>CM076576.1:96408723-96490164 GCA_034641835.2 Pinus albicaulis | reverse complement strand
TGATGGCAAAGGAGGCAAAGATTCTCGGGCAAAGGCTAAAGACTGTGCAAAAGAGGCGCGCCGTAGCAAAGGAAGGCAAAAGAGGCACAACGAAAGTAATAGAGGCAAGAAGAAGAAAGTCAAAATGTAATAAATATAGAAGCAATGCTGAAGAACCGGGCATCTGAAGATGAGACAGAGGCGAGAGACAAAAGAAGAGACGTAGGGGGATAGCATGCTTACAAAATTCGAGAATTCTTCACTCCAGCCGCATATAATACAGAACCATATTCGAATCGCAGACTTCCAAATGGCAAACACATATAATACAGAACCATATTCCGGGAATCGCACTCTCCAACCGGCGGAGCACATATAACAAATACAAACTTATTCCGGGAATCGCTTAACTCCAGCGGCAATACAATGCATATAATACATAACCATATTCCGGGAATCGCACACTCCAACCGGCGTTATACATATAATATAACACAAACTTATTCTGGGAATCGCTTCACTCCAGCGGCAAAAATATATATAAACATATATGTGCAGTGCATCACATAAACAAAGGTCCAAGGCATTTATATTATGGAGCGCATAAAACAAAGTTTGATAAGGTGGGACCCCTCCCCAATCGCAATCGGAGATCGCAAGGGCAGCGGAACATCGCAATAGAAAGTTGCGATTGCGATTGAAATGGCGGACCCGATCGTGTTATAAGCAGGAGTTGATAGATGCTAATCGCATCCAAGTTCCCAATCGCATGTCTTTTGTAAAACACTGCGATTGAAATGGCGGACCCGAACCTGTTATAAGCAGGGGTTAATACATATTTGAGTTACGGTCAAATCGCATCGGCACTGGTCAATCGGAACATATGTTAAAGACTTGCGATTGCGATTGGAAGACCGGACTCGATGGGTCTATAAACCATGTTTAACAAAGTGTTTGAAGTCCAGTTCCAATCGCATCAGAAAGAAACAAACCATCGCAACACATATTAAAGAACTTGCGATTGCGATTAAGAGTTCAGACCCGATGGACTTATAAATTATGATTAACAAAGATTTCAGCTCCAGGTTCTAATCGCATCGGCAATGGTCAATCGCATCGGAGAATATAAGAGTTACGATTGCGATTGGAATTCCGGACCCGATTGGTATATAAACTACGACTCATATACAACTTGAGTTCCAGGTCTAATCGTATTGGCAGCCAATCCTTATGGACGTCGGGTTATTTGCAAATAAATTGTATATATTATATATGTTGAATAACATTTGAATATGATCCGGGGGCATAACACATATGATATATAATGGTTATTGAGTTATATATATAACACGGTTGCGATAAGCCGCGTGGTCTCTAGACCCACGGACCTTAGCTTTATGGGAGGGCGATTATTAACGCTTGTGATATATGTATGTTCCGGCCTACGGAACCTGCCACATCAACAAGACACTAATGGCATAAAAGGGATTGGAATTCCTCCATATTTACAGTCAGCGGATATAAAAGGCACATTTACACATATGCAACAGTTACACCACAGCAGAGGACAGAAGAGCAAACAGATCCGAAAGAAGATAAAACACAGTCACAGAAAAGACAAAGACAGCCAAAGAAAAGACAAATGCGTACCAATTCAAAAGACTAAATGAGTTGAGTTGGAGTTCTCATTTAAATTTGAATGTAAATGTTGTATTTAAATTTTTATTGTTTGTGATGCATTGGCAAGTCTCCGAGAGAAAACAAACTCCCACTGTAATGTTAAAATTGACACCTACAGTTATAATTTCTGAGTAAGCTGATAAAAGGAGTGAGAAGGCAGAAGGCAAAGAGACATGACTTTCCATTTCGAATTCCAAGAAGAATACAAACAGTCATGTGAGGAAATCTATAAATAATATCATCTTGATATGCAGAGTGAGTTTTTTTTTTAAAATGAAGAGAGAGTAAATCGAGAGAAGGCAAAATATAGAAGAGTAAGACAGAGAAGATTAAGAAAAGCAGAACAGAGAAGCTACAGAACAGAGCTGATATCTGAGGTAAATCAACAAACTTTCAGTTTGATAAATTGAGGAAGTTGGAGCTTCCCTATCAAGTTGCAGCTTGATAGTCGTCAGTTGTAGCTGACTGAGGTTGGAGCCTCCTGTAGGTTGGTGCCTGCAGAAAACTCAAGGGAGTTGGTGCTTCCTTGCAAGTTGTAGCTTGCAGAATTGAGGTAGGAGCCTCCTGTAGGTTGGTGCCTGCAGAAAAACAGTGGTGAGAGGGAGTTTGAGCTTGCCTTTGCATCACAACAATAATAAGATGTGGTTTTCTCCCCTTATGGGTTTCCACTTATATCTGGTGTCTCTGTGCATAATATTTCTGTAGTGATCTGATATGTATCATTTGCTTAATACCTGCTGCTCTCAAATTAAGTCTACTGCTCTATTAAACTAATACTTTCAGATTACATTCTAAGATTACTCTCACATTAAATAGAGTTTGAAATGAAGGTGTAAATAAGTTTATTGAAAAAGTTTAAAAGATTAGGAATGTATTAAACTGATTCACCCCCCTCCCCTCTCAGTTTAATTAGAGATTCAACAAGTCTCACAAATGACTGCCATAGTGGAGCTTATGTATGTCATCTATCTGGGCTTGCTACATCCCAAAAATCTTGTGTGCAACCTATTTTTTTTCCTTCGATCTTAAAATATTGGATTGAAGCAGTAAAAAAATTCCATCCTTGTCAGGTATATACTCGGAAAATGCATGCTCATCCAACTCTGCTCTTCCCCTTCATTACTGTTGGACCTTTCACTAAGTGGGGTATGAACTTTACTACTTGTAATCCGGCTTCGGCTAAGGATCCTAACTACATCACTGTAGCAATATACTACTTTACAAGGTGGGTTGAAGCTATGCCTACTTTCAAAGATGACGACGAGACAACAAATTTCTTCCTATTCAACCAAATCATTTCACATTTTGGTATTCCAAGGGAGATTGTCACTAATCATGGTAGTCATTTTCAGAATAAGGTGATGTGTAAATTAGTTTTAAGATTGGTATTTCGGCAAGAGAATTCATCTCCGTATTATCCTCAGGCCAATGAGCAGGTTGAAGCCATGAATAAATCCCTCAAAACAATTCTACAAAGGATAATCAATAAAGCTAAATATAATTGGCACATCATGTTATATCCTGTGCTTTGGGCATACCAAATGTATGTCAAGACCGCTACTGGTTTTAGTCCTTTTCAACTAGTTTACGGTTTAGAATAAATCTTCCTCGTGGAATGTGAGATTCCTTCTTGTAAACTAGTAGTCCAAATTCTTCTGGACACTTCTAGTCTTGAAGAATTCCTCATTCATTTGGAACATGTCAATGAGCAATATAGAAATGCAACCACAACGAATGAAGCTCATAAAAGACGAGTAAAAGCCCAAAATGACAAGACTGTGTGTCCTAGAGTTTTCTCTGAACGTGACCTTGTCTTGGTCTATGACCAAGATAAGGACACCTTGGGTTCAGGCAAGTTTAAACCCATGTGGTACGGTGATTTTATAATAAAAAATGCCTTGAAGAAAGGTGCTTACGAGTTGGTTGTCTTTGATGGAAATGTGATGTCGGAGCCCAGAAATGGGCTCTATCTTAAGAATTATTATGCCTAAGTTTTTTCCTAGCATCTTCTTTGTTTTGTAGATATTGTATATAGTTTTTGTTTCTGTCTATGGGTCTCATGGTAATATTGGTATCTTTGGCCTACTTTGGCATATTTTGATGGATGATCTGGTGTATCTAGGTTTGACCGATGGTGCTAGTAGATATAATCGGAACTTAACTTCCGCTACTTGGTTTATATATTATCCATATGGTCAATTGCTAGTCTCAAGAGGCACATGTATTGGTCCTGCCTCCAACAATATGGCTGAATATAGTGCTATCATTAATTTGCTATCTGAGGGAATATCATTTGATATTGAATCATTAATGTTTTATTTAGATTTGCAGCTTGTGGTGTCTCAATTAAATAACATTTATCATGTGAGAGATCCTTTATTACATCGCCAATTTCTAAGAGTGCGACTATTACAAAATATCATTTAATTTTATTACTTTTATTCATTTTCCATGATCATACAATTCATTTGATGATTCCATAGCTAATCAAGCATTAGATTGGCACATTAATCATTCATCTCATTAAGATAAAAAAATATCATAAAATCATCTGTATATATATGATCAAAGCATCATGATACCCTCTATATATAGATAGGAATAATATGTCCAAAATATTACAAAATGTGGAAAAATGTCCTACAAAATTAGGGCTTAAGCCCGACAATGTCAAAAGATCAGTAATCTAAATCTAAATCTATGGGCCCTGCCCTGGATGAGCATCACGGAAAAAGAAGATGGCATTCGCCACTCATCGGAAGAGTCGTACCCACTCTCGTGGTAATTCTACCACTTGATTCTGAATAACCTTAGGGAGATCCTCTACAGCTGCCATGGGAACTTGGCAAGTCAAAATTTCCAAGTTCCTTTGGACTACATGGAGGACTCTCTCAAACTCAACTATTGCTCTCTCTGCATCTCTTTTTTGACGCCTGTGCCTAGGTAAAATCTCAGGTCTCATTGGTCCAACATCTGCATCATGATCAAATAATATTGTAAGATTTTTGTTTCACTTTAAAAAAAATGAAATTTTTAACTTCTTAAGATCATATAAAAATCCCTAAAAAAATCAAATAACACACACACACATATATATATATCCTGCACTTCCTATAGGCGCGGCATGGGGTGATATATATATAGAAGCGCGTATATATATATATATAACCAAGATCACCCCATGCAGCGCCTATAGGAAGTGCCAGATCTGGGTCCTCTCTATAGTCTATGCCTGCGTAAGGGTAGTTATCTATCGATATGACTTGTTCTTCCCACCAAAGGAAGAAATCGCCATCAAATGCTGCTCGAGTGACTTCACCTCCGCCAAGTCGCTTGATCAGGTCTTCCCATCTAGCCATCATCGGGTCCCTGGGACTGCTGATGGATGTATACACTCTGGGTCGAAGTGTTGGAACCATATCAAAGAATAATGCACAAAGTATGTTGTCAAAACCAAAATTCTTTGTTTTCCCTTATCTCACTGAAGAAAATTGCTTCTTCATGCTGACTAGAAGTGTTGTGCACCATTCAAACACTTTCGAGGTAAGGAACTATACTGCCAAGCACATGGCAGGAAAAGAGGGCTGATGTAGTGATGTTAAACCTGCTATTATAACTATGGTAAATAGAATGATTTTGATTGGAAAACTCACTACATTTTTTATCAGAATCTGAGATCTGACCTTGTGACTATCTGGTGTGCATTAAATTCCAATGTAATAAAAAACATTGAGGCCTCCTCAGGCCCTCCCTTTCAGATCAACTGGTTCCCCTCTTAAGGAAAGTCCTATGATGAAGTATATATCTTCCACCTCAATCTAAAAGGGCATTTGATCAATCATAAAAACCTCTTGCTCTGGATCCCAGTAATGAATAAGCATCTGTAGCAATCGAGTTTGGGTTTTCGTATTTGGCATCATGAAAATTTTGAGTAATCCACATCCTCTCAATGCTTCCAATTCCAATGGATCATTTAGAACCTGATTATCAACATCAATGTGTTCCCTTTCTCTCCAAATGATTGACATCCTGCAAATTTAAAAGAATTCATCCATTAGAAATTGATTTTTTCGTTTCTTTGCGTGTACGCAACGTTTTCAATAAACACTCATGTACGTACGCGGATTTTCCTTTATAAACCCATGTGTAGGGATTTCTATATGCGGATTCCAAAGGGCCAAACCACATACATGAAAACACAAACTTTAAAATTAAAAAAACCAACGGTGAAAACAAATTAAATTTTCTTGAAAATGAATTAAATCAATGAGATTAAGGACCTAGAATTACCTAGAAAGTTGGTTGACGATTTGGTTGGAGGAATTGGTGGAATAAAGTTGCCCAAATTTTCTCCCAAGCTCTCAATTCTCAACACTTACAAGCACAAATGAATTTTTTGTTAGTCAAAATGTATTTTTATATTAAATTTAAAAACCCACTATTATAAAGTTCATATTTTTAACTTTATTATTTTATGAACTTTTTTACTTTTTGGCTTGAAGTGTTGGGGGAGGTTGTTTTCCAAGGTTAACGAATACTTTGTGACATTTTTTCAACACTTCAACTCCATGATCGTAGACTTATCATGGTAGGTATCATTTTAATTACTGACATATAGGTTAGGACATATCACTTTTCCATTGCATTATGCATCTTAACCTCATACTTTGATATTTTTCCATAGGGTAAAACCTATTGTGTTGCAATTTTCAAACCACCTTCACACATCCTTTAATAAATCGTAACATAATGGTAGAGCCACTCCTTCCTTGGGATTCCTAGTTAGATCCTCGCTAACATATGTTTCCCATGTTGCAATAACTGTTTAGGCTCGGGAGTCCTCTTTAGTCCCGCCATGACTTTGTGATGAAGCCTCATTCCTTTTCTTCTTCACTATATTTATAGCTTTATACCCTAGAGGCTCCCATGTGTTAGTTTGTATCCCTGCATTTTCATGTTGACTACTTGTACCTTCTAGCCTTAAGCTGATTTCACTCAGACTCGTGTACAAGCTACTTTTGACCATGTCCTTTCTGCAAGTTCAAACCATGTTTTCACTAGCCTCTTCAACTTGACACCCTTTGCCCATGGAAAGAACATTCCTTTGAGTGTTGACGACCAATTTCCGCCAACTTGCATTGAGCATAAGAATTTTCCATTCCCAGGAACTATTGCATCTTCCCTTAATACTCGTTATTTCCATTGTACCATAGGCATTCTTTTGTTATTTTTTCAGGCTTTAAATATGAAAAATACAAAAAAATTATATATTCCAAAAAGAGCCTCATGATTGATTCATTTTGACACTCTCTCTTACCTAATTTTCCTCTTTTTGACCACCATCATCAACTCAAATAAGCATCAAAATACAGGTTTTTGACATGGTAATGTATTTAATTGTCTTGTCTTTCATATTTAATAATATTCTTGTTGTAGCCGCTACAACACCCTCCGAAATTTAACACTCATTTGAAATTTAAGAGCCCTTGACCACTGTGATAAAGGTAAGTCTATCTCACCCTCAGCCATGAACCTTGAAAATTCCCTTTCAAGCAGATGTCTCTAGAACCAATTCATGACTTCAAATTTTCCAAGCTAGTTGCAAAGTCGCAAAGCCGCCCCCTTTTCAAATTTCAGAAAGTGCGACCACGCGACCTAGCGACCTCCAGGTGGCTAGGTCGCAAGGTCGCAATCTTTATCAAAATACATATTCATGACTACACGACCTCGCGACCTTGTGACCTTTAGGATGCCAGGTCGCAAGGTCACGATCCTGATCAAAATTACACATTTGCGACTATGTGACCTCACGACCTTGCAACCTCCAGGTTTCCAGGTCGCAAGGTCGCATCCTTGCTTGAATAGTCCCGATTTGCAACTTTGTGACCCCCATTAATGACCACATGTGCGACCCCTTTATAAATAAAAGGGTCACGTAGGTCACATTTGACCTACGGGACGGAGCAAATGAGACGTCTGACAAGCTAATCAGAGTGTGATTTTTCCTGGGTAAGTTTCCTAATCCTCCCGTTGTTTCCTTTTTCATTTTGCTATTGCCTTACCTACCCCAGCCCTGGGCTATTAATTGCCCTTGATCCCATTCATTTGCAACCCCAACCCTCATTATCACTCCAACTAGGGTTTCACCTCACCTATGCTAAATCCATTATGCCTGGCCCCTTTTTAACCTTGCCTTTTCCTCAAGCTATCACAGGCATCCCTCTCTGGCTTTCTAGGGAGTCTTCAACTCTGGTTTACTCACATCCCTTGGAGTTTTTCCCTTCTTTCTTCTTGTTCCCCGTGGGTTGCGATTGCTTAGTTTCCCTCAGAAACCTAATGCGACCCTATGACCTCGCGACCTCGTCGCTAAGTTGCAGAGTCGCGAGGTCGCAAAGCATCAACTGACCACGCGATCACGAATTTACGACCTAGTTGTAGGTCGCCAAGTCACAGAGTCACAAAGTTGGGATCATTCACACATGCGTGACATTGCGACCATGCGAGCTTGTTGCCAAGTCACCAAGTTGCAAACCTCCCTAATCCTAGATATAGCAACCAAAAGAGGTCGTTGCGACCTAGCTTGAGCAGCCAAATCATCAATAGTTCTAATCATTCCCGTTATATTTTGCTGTAATGTTGTCCGTCTTATCATGGGACTATTTTCTGAAAATGCCAGGGGATATTGAAGCTGAGCTCGAGTGTGTCTCCATCGCTTCGGCCTCAAGTGATATGGGGCCTCCAACAGTTTGAGGGAGAGACAAATCCCAGAGATAGAGCTATCAGGAGAGGACATGCCTCCTCCGCCACCCCCTATCTATGGAGACACTGCCTATGTCTTCAGGAAAGGAGAAAAGATGACCTATTATCAAGTATACCAGGAATTCACGAAGCCAGAATTATTGGAGGATCTCGCAGACCGGAAAGTATACATTCAAGTCAAAAGGTCCAAGCTTCCCTACGTAGGTGCTCATCCACCAATATTCCCATGCGCATAAGTAGTCGAATGGATCCTCCAGAAGGTCGATTCCAAGTTCTGGGTCATCCACGATCACTTAGGGGATATTTTTTCCAATATGACTGGAAAGGAAGCATAGGCATACTATGCACTCCTCGCTAAGGAGGAATCCTTTAATTCCAAATGGGTTGCAACAAATGAAGTACCAGTGCTACATACCTTGAAGGGTTGGTGGGCGGACCCTGAGAATTTTAAAGGGAAGAAGGATTAAGAGTTTAAAACTTATGGCCTTAGGAAGGTCTACAGGCTCATAGCAGCAATGATGTGAAGATTGTAAGACAAGAAGGACACCACTACTTTCAGTGGAACATGGGTCGCATTCATGTATGCGATCACCTCCTACGACACCCGTTTCAACTGTGCTTACCTAGTAATATCAGCCCTCAGAACAAACATATCAGTGGCCCAGGTACCAGAAGAAGGATGCGCATTGAAATTCTACATGGCCTCCTACCTCCTAGATGAAGTTTGCGCGAGGTAAAATTTTGAGGAATGGTCACACAACTGGGATGCAAAGCACGGTGGGTCCATACACAAAGAGTTGAATGTGTTCTGGGCTACCAGGTACAAGCAAGATATGGAATCCATCTCAGAAAAATTCATCCCTGCACTCTACCAAAATATTTTCGATAAATATGCCCCCTGCATGTCCAGTCGGGCTATGGATACAGTAACCAAGGTAGCCAACTGGTTCCCCATTCCAGAGATTACTTTTGTCAGGGTCTTCGAGTTGTTCAAGGCACCTCATGCACTACCCAAGTTCATCACTGACAAAATTCTACTACAAGAGGTGTGCTATCAAATGACGAGTGGGTTCTACAAGACCCTCAACAAAGGAAAAAAGAAGCCTTGGTCTACCCTCGCAGTTACTATCGGTGCCTACATTGTCAAAGATTTCAAAGAAGTTGAAGCGGAGGAAAAATACATCAAAGGTTTTCACTTCATGACCCTCGCCCATAGGTCGTATGATCTGGAAAGGATCGTCCCCGTACACAGCAAGCAGGCCAAGTTTAACTAGAACTATCAACACACAGAATGCCCTATTGAGGAACAAACTAGAAACTAGTACAATAAAGATAGAGAAGCTGCTCCTTAGAATCAGCTGACTTGAGTGGGGATCAAGGGGGTCAGGACGACCAAACTCTAGAAGAAAGAGATGACATTTTGAAAAGGAAGGATCCTGTAGGAGGAGTGTCATCTTCCAAATCTAAAAGACCAAAGAATACTACAAGCAGTAATCCTTCTAAAGATCAACAGGAGAGAAGGGACAAAGAGGCCAAGGCACGGCTAGAGGCCGAGAAGAAAATGAGAGAGAAAGAGATAAAAAGGGCCCAAGACACCTTGGCACGGTAATAAGAAGAAGATAAATGAAAGAAACAGGCTGAAGAACAACAGAAGAAGCAACAAAGAGAGGAACAAAAGAAGAAGTGGGCAGATGAGGCCCGCAAGAAGAAAGAAGAAAAAGAACGACAAAAGAGGGAGGCTGAGTGTAGGTTGAAGGAAGAACAGGATAAAGAAGAAGCCAAAAAGAGGAGAAAGGAAGAAGAAGATTAGAAGATACAGGAGGGTGCATCTAAAGAGGCAGAGGGAAGAAAGTCACCACCCTCAAAAATTGGGGGACAAGAAGATTTGCCACATATTGAGGTACCCCCGGAAACTCCCATGACAGGTGGGCACCTCCCGCTCTCCGAGCTCGGCATCCCAGAAGAGCACGAGGATGATGTAATAGACTTGAAAAGGCTATTCTACAACCAATTTACTCATGAAATCAGGCAAGAAAGGAGAAAATGCCTTGCACGGAATCCAGTCAAGCCCCTCACGGTGACCACAGAAAAAGTCATAGTCCACCTAGGTCGCAGACCATGCCAACTGTTGGGAAGCTGAAAGGACAGGGCAACCCAAAGGTCACTTTTGATTCTATAAGTACTCCCTCTAGGGACAATGTAAAGGACCTTTTTTGGACTCCATAGTGAGGAGATATAATTGTACTACATTGAATGCATGATTATGAGAATGAATACAAACCAATGTTTTGACTCCACTACTGGATCTGATGGAAACTCATGTGTGTTAGCATTATGAATATTGTGTCTTTATATACCTGCTATCTTTTATAACTGATTAGTCTGTATTTCTGTTCGTGTATCATTTATATGTTTAAGCTCTTTGGATGTATCAATGATATGTGGATGTTTAGCATAGGGATGCTTCAATAACCTAATTGTTGATATTGTCTTAATATTTCGAAAACACGCTTAATGAATTGAAGGGTGTTTTGACCATAGTGAATGGTTTCTCTTATGGTCAAACAAAATTCTTTATGAGCATGACCCTAATGATGTGTTGCTAACAATACTCCCTTTTGGTTGCATGATTTGAATCTCGCTTTGCTATTTATGATGTTTCATGTGCGGGAGAGCCCATCGACCGTTTGTTTCGTATCGTTTAAGTAGCCATGCATCCTGTTGTTTTCAAGATACACCTCTATCCAAGAAAGGCATATTCAACTGTAGACGGAACTACACCCCGTACAGGATCCCTATCACAAACGGTATAGAGTCTAGTTGGGACTTTATACCGGGGAGATCCTCTCACTGTTGGCAAGGCATTTTTCCCCGTTAACAGATTTGGCGCTAGAAGGAGGTCTTGATGACAGGCTCCCCCACACAAGTAATATCCCTTTGCAAACTCCGCAGGGGGAATCATATATGAAAACATTGGTCCTCCACCCCTCAAAAGAACCCCCGAGGAGGACCCAACTTTCTATGAGGTCACCTCGAACCAACTGAGGGCCTTGCGTCTGCTCGCCCGCGATATCATTAGAGGTCTACAAAATCTCCCCGCCACTAGTTCCCTGACCAATCCACGAACTCCCAGGATGCATCATACTCACCAGGGTGTCCTAGTCAACTCCGTGCCTCAAGTTATAAGTCTAATGCTCAAAGATTATGCAGATACGTTCAATTGGCATTCATCCGAACCTCCCGACAACCCCCGAGAGATCGAAAGAGGTGGCCCTAAAGTTACTGGACCCCAACCAGACACCAACCCCCAGCCCAAACAGCCTTTGAATGACAACACCCAAGCGAACGAACCACCAGGGGGAGGGGTCGGGAGAGGCTGGGGAAATAGAGGCCGGGGACATAGTCAAAACACAGACCATACTCACCACCACCACAAAAACTGAGACAGAATGCCCTTCCTTTTCAATGACAACTTCGGTTTCGTGAACTAGAAAAATTATAGAAACATCGAAGATCTTAGAGGTAACCCAAACCAAGACATGCACTCTCAACATGAAGGCGAAGCTTCTGGGTCTGGTGCCGGAAGCGAGTCCGAAAATGAGATTGGGCATATCTTCATCCTACCCCACTGTAGGGCCAGGCGGGTTCAGCCCCTAACTTGGATGGCACAGTCTCCCCTAGGTTTCTGTGGTCCCCTTCACGACATGCCCCGACACCCGGAGAAGCATTTCCCTAAGTTAGACCCTGAGAAGAGGGTGCAAATCACTGATGTAGCAAGGTGACTCTTTCCCCACACCTAGCCAGATTGTACTCGAATTGTATCACTGCTGCTTGTCACTTCCATTTCCTCCTGGGAGAAATTTTGCCACACCTTCCTCAAGAAGTTTTCAGAAGACAAGATTCCTTCTATGCTCCTAACAGAGTTGAGTACTTTGAAGTGCTAGAAGAAGGAAAAGTTTAAATATTTCAACCAAATCTTTGCCACCATATTGAACAAATCTCCCCCAAACATGGCCCTAGATGATTCCATCATCATTGATTATTACACAAGGGCCCTACCTCGGGACATTGCCGTGTTGGTGAAAAGTGAGGCTAGAGCCACCTTGGCAGAAAATTACACCACTGCCCTCACTGTCGAGAAAGATATGCTTTCCATAGGAGCCATAGACCATGAAAACTGGGATGACCATAAATCGGCCGGGAAAAAAACACAACCCTTAGCCCATAAATCTAGAGACAAGGATAAATACCCTTTAAATTTCGAGAACATCGCAAAATCCCTAAAGCTATTGACGAATGAGGTCTCTGATTTGAAGAGGAAGAAAAATGACTCCGTCTCGGGTAGCAAAACTCAGAAGCCTTTCTTTAGGAAAAAAAACCTCACGCCTAATTTCCCTTAGCCGAACCCCAATACAAAATTCAACGTAGAATAGATTTTCAAAGAAAATTTCTGCTCTTTCCATCAAGCTTCCCACTCGGAAAGGACCTACCCTCAATGGATTAATAATATGACCGTTGTGGTAAATCAACTCCTAGAAGATCATACAGTAGGAGATTTAGAGGAGGGAGCCGACTCAGATGGCGAAGAAGTCTCTCCCCTGGATGAAGAGCTGGGATCAACAGTCCTCGCCTTTGAAGTAATTTGTGGAGAAGGGCCTCCTCCTGTGATGGAGATAAACCTAGCCGATGATCCCTAATCCAAACCCCCTCGAATTATATCCTAAGGAGAAAAGGCCTGGTTTCCAATCACTCTTTCGAGGAGAAGAGGAAGGATTTCTTGAGGACAATCCTACCACCAAATAGGGAAAACTAGATCGTAACCCCGTCCATTGAAAAATCGAGCCTGACCGTTGCCTAAGGCACCCTTAAGGTCAGATTGTCATCAAGTTCACCAAGCACCTCTATGGAAATGCTCTCACACCTAGAGTCTATTTGTAACATCAAAAAAGACATGAAGAAGACGCGAGCCAACATATCCCTTTACAATCTTGCCTAGATAGCCAATCAACATGACCTGATTCTCAAATATTTCACTAGCCCATCCTTGATGAATAAGCCCACCTTGATGGAGAAATCTATAAGCTCCACACCCTCCTAGGCCTCGGTGAACCTCCAGTCCATTGTAAATGACGTCAATGAAAACTCAGGAGGATCCACACCCCCATTCCTTTTGTATTTCGAGATCTTCAATTTGAACGTCCACAATTTCCTTGTCGATTTCGATGCATCCACCAATGTCATGCCCCTGTCCGTATGAAAAAAAATTTAACATCCATCCTGAGAAGACCGACGCCAGGATCATTAAGCTTGACAGATCCCAGGTCCCCGCCATGGGCGAGTTAAATAACATCCTGATCCATCTCTCCCCAGACTCCAGGGTGCATCAGTGCATTTCCATAGTTGTCGTGGATATCCCAAAGGCCTACGGTCTACTATTAAGCCGAGATTGGTCAAGCAAACTACAAGGATACTTCGCCACCGACTGGTCCCACTTGTGACTCCCATAAAAGGGTAGGAATAATCAAATCCGGGTTGAGAGCGAACCTTACATGAAACATACGGTGACTGAACTCGAAGAAACCAATGAACCCATCATCTTTGCGTAAGAAGAGCTAGGAATGTGTTTCTTAGAGGCTGCTTTCGGTTGCTATTAAGCCTCTTAGTTTCCAGTCGCCCCGGATACCCAGTTAGAGCTGCTCATGTCTACTACTTTCCACCCTGCTGCATTAAGGGGTCCACCGGATGCCTCCGCCCCGAGTACCCCGTCTGTGCACACATGTGATCTTGAAAAATATGATGACAAGATCTGGACCTTGTACTACGATGGTTCCAAGACCCACGACAGGGTTGGTGTTGACTGTTTCTTATAGATCCCCAAAAGAATAAGTTCCTAATCTCTTGCCGGTTGTAATTCCAGTGCACCAATAATATGGCCGAATACGAAGCACTGATCCTAGGTCTTAAGAAAGCAATCGACCTCAAAGTCATTTGCTTGAAGGTAATCAACGACTGGGAAATCATTACCCGCAAGGTACACAACACTATTCATTGCCTATCTCCCTATTTGAAAGGATATCAGAAAGAGGTATGGCATTTGATTTTTTCCTTCGATGCTTTCGGTATTAAGTCAGTACTTAGAATGCATAATGCAGTAGCCGATATGTTAGAAAACGTTGCTGCTAGGTTTACCCCATTGAGAGATGGTTTTTCTATTGAAATTGTTTATAAACCTGCAGTGCCAGATAATGTAACTAATTTTTACATTTTTAATGATGATCAACAGGTATTATATTTCATGTTGAATGCAGACATGTTCAAGGATGCCATGATTGAGGAAGAAGGTTATGACCTGGCCTTACAAAAGGAAATGGAGGAACATAAATGGAATCCCATACCCAAAGGGGTCGTGTCCCTCGAGAAGTTATTTAACCTAGAGAACCGGTTTTGGGGGTCTCCCAATACAAAGGTGCAAATTTCCACCCTATTTCACCAGCAAGTGAACCTCGGGATGGAGGTAGACCCGAAGTTCGTTAGTCTCGGTACAAAATGCACCCCCCAGGAGTGGCAGTCCTTTATTGAAATATTCAAGAAATACTGAGATGTTTTCGCCTGGACGTATGATGAGCTATGGACTTATGACACGCGAATCATCCAGACCGTAATACTAATGAAGGAAGAAGTCAAGCCTTTCCAATAGAAGCTAAAGAAGGTGCATCCAACTTTGGAACCAATGATCCAAAAGGAACTTAAGAAAATTCTGGATGCCCGCATCATCTTCAAAGTCCAACATTCAACGTGGGTTTAAAATTTGGTCCCAGTTTGAAAGAAGTCTAGTGAAATTCGCTTATGTGTGGACTTTCGGAATTTGAATCGATCGTCAAACAAGGATAACTACCTAGTTCCTCCCATGGAGTAGATTCTTAAAACAATATCTGGGTCAGAAATATTCTTATTATTGGATGGTTTCTCAGGATAGAACCAAGTACTGGTGGTTGAACCCGATCATATGAAAACAACATTCAGGACCAAATGGGGTACGTTCGCATTCAGACGCATGCCCTTTGGCCTAATTAAAGCTGGGGCAACCTTCCAAAGGGCCATGGAAATCACCTTCCGGGGTCTAATGGCACAAAGAGTGTTGGTCTACCTTGACGACGTCACCGTATTCTCCATGCGAAAATGTGACCACTTGCACTACCTCAAACAGATCTTCGAAAGGTGCCGAAAATACAGAATCTCACTTAACCCCAAGAAGAGAATATTCGCACTCTCTGAAGGGAATTTTTTGGGCCACATCATAACCCGAGACGACATAGTAGTAGACCCGAAACGCGCAAAATCCATCACCCAAATTTCTTCCCTGAGCAGCAAAATAACCCATGCAGTCTTTTCTCGGAAAAATCAACTTCCTCTGAAAGTTCATATCAGAATTCGCACAAATTGTGAAACCTCTACAAGGCATGATCAAGAAGAATGTGAATTTTAAATGGAATCCTCTCGAGAAATAAGTGTTCGACAATATCACGTAGGGCATCGCGAAAGCACTGGCCCTTTACAGCCTGAATTTCAACAAAGGATTTATCTTGTATACCTTTGCCTCAGATTCGTCTCTTGCAACCATCCTCACTCAGAAATATGGAAGCAACGAAAAGCAGCCCATATATTTCATGAGCGCAGGGTTGCAAGGTGCCAAGCTGAACTATCCAAACATTGGAAAGAAAGCCTATGCGGTATATAAGGTGGTCAAACAGTTCAGGCCATACATTTTGAAGAACCACGTCACAGTGTTCATACCTCACCCAACAATACGCTCATTATTCGTGCACAAGGAGCTGGGTGAGAGATGAGGTAACTCGATCACATGTATTCAAGAGTATGACTTAGAATTCAAGCTTGCAGACACTGTCAAAGGGCAAGGGCTATGCTGGATGGCTGCTAAAGCCACAACCCCGTAGGGAAATGATGAGGAATGTTAGGATCATGAAATAGAGATGTACCAAGCAGAAATCACACCTCAGCAAAACACCCTGTCATGGTACATAGATCTCCTACAGTATCTTGGTCGCAGTGTCATGGACCCCACCTTAACAGCCCAACAAAAATGAGCGATAAGTCTAAAGGTTGCATCCTACCAACTGGTATAGGGTAAACTGTTCTGCAAGCATCATAACGATGTCTTGCTATGTTGCCTAGAGCATGGTGAGGCCCAACAGGTCTTAAAGGAACTACATGATGACCCAGTCAGTGGGAACTACGCAAGAGATGCCACAACTCACAAGGTTATGCGAGCTGGTTTTTATTGGCCCACTCTGTTTAAGGATGCACCCGCCTATGTTCGGAAGTTCCTTTCGTGTTGGAAATTTTCTAGCAGAGAATCCTGACCTCTTGCCCCGTTACAGTCCGTCGCAGTGGAAGAACCATTCCAGCAATGGGGGTAGACGTGATCGGGGAAATTTTTCCACACTCCTCCAAGCAGCACCGATATGTCCTCACGACCACAGACTATTTCACGAGGTGGGTTGAAGCAATACCGTTACGCCAAATCAATAATCAGGAGGTAATAAATTTCATCATTCAGTACATCATGACCAGGTTTGGCATTCCAACCTCCCTTGTTTTTGATAATGCTACTTATTTTTCATCATTTAAATTATATGAATTCACTTTGGAAAATGATATAGTACTCAAACATTCTGCCAAATACTACCTCCAAGGGAATGGGTTAGCCAATTCAACCAAAAAAATCCTTATCCAGATCATCAAAAAGACCCCTGCTATCCCAACACCAGAACTGGCACAAAGCCCTCAATAACACCCTCTGGGCTGATCGGGTCATGCCCAAACCTTCTCTCAGAACCTTCCCATTTTTTCTAGTCTATGGGAAAGAAGAAATTCTTCCCCCTAACCTTTCTCTCCCAGCCCTTTAGTTGGCACAATAAACGCATGGTACCCCATGCCCTTCTTTACAAGCCCGCATAGACACTTCGTTGAAATTTGAGGAGGAAAGGCTGAAATCCTGGGGAAAAATCGCCATCCACCAGAGCCGGATAAAATGATGGTTCAATAATAAGTCCGCCGGAAACAAGGTCTTCAAAGTTGGCGACCTCATCCTCAAATGGGACAAGGCTCACAAAGACAAGGGAAAACACACCAAATTTCAAGTCCTGTGGACAGGTCCATTCCAAATCAAAGAAAAGGCCGGTTCACACACATATAAACTCTAAACCTTAGAAGGGAGGATCTAGGTCCTCCTAGTAAATGGGCACGAACTCAAGCACTACATCACTTGACAGCCTCGAGGCTGTCACCACGCTCTGTACCATAGTTTCGTTTCTTTTGCTTTACTGCTCTTGTTTTTCGTTTATTTTGTGTTGTTTCAATAAACAACTTTCCTTGAGCAAGCTCTTGGAACTTCATTCCCCAAGTACCTCATGTTGAAGGATCAACATAGAAGTTACTCAATTGGCAGGTTGTACCAGAATCTCCGCTTGTTAAGAATCAGCCCTGAAACACAAAATGGCCTAAGTTTGTCTGTGATAGACACCCCGTGGGGAAACACGACCAAGTCCAAGGATTCAAGTGCCAGTATCTCACCTGATGCGCTAGCTCGGAAAATTCTGTTAAAGAAAATAATTTTTGGTGAAATAGGGCACTATATGGAAAGGGAAAAGAGCCAAACTCAGACGGAAAAATGATATTTGGGAAAACCCAAAGGTCCCCAAATACATACCAGGAGCAACCTCTCTTGCAAGTAACATAAGTTGGGATCCCTCATACGCCTAGGCAATACTTTCCACATACAAATAAGTGCATTCAACACATTTAAATAAGTTCCTTGAGCACATTCAAATAAGTGCCTTGAGCACATTTAAATAAGTTCTATTAGCACATGAAATAAAGGGTAAAGGATCGAGAAAGGTTTACTACGCAGAGAGGTGATGCGACGACTCTGCTGGGGTACTGACTAGGCTCTCTGGAAGCAGAGCAATGTCTATGACTCTTAGGCAGTGAGTCTGCTCGGACCATCAAGCTCCCTGGCAACAGAGCAACACAAGGGGACCAAATAACTATATCGAATCCTTTGTTTTCCCATGAGGTTACTCCAACCCCTCCTGTCTGATCTCCAAAAATGAAATCACGGTGAATAATCATTCCTCACAGTGCAAACGAGTGAAGCAAACACGTGAGGCCGGAGATGAGAATAGTGGGACCCACAGAAGTTAAAGGAATAGCTTTCTAAGCCCCCCCACCCCCCTCAAAGATTAAGCGCAGGCAAAGATTCTGGATTCCACCAGTGAATCGCCATTTGTTGTACCCGCTACAACACCCTCCGACATTTAACACCCATTTGAAATTTCCTTTCCCCTGACCACTGTGATAAAGGTAAGACTATCTCACCCTCAACCATGAACCTTGAAAAGTCACTTTCAAGCAGATGTCTCTAGAACCAATTCACGACTTCAAATTTTCCTAGCTGGTCACAAAGTCACAAAGCTGCCCCCTTTGCAAATTTCAGAAAGTTGTGACCACGCGACCTAACGACCTGTAGGTCGCTAGGTCACAAGGTCACAATCTTTATTAGAATACATATTCGCGACTACGCAACCTCATGACCTTGCGACCCTTAGGACGCTAGGCTGCAAGGTCGCAAGGTCCCGATCCCGTCAAAATTACACATTTGCGACTATGCGGCCTCGCGACCTTGCGACCTCCAGTTCGCCAGGTAGCAAGGTCGCATCCTTGCTTGAATAGTCCCAATTTGCGAATTTGTGACCCCCATTAATGACTACACGTGCGACCACTTTATAAATAAAAGGGTTGCGTAGGTTGCATTTGACCTGCGCGACGGAGAAAACGAGACATTTGATGAGCCATTCAAAGCGCGATTTTTCCCGGGTAAGTTGCCTAATCCTTGTGTTGTTTCATTTTTCATTTTTCTGTTGCCTTACCTACCCCAGCCCTGGGCTAATAATTTCCCTTGATCCCATTCATTTGCAACCCCAGCCCTCACTATCACTCCAGCTAGGGTTTCACCTCACCTGTGCTAAATCTATTATGCCTGGCCCCTTTTAAACCTTGCATTTTCCTCAAGCTATCACATGCATCCCTCTCTGGCCTTCTGGGGAGCCTTCAACTATGGATTAACCACCTCCCTTGGAGTTTTTCCCTTCTTTCATCTTGTTCCCCGTGGGTTGCGATTGCTTAGTTTCCCTCAGAAATCCCTAATGCAACCCTGCGACCTCGCAACCTGGTCGCTAAGTCACAAAGTCACGAGGTCGCAAAGCATCGACTGATCACGTGATCACAAATTTGTGACATGGTGACCTTACGACTTGGTCGTAGGTCACCAAGTCGCAGAGTCACAAATTTGGGATCATTCATGTAGGTGTGACTTTATGACCATGCGACCTTGTTGTTAAGTTGCCAAGTCGCAAACCTCCCTAATCCTAGATATAGCGACCAGTAGAGGTCGCAACAACCTAGCCTAGTAGCCAAATCATTAATAGGTCTAATCAGTCCCATTATATTTTGTTTTCATGTCGTCCGTCTTATCGTGGGACTGTTTTCTGAACATGCCAGGGAATATTGAAGACGAGCTCGAGTGTGTCTCCATCTCTTCACCCTCAAGCGATATGGGGCCTACAACGGTTCGAAGGAGATAATAAAGCCCAGAGATAGAGCTATCAAGAGAGGAAATGCCTCCTTCACCACCCCTATCTATGGAGACACCGCCTGTGTCTTCGGGAAAGGAGATAAGATGACTTGGTATCAAGTTTACCAGGAATTCACAAATCCAGAATTCCCGGAGGATATCGCGGACCGGAAAGTATACATTCAAGTCAAAAGGTCCAAGCTTCACTACATAGGTGCCCATCCACCAATCTTTCCATGCGCAAAAGTAGTCGAATGGATCCTCCAGAAGGTCAATTCCAAGTTCTGGGTCATTCGCGATCACTCAGGGAAGAATTTCGTGAATCTGACTAGAAAGGACGCAGAGGTATAATATGCACTCCCCACTAAGGAGGAATCCTTTAATGCTGAATGGGTCACCACACATGAAGTACCAGTGCCAGAAACCTTGAAGGGTTTGTAGGAGGACCTTGAGAAGTTTAAAGGGAATAAGGATTATGAGTATAAAACTGATGGCCTTAAGAAGATCTATAGGCTCGCAGGAGAAATGATGTGCAGATTGTATGGCAGTAAGGACACCACTACTTTCAGTGGAACATGGATCCCACTCGTGTATGCGATCGCCTCCTACGACACCCGTTTCAACTGGGCTTAACTAGTAATATCAGCCCTGAGAGAAAACATATCAGCGGCCCAGGTACCAGAAGAAGGATGTGCATCGAAATTCTACATGGCCTCCTACCTCATAGATGCAGTGTGCGCGAGGTGAAATTTTGAGGAATGGTCACACAACTGGGATGAAAAGCACAATGGGCCCATCCAAAAAGAGTTGAATGTGTTATGGGCTACCAGGTACAATCAAGATATGGAATCCATCTCAGAAAAATTCATCCCTACACTCTACCAACATATTTTCGGTAAAGATCCCCCCTGCATGTCTAGTCAGGATATGGAGACAGTAACCAAGGTAGCAAATTGGTTCCCCATTCTAGAGAGTACTTTTGTCAGGGTCTTCGAGTCGTTCAAAGCAACTCACGCACTACCCAAGTTCGTCACTGATAAACTGCTACTATAATAGGTGTGCTATCAAATGACGAGTGGGTTCTCCAAGACCCTCAGCAAAGGAAAAAAGAAGCCATGGCCTACCCTCCCACTTACTATCGGTGCCTACACTGTCAAATATTTCAAAGAAGTGGGAGCAGAGGCAGAAGACATCAAAGGTTTTCACTTCGTGACCCTCACCCATAGGGCTTATGATCTGGAAAGGATCTTCCCTGCACACTGCAAGCAGTACAAGTTTAACTGGAACTATCAACACAAAATTACCTGTTGAGGAACAGACTAGAAACTGGTACAATGCAGATAGAGAAGCCGCTCCTGAATAATCAACCAATTTGAGTGCGGATCAAGGGGGTTAGGACGACCAAACTTTAGAAGAAAGACATGACATTTTGAAATGGAAGGATCCTGTAGGAGGAGCGTCGTCTTCCAAATTTAAAATTCTAAAGAATACTACAAGCAGTAATCCTCCTAAAGATCAACAAGAGAGAAGGGAAAAAGAGGCCAAGGCACAGCTAGAGGCCGAGAAGAAACTGAGAGAGGAAGAGCTAAAATGGGCCCAAGATACCTTGGCACGACAACAGGAAGAAGAGAAGCAAAAGAAACAGGCCGAAGAACAACAAAAGAAGCAACAGAGAGAGGAATGGAAGAAGAAGTGGGCAGAAGAGGCCCGCAAGAAGAAAGAAGAAGAAGAATGACGGAAGAGAGAGGCTGAGTGCAGGTTGAAGGAAAAACAGGATAACGAAGAATTTGAAAAGAGGAGAAAGGAAGAAGAAACTCAAAAGTTACAGGAGGGTGCATTCGAAGAGGTAGAGGGAAGCGAGTCACCACCCTAAAAAACTAGGGGACAAGCAGATCTGACACATATTGAGGTGCCCCTGACAACTCCCATGACAGGTGGGCACCTCCTGCTCTCAGAGCTTGGCATCCCAGAAGAGCATGAGGATGATGTAATAGACCTGACAAGGCTATCCTACGACCAATTTACTCATAAAATCAGGCAATAAAGGATAAAATGCCTTGCACGAAATCCAGCCGAGGCCCTCACGGTGACCACAGAAAAAGACATAGTCCTAGACACTAGGACTAATCCCATAATGATATCATCGACCGGAACCTCCTTCACAATAGCTACAAAGGAAAATTTCAGTAGGATGAGTAGGGAGATCTTGTTTCTGCAGGGCAGGCTCCACGCGTTCGAGCAAAGGGCAACTTAGGCTGAAACAGAGAAGAAGGCCTTGGAAGAAGAAAATCAAATGCTCCAACTCACAGCCACTCAGGCCAGCGGGCTACCAACTTCCATTCAAGGGGAGTTGGATACCTTAGAGACCTCCATGAAGCAAGTAAGCTAGGAGATGTTCACTATAAAACAGACGGTCTCTCCTCTCCTAGGGTGTCAAGAAGAAAATAAGAAGAAGTATGTGCAGCTAAAGGAAGCCTCCACAGCACTGGACAATATGCTTGAATGGTCTGAAAGGTATCCATAGGCTCCTGATACCCTGCCAAAGAAGGACTGGATCCGCACGTAGAATGACAAGGTACATATATAGATGAAGTTGCAATCTAGGGACAAGCTTGTAAAGGATGTAGACAAGGTGATATCTGCCTATGAACACCTGATCAATGGCATTGATTCGATGGAAAAGGTACATCACATTCCTTCCTTAGGGACATTGGACACGCAAAGACAAGGGAAGAGGTGGCCCAAGACATCCAAACATTTTTGGGACCCATCAAAGCAGTTGTTTCCCAGTAACTTCCAGCCTCTAAGGAGAACATCGATCATTTCATCGTCACACCAGTCTGGATCTATAGTAAGCTGAGCTCCCTATCCAATCAGATCTCCGTGAAGAGGCGCACTTTAATTGCAGACGTTCTCGAGTGTTTTCACAGGTTGGGAGAAGAAACACCTCTGGTCACCCCAGTAGCCGTTGAATATCGGGCCTGGCAGACTTATCTCATAAAGTAGCGACAGATAGAAGTCCCAGACCTTTCCATCACACAAATGCTCCCTTGAAAAGAACTAACTTTACATGTAGCAGACATAGGCCGGTGGCAGGTCGCAAATAGTGCCCAGTCGCAGGTCGCAAAACCACCCAGGTCATAGACCATGCCAACTATCGGGAAGCTGAAAGGACAAAGCAACCCAAAGGTTAGTTTTGGTTCTATAAGTACTCCCTCTGAGGACAATGTAAATGACCTTTTTTGGACTCCGCAGTGGGAAGATATAATTGTACTGCATTGAATGCATGATTCAGAGAATGAATACAGACCAATGTTTTAACTCCACTACTGGATCTAATGGAAACTCATGTGTGTTAGCATTATGAATATTGTTTCTTTATATATATATTATCTTTTATAACTGATTAGTCTGCGTTTTTGTTCGTGTATCATTTATATGTTTAAGATATTTGGATGTATCAATGATATGTGGATGTTTAGCATAGGGATGCTTCGATAACCTAGTTGTTGATATTGTCTTAATATTTCGGAAACACGCTTAATGAATTGAAGGGTGTTTCGACCATAGTGAACTATTTCTCTTATGATCAAACAAGATTCTTTATGAGCATGATCCTAATGATGTGTTGCTACCAATACTCCCTTTTGGTTGCATGCTTCGAATCTCGCTTTGCTATTTATGACGTTTCATGTGCAGGAGAGCCCATCAGCTATTTGTTTCGTATCGTTCAAGTAGCCGTGCATCCTCTTGTTTTCAGGATACACCTCCATTGGAGAAAGGCATATTCAATGGTAGCCAAACCTACACCTTGGACAGTATCCCTATCACAAAGGAGCAGGTCAACACGTCGTTGAACAGGGGAGCGAGAGTCCGAGATGATGACGCTTCACGATTTGCTTTGCTGAATAGAAAATCATGAATAGGCGATATTTTTTTATTTTTATAAGTCCAAATTAGAGATTGTTTAGCTTAAGTAGGCAAGAAAGCCTCGAACAATTATGCACACATGATTTCATAAATACTGTGAAAAAAAACCTGAACATGGTGTAAATTTTGATGCGACTGTGATGTGTTAAAGACATTGCTTTTCATCCTTTTTAATGATGAAGCACCTTGAAGATTTGATGCGTAGCTAATTATTCGTGTAAAGCTTTGAGACTGCCTATTTTTGGAGGGCCCGTACAAACAGTGAAGGTTCTGCATTTTCATGTTTTCATTTTATCATTTGATGTAGTTAATTTCATGTTTTCATTTTATCATTTGATGTAGCTAATTCCATGTTTTCATGTTATCCTTTGATGTAGTTATTTTCATAGTTTCCTTTTGTCATTTGATGTAGTTTGTTTCATAATTTCATTTCATCATTTGATGTAGTTAATTTCATGTTTTCATTTTATCATTTGATGTAGTTAATTCCATGTTTTCATGTTATCCTTCTATGTAGTTATTTTCATAGTTTTCTTTTATCATTTGATGTAGTTGATTTCATAATTTCATTTTATCATTTGATGTAGTTTTTACATACTGTCTGATCATTTGCATAGTACTTTCCCTTTAAATTGTCAATTGTAATGTAGTCATTTTTCATATATTTCTTCATAGTTTTATTTCCAAGCACTGAGTGATTTATTTTCTAGAATAGGAATGATTTCTTTTCAGAATATGATTGAGTTCTTTTCAAAAGCAGTAGTGATTTATTTTCAAGTTTTCATTTCTAGAATCTTTCATTTTAAAAGCATGCGTGATTTCCATTTCTAGAATTCAATTTTGTCTTTATGAAAAGGACTATTAAAACCATAATTGAGTAATTATGTTCCTAGTGACTAACAATAGATTGGTTAAGTTTCTTAATGAATTAGTGAGAGTTTGCTTTAGTTATATTTTTCAGAGTAAAGAGCATATTTATTTTAGGAACTTAATTGTGATTTGAAT
This sequence comes from Pinus albicaulis, assembly GCA_034641835.2. Classification (NCBI taxonomy): domain Eukaryota; kingdom Viridiplantae; phylum Streptophyta; class Pinopsida; order Pinales; family Pinaceae; genus Pinus; species Pinus albicaulis. The sequence goes on along the minus strand of CM076576.1, from coordinate 96,465,158 downwards.
ACTAGCTTAGAGTTATGAACATAAGGGTGTGATCATTCTCATGCCAACAACAACTAGTGTAGAGAATATGCACTCTTGGGAATTTCTTCAGCAACTAACATGTATGTCTACTATGTGTGTAGAATCTACAAAACTACCCTTGAGACTGAAACATGAGCTCAATTTATATGGAAATGGAGGTAGTTTCAGCTCCATGAAGAGGGGGATGGATTCCTCTCATGAAGGGATTTGTGCTTCATAGACCAAGGGATAAGCTCCATGAGTGGAGGGATAAAGCTCGAACTGATCGCACCTCTAGAAGCTTCAAGTTTGGAGAATATTCAACGAGTTGGGCTTCTAGAATTTACTTTTTCCTTTATTCGACTTTTTATGGGGGTCCGCAGGTTTTATTAGCAGAACGTGTGGGGGCTGCCACAAGCTATAGAACAAGTATCCGCTAACCCGTAGGAAAAGGCTAGAAAAGGTGCGGAGGTATACTTTTAAGGTTTTTAATGAGCTTTTATCCAATTCCAAGACTTGTTTTAGGAACATTAGGGTTTTTTACTTCTAAGGGAGCACAATATAGGTAGTGATAGACCTATATGGACAATCAAATATCATGGTGACAAAATAATGTGTAACAGATTTCCCCCTAAAGTGCGAAGTCTGAGGTTGTTCTGAAGAGTGAAGTGATTTATCATTTCAAGGATTTGGATTGCTGACACATCGGTTGAAAACCTGTAAAAAAATTCAATGAAAGCATATATATATATATATATATATCATTGTTGAGGTAGGCTTTCCCATACTCAGATCAAAACTAACTAAATGTTTTGGTACATATATTATTTTAATATTACATCAATAGTAGACACAGTATGGGCATAGCCATCTCTCATAATTAGTCTACTACATGATGAATAATAAAACTCCTCTCAGCCTGGATGGTGGAAACTAGATCCAGGGTCTTGATTTCCGCTTCCCGAAATAGTACGATTCTATCCATGCGATTGATTCTGTCGAAGTCGAACATGGTAGAAACCACTTGATTACCAGTCAATGATGTGAACTGATAACAAGTGTGAGAGAAACCACCAATAATGAAAATGGCTCTCAAAGTACTCAATACAATCCACGAAGTATGTATGAATGATTTTCAGTCGAAAACTTCATAGAATCATTTGATCAAAGGTCAATGATGCAACGTGTCGTCGAAGGCGAGAAACCTACCATGAGGGCATGCAAATCCCAAGGTACTGATAAGATTCTAGGTCAAATTTCTAGATGATGAGCTGTCGTTGATAGAAAGTGACCCGTCACAGGAAAGCCCACGACACGAAACCATTAGATCAAGTTTTGAAGAAGTATTTGCAAGGACTGACTCAGGGATGGTCAATGCGAATGGAGACAAATGTTTGCAATGAATGGTTTATTTGAACTGTCTCTTGAACACATACCGACGCTGCAGATGGTTTGGAAGAAATTGACCTAAAGCTAATACACAGAAACCGGCTGAAGGATTTCGATGTGGTTTGATTAACTATTAGACAAAGTATTTCCCAACCCAGGTACAAGTGTGACAAAGTGTCGTGTTCAAGAGTGGTATAATGCTTTTTCAACAAGAGTGACAACTAGAGTCTTTTTCTCTCTTTTCCCCCCACCATTACTGGCAAGTACCTCTTTATTTTTGACAAGATTGAGAAGGATAACATTTGCTTATTTGTGTAATCTCATCCTTCGGATGAGTCCATCTTAGTATTAAAATCGAACCCTAAGAAGGAGTGGTTCGGTCATGTTTGTAATGGACAGGTCCTTTACTGTTAAGTTTTAACGAGTCTAGTATAGGAGAAACTCGACGTTTTTTAGTTTTAGGGAGTCAGAAGAAAAACATAAGTAAACTCTGTGGTTGTAATTTTTCGTAAATTTAGTCTCTCAAGCCTGAAAAAGGATAAAATAATATAGGAGAGAACTCTATTGACCATGATTAGTCAATGTATGCCTTTTTCGTAAATATTACATTTTAGTCCGGAAAAGGGGTTAACTTATACTGAAGGGACGACTGTTCATTTCCTTTAACGAGTTTGAATATTCAAGTACTTGGCGATATTTTCATATTTAGAGATTCTGAAAAGGGCTTAAAAAATTACTCCAGGGTTTCTCTTTTTCATAATTTTCAAGAGCCTGAAAAAGTGATAAAAGTATACTCAGCGCCAAAATAATTATTTTCACCAAAAATCTTGTATCCTGCACAAAAACTCAAAATATTACGCATACCTATTTCCAAGAAGTAAAAATATTGAAAAATAGCCTTTTAAAGTGAAAGATGTAATATTTTATTCATTCAAAAAATATAAAAAGGAGTTAAACAAAATCATATTTACCTTTTGTCTTCAGAGCTGTGAATTGAGAGCTTTTGGCAAAAAAGTTCCAGATATAATATCGGGAGAACTGACTATCCATTCCGTGAATCTTCAGAACCAGGTAATCCACATCATCTTACTCTTCATTTCTACCTATTTCATTTCTCCTTTTTAGATTTAATTTCATTTTTGGGAGAAATTTGTTTTTAAAAATGCACTCTCGGGGGTCCACAGGTCATGTGCATGCTACCTGCGGACCCCGATAATTTTATAAAAGGAAAACTATAAAACTACTGCAGTTTTTGTGTAGAGCCCGTGTGGACGTCCGTGCTGTCTCCTTACAAAAACTGCGGAGGTGCCGTGACCGTTTCAAAATTCACAACTTCTTTTAAAAATTATTAAAGTTTTACACTCCAATGGTTTCTAACTTTCAAATGTGTTTATTTGTAGGCTATTCCACCATGTTAGAGTGGAGAGAACCTTAGCATGTGGCTATAGACAATGAAGCCATGCATGATGCTACCACAATACGTGCATTGTAAACTTGTGGGTTATATAAGTTCTGGGTGATCCAAGGTATGAAAGCACAAGTAGAGCTAATGAAATGGCTAGTAAATGCATGGGAAGTTCAAGATCAGTGATTTATCATTGGTGACCATCGGCTCGAAATTGAGCTTGAGGATACCTATTTCCTCACTGGATTGTCCCGGAGAGGAGAAAACATATACTTGTTTGGGGCTAGACAGGGTGGCCTACCTGTTGCTAGCTACAAACAACAATTTTGCAGTGATGAGGCAGATCCAAAGGATAATCGCATAGACATTAAAACTATCTTGCGATTAGATCTTAAAGTGATTAAATTTACGGTAACCAGATTGTGTGGAAGTGCAACTCCACATGTAGCCACTAAATGTCAAATGCAGATCGCGGTAGAGTGTTTCAGGGGATTCCAATAGATCGTGGGGAACCTCGAGAACCTCGGATGGTACGTTGGGTTGCATTAATGGCCCGCCATGGTGGTGATGGAAGTTCAGTGGTTAGATTCACTCCAGCATACTTTATGTGGCTATGGAACCAAGTATTCACAATCAAAGACTTCCCCTATGCAGGTATAGATTTCAGAGGTGATCCTGAGATGTCTTTGCCTCTAGGGGCACAGTGGGATTAATTAGGTAAGAAAACTATTTTGAAGTATTTAATCTAATTTTTATTTGTTTTTAATTGTCCAATACTGATAACAATATTTAATTACAAATTTTGGTCCACGACGACCAGCTACACTCTGCTGATTTGATAGGCGGCAAGTAGAGGCTATAACACCACCACAGGATCAGGCAACAGAGATCCTAGCCGATATGGAACAAAACCTGGAGAGGTTAATCATAGACATTCCTGAGACAGGGACAAATGACATTCCTCTCCAGCTTCAAAGACATGTTACCAATGTTCCAGGGCTGTTTAGGAGAATCCTGCACAAGGTGGCACGTGCCATAGTCTTTTACCATGATCATCATCATAGATAGTGGATGATCATTGTGGATTGACATGTTTTTTTTATTTGTATCAGTATCTATTAGATCATAAGGTGTTTTAACCTATGATAATAGATGATGTAATATTTTTGAAAAACAAACCTATCTATGATATTACTACTTTCTCTGAGTATCTTGTTCAACATGTATCGAATGTTGTTTTGGTTTACTATTTTAATTTTTCAAATGTCTATTTAGAACACGATTAGCTAATGCATCAATCAATGTGTTTAAATTTCTTGAAATATGTTGATATTCGATATAATCAATCTGTCATTCCAAGAGAAGAACCTTCAAAAATAATCTCAATAACATTGGATTTTTAATTGCATATACCTTGTTTAAATGTAATACAATGAGTTTTGAATCCAACCTAATGATCAAATGTCGAATACCAAATGAAATGGCATTAGATAATAACTCAATGACTGCGCTATATTTTGCAATATTGTTCGTTATTTGGTTAAGGCTTACCCCATGCATAGAAACTAACTCATCGGTGGGTGAATAGATAACCCAAGTCGCGGAAGAGATATTCCGTGTACTACGATAGGCACCATCAACAAAACCAATGTACGTTTGAAGGGATGTCAACATCTGCAATATCAAGAGTAATCAAGATAAGCAGTGATAGTAGTAACAACAAAATTAATCTAGGCACACTTATCTAAGCTAAGGCACACTATCTAAAAAGTAACTAATGTACAAGTGAGATCTTCACACGAAATTCAAGCATAATATATCTTAAGATAAAGCCCATTTCTCAGCTTATCTAAAGAGACCCAGTCATAATCAGCCAATTCACAGGCCCCTTTTGCAAGCACATACTTGACAATGTAGGGACCATGCAAGATCGGTTCGAATTTCCCAACACCTAGCTTATCATTAGCTTGATCGTATAATAAGACTAGGTCACCTTCTGAAAAAACACGAGGGGTAACACTTCAATCACACTGAGCTTTCATACGTTTCTTATGAGCTTCGATAGATAATGCAACGGTGTGCCGAGTCTCATCTAATTGTGCTAAGTACAATTTTTTTTTTTTCCTCTTGAGAGGTAGCTGGTAGTAACTCAATGGCTAATTGGAGTGACAATATTTCACATTCAATGGGTAACAAAACTTCTAAACCATAGAACATTTGAAAAGGAGTGAACCCTGTAGCAGTTTTTGCTGAGGTTCGGTATGCCCATAGTGCTAAAAAAAGCATGGTATTCCAATTCGATTTGTGAGTTCTGATAATCCATTTAATCATGGCGGTTAAAACCTTGTTGATGGCTTCAACTTGACCATTAGCCTACGGGTAATATGGAGTAGAGTTATCATGTCGCAGGCCAAGTTGATCGGAAAGTTCGGTCATCATTATATTTCAAAAATGACTACCATGGTTTATGATAATATCTTGGGGTACACCGAAACGAGTAATCACATGATTGAATATGAACGTAGCTTCAGTTTTTCCATCTTCCACAAATGTAGGCATCACCTTGGCCCATTAGGTAAAGTAATCTATAACGAGAATAATATACCCATGCCCCCCGACTGAGTGAGGGTTACATGTAATGAAATCAATGCCCCTTTTCACAAAAGGACCAACAACAATGATTGGGTGAAGAGGAGCTGGAGGTGCATGCATCTTTCGATCAAAAAATTGGCAGTTGTGGCATTTTTGGACCGCAATAATACAATCTTTGAACAATGACGATAAAAAATAACCAGCGCGCAATATCTTTTGGGCTGTGGAAAACCCAGACATATGACCACCACATGCTCCACAATGACATTCATTCAAAACCCTTTCAGCCTCTTCGTGAGTTATGCAACGTCGAAAAATAGAATCTGCACCACGATGATAAAGAGGTTCTCCAACAATATTGTATTGTTGGGATTGATATCGGATTATCTGTCGATTTGAACATGAAAGCTCTGGGCGAAAGGTTTGGGTTTGAAGATATATAATGATATCTCCATACCATGGATCTAACGTACTGATAAGAAATAGAGATTCATCTGTGATGAAATTCTCTACCACAGTCTCTGTCTCAGTATTGGGAATGTCACACATGAGTTCTGCAAACACCAGTGATTTCCTTGATTTAGATTTCTCGAATTCTAAATAAAACTCTTGTAGGATGACAATCCATTTAGAGTATTTCCCCCCAAGTAATTGGTTTGTCAAAATATACATCATCGAGTTGCAATTAGATATCACAGTTGTCTTATGTAACAATATGTAGTGACGAAATCGTTGGACAACTTGAACTGCTGCCAAGGCCAATTTATCCACATGCGAATATTTGATTTTCGTCGTGTTAAGATTCTGAATTAGATAATAGATCACATGATTATTGTGATATTCATCCTCTTGAACCAGAAACATTCCAATGGTGGAATCAGAGGCTCCTAAGTATAAAAATTAGTCATGGTGGTAATTGGGTGGATGTAATAACAATGCATGGGTTAACGCGTGTTTTAGAGCATCAAAATATCGATCAGAAATCTCATCCCAAATAAAAAGAACACTTTTGTTTCAACAAATGGGTAAAACCTTTTGTTAACTCAACATAGTTCGGGATAAACCTACGTAGAAAATTTGCTTTCCCTTACAAACTTTGGAGTTGGCGAAGTGTGGAAGGAGGAGGTAAATTGATGATGACCTTAACCTTTGAGGGGTCGACATGAATGTTGGCTTTCGAAATGATGAATCCTAGTAATCGTCCTGATTGCACACAAAAAACACATTTGTTTGTGTTCAAACGAATCTTGTAATGCCTACATCTCATGAAAATAGCTCGTAAGTGAGTAGGATGATCTTCCCTGTGTAAAGAGTGAGTAGGTAAGTCATCTAGATAAGGTTGTACAATATGTTTGATATCATGAAAAGCGTAAGACATGGCCCTTTGAAAATTTTCACCAACATTATTTAATCCGAAAGGTAATTTGAAATAAGAAAATGTCCCCCAAGGACATATAAACGTTGTTTTTGGTTGATCAGCAGGGAGTATGTTTATTTGATTATAACCAGAAAATCAATCCATAAATGAAAAAATTTCATTTCTGGCACAATCATCGATAATTTGGTCGATATAGGGGGTAGGATAATTGTCTTTTGGACATGATTTATTAATATCCCTATAATCAACGCATACTCGTATAGTCCCTTGTTTTTTTGGTAACAGGAACTATATTAGATACCCAATCTGTCAATGGGATTGGATAAATAAATCCTACTTGCAATAGCTTTTCAACTTTAGCTTTGATAGCAACAAATTTTCGCGGATGTATTGGATGTAATCTTTGTCTAATAAGCTTGGAATCTAGGTATGTTTTAATTTCATGAATGACAATATTTGGTTCGTTTCCTGGCATCTCTTCGTAAGACCAAGAAAATATTTCTCGGAATTCTTGAAATAGGGCTTTGTATGTATTAGTCTCTTCAATCGTACAAGAAGCGCCTATATGAATGTTTTCAATAATTCCAGGTTTAACTAATATGTCGATAGGAACAATTGTAGAAATGTTTCCCAAATTAATCTCAGAATCCAAATTTGTAATCGATATGGGATTATGTGGTTCCTCGACATAATAAATTGTAAAAATAGATGAAAAAACATTTTCAAACCTATTAATTTCAGGTAAAAACGAAGATCTATGATGTAGATCATCCTAGGGTAATTCATCGAAAGACAAAAATTCTTGAATACTTTCATCATTGCGAAACACTTGTTGAAAAGGATCAGAAAGTGATGTCAAGGCTGAGGTTGATAGTGAAGAATATTCTTCGATGATCACATTCATTTGATTAGTAGTAGTTGAAAGTGTGTCAGAAAATTACTGTACTGCCACATATGCCATTTCAAAAGGACTCAAAGGCATCTCGCCATTGAAAGAATCCAGTTCTGACTCTGAAGGCACTACCCAAGTGTCATCGAAAGGTATAGTGCTTGATGAAATCATATTGATGTTGGCAATGGTATGTGGTACGTTGGGTGGAGGCATAGAGAAAGTCCCCATCAAATCAGAGTCCTTTATTAAACCTACACCAACATCTTCATATGGGATAGTCGATTTTCCAACATGTTGGATACTGTCTGTAGAAGTAGGGTCAGACAAATAATATGAAAATTGATCGATTTTCACAATCTTCCCTTTATGAGGAAACATGATTAACCGAAAGCACGATGAAACTACAACAATCATGGCATAAGACCAACTACGACCCAAAAGAAGGTTGTAATGTAGAGGGGCATCAACAACTTCCACAACTTATTATCAGTTTTGCCTTCTACTTCTATAGGTAGATCCTGGAGTATTCCGTAAAGATGAAATCATCTTCCATCAAAGGCTTTAATGATTTTTGGTGATTGGTTGAGTGTTGGAGAACCAAGAGTTTTCCAATAGTTTAATGACATTATGCACGTAGATGACCCCTCATCAATCACAGTACGAAATAATCGTCTGTTTTTGACTAATACTAGAATCTGAAAAGCGATCTGATGAGGGAGTCTCAGTGTAAAATTTTCTAGATCAAAGGCCATTAGGTTAGAATCATAAGGATCGATAGCTCTGATAGCTGATAAGAGTAATTTCCTTTGTGTTGGACATGATTGTAGCACTTCTAAGGCCAACATTGCTGAAGGGGATATCGCCAAGTCTTCAACAATTTTGTAATTCTAAGCAGCTCTCGCATGTAGATTGAAAGATGATTTTCGAAGTACACCTTTAGTAGGCGGTTTAATCACTAGATCAGGATTAGGTTTCTCGATGTGAAGCAGATCGGAAACCGAAGGAGATGCAAATAGTGTTTTACTAGAATTTTCTGTCTCTTTACTAGTTACAGGATTTTACTTCCATAGTCTTGCGATGGCATCAGAACCATAACCTCAGGCATCATTAAAATATCTTCTAATGAATTCGAAGAAGATCCTATCATTTGTCTATCTTGAGTAGGAACAGGATCCTTCAAGAGAACTGGTGTGGGTGAAACTTTGACAAATTTAGAGACCTTAGACCGATGTGGGCACTCTTTGGTAAAGTGATCCTCATCACAGATAAGACAAGGATAACGAGGTTTCCGCTTATCATCAGCTGGTTCTTTCTTTTCGGTTTTCTCTTTGAGAGATGAAGTTTGCTTGTTTTTATTCTTTCCTTTATTCTTATTACCGGTTTTATATTTAACTGTAGATAAGTCTACAACATGGATGTCGGCAAAAGTTTCAAGGGAAGAATCTCCTTTCGGTGAATCTGGTAAAGTTATGATAGGAGAAGTAGTTTTGGGGGAATGATTCTTACTCTTATTAGTGACAACTAAACCAATTACACCATCTGTAGCATGAGAACCTGAAGGAGTTGCAGTTATTTGAACAGGACGTGGTAAGTCAGAATTTTTTTCGTATAAAGTACTAGACTATGTATATACAAGGTCTAAGTACTAAGCTTGAGAAATCACCTGTTATTTTGTAACAACCCCTCCCATATCCACATATTCAGTGATCTTCGGAAGCAATGATTTGATAAACCATTCAGCGAAAATCTGATCGAGAATAAAAACTTTCACTAAACGTCTTCTATGTCTCCATTCATGTATGTGATCTGAAATGTATGTAAAAGTAGATTTTTTTAATGAAGTTAAGAGTTCTGTGCCATTTTCGTATCTAACTAGAAACTGAAAGTGTGTTAAGAAAGCTGTTGCTAACGCATTGAAATTTTTGAATGAGCCACGTGGTAGTTCAATATACCATTTTGCAGCTAAGCCTATCAATGTTTTCTGAAACAGTCTTAATCGAATGGAATCATCAATTAAAGAGTTGGATGTGCACTAAAGGTGGTAAGTCATGACATGGTTTGAGGGGTCCTCTCCTGATTTACCTTAAAACTTAGGAATATCATTGGGCAACTTATTCGGCATTAGCGGCCAATACAAAAGATAATAAATCAGATCGTTCGTTAGGTGTGACAAATCGGGTAAATCTAAAGTTGGTATGAATGGTAACCGATGGTTAGGGTCTTACTGAGCAAATTGATAACCTTGTGGAACTATACCAGTACCGGGCGGAGGATATCTAGGATAACCTGGAATAACATGTGAATTTGGGATTAGAATGCCTCCCAGATAACCAGGGTTGGCCGGACCATATTGAAGTTGCGCTGGTATCTGATAAGTGTAACCATGGTACGATTGATGGTGGTATACTGGATTCTGTGCTATAGTTCCATATTGATACTGCCCTTGATATGGTTGATAAAAAAATTGAGGTTGGCTTGTTACAATTGTAATTGTACCAGGTTTTCCCGTAGGCATCTGAACAGTAGTCTGAATTGTGGGTCCAGGTTGAGGAACAGTGACTTGAGGGATTTGTTGTGATACTTGACGGGCTCTAGAAATAGGGGCTGCAGAAATTCCAGGGATAGGTGTGGTAGGCTGAACAGAAGTTGGCGCAATAGTTTGAGGTGGAGTTCTAGGTGTACTTGGACCAGGCTGCTGAACATTACTAGGTGCAGATACCTATGGTATAACTTGAAGCGTAGTTTGGATAGGTTGCTGGATTTGACTGTAACCAATTGGCTGACCAGGTTGATTATAAGGTACTTGTACGTTAGGTTGCAAATTCTGTTGATTTAAAGATGGATTCCATACCTTTACTCCAGGGTATGGAGCTCTCGTTGAAGGTTGTGCTGTGTAAGATGGACGATAACCAAGTTGATAGTTTGGAACTTAAGCTTGATAGTTGGCTGGATAATTTCCACTAAAATATTGACCTCCCTGAAAAAAATGTTGTTCCTAATAAAACTGTGGCCCTAAATGAGGCTGCTTTCCTTAGAAAGACTGTTGCCCTGACATAGGGTACTGTCCTTGAAGAGGTTGTAGACCCTGAATAGAGTACATCCCTTGAGGTTGGTATTGTCCTTGAGGTATGTACTGTCTGTTATCACCCTAAAATTTTATTTTTTTAAACTCTGTAAGTTTACACTATTTTGGTCATAGTTTCAAGTAGGTCTTGAGTCACTTTGGTCTTGATAAAGGGCAGGTCATAGAGGTAGAAGTCTCAAAGGTTAGTTTTCAATTTCAAATAAAGCCTTTTAGTCTCATTCCATGATTAAAAATTCTTATCATTCACTTAGAGATCATGTCATTAGGTTTCTGATGAAATTCCTACAATTAGCCACAAAACCGCAGTTTCGTAGCGCGGTTAGTTCAAAAAATGGGTTTTGCGCTATGAAAGTGCTGCTACTTTCGTAGCGCAAAGTGCGAAAAATACACTATGTGCGCTACGAAAGCGCGGATTCTTAAAAGGTCATGTCAAAACCCAAAAATTGTCAGAAATCCGTTAAGTAATGATGGGGTAACATCATGGTGAGTCATTTAGAGGTCATATTCGAAGTACTTAACCATTCATATCCATTATTATCTTAGCATGGGTTTCATACTGGAAAATGGGATTTCAAATTAGAAAACTATTATCTGTTCTAGTCATTCCAGTCTACATTTTCTCATACTAAACAGTGAAACATCTCTGTTTCGAACTCTAAAGTATTAGAGTTAAGCCTGTGGTTGTTATATACCAAGGCTCTTTTCATATATAATCAAGTGAGGCTGTTCCTTTTTCTCAAGCGAGGCTATCAAATTAAATCAAGAGAGGCTCTTTTATAAATTTCGAAGGAAGCCCACAGAGTTTTTTCTGAAACAAGCACGACTGAGGAGAAAAAGAACCGCAGAGGAGGACATTGTTTGAGATCTGAACCTGAAAGCACAAATTTTTTAGTTGAATATCAAATAGTCATGGATGCTTTCAGTAAAGCAGGTTGTTTAAAGTTTTGTGAAAAGTTGCAAGGTGGACATAATCAGGTATCCAAAGAGTTTGCATTACATTTCAGTGGGACAAATACAAAGGTTGGGATGTTAAACATGTCAGCGACACCTGAAATCATAGCTCTAGTGACTGAAATACCTAGAGGACAGGAAACTTGGTTTAATGGTTTTAGATTCGATATGGAGGCATGCAAGATATTTATGAAGCCAGAACATGCAGAGATGGACTTGAACAGTGCAATTCCCAAAAAATGTATTAAGGATAGCTATTCCAAACTACTGCTCAACATCCAAAGATATTTCACATGCGAAGGCAGGTATCACAAAGTCTACACCTATCATTTCAAACTCCTATTACGTTTTACAGGTATGATATCACTGGATTTACCCTTTTTCCTATATAGAAGCCTTGCCAAAATGGCTGACAAAGTTCAAGTAAAATCCCAGGGTTGTGAAACATCTTTTTTTCACCATGGTTTAATTAAATTGTTGGTTTTGAATGAGCTCCAGAATATTAATAGGGACTGGACTTCTTTTCTTTTTATAAGTGTATTTGAAATGGAAGCTCTAACCCTAGCTAAAAACCCTAAGGCAAAGGAAAATCCATCACCATCAGCAGAATCTAGTCAACCAGTAGATATAAGGACAAGAAGGTTTGTGAAATTGAAGCCAAGGAAACAAGTGAAAGATAAGGTAGAAAGAACACCAGTGATTGTTACAGAAACTCCTCCACCTGCAAAACAAGGATTACAAAGTACTAAGGAAGCTAAACAAAAACAAACAACTGGTAAGCAAGTAGTTCAGAGAATTACAAGGAGCCAAGCTGCAACATCAAAAGGAAAGACAATAGCTTCAGGATCAAATGACAATCTAGGATTGAAAGGAAACTTGGATGACATACTGCATGCAAGAGACATAGAAGAATCACCTATAGTGCAAGCTGATTTCCTAAAAATAAATGAAAGCAAACAGAAAAAGGTGAAATCAGCAAAGAAGTTGGAGTTTAAGGGTGAAGATGCAGCATTTGTTTTCCAAGCTAGGAAGCCTGTAACTAGAAATTCTAAAAGGCTCAAGGAACTTAATGTAGAAGTTGAAGAAACCAATGAAGCAACTATTGTTCTTGAAGAGATAGTTGATCTTTCCTCACCTGTAGCAGAACATGCAGAAAGCAGAGTAATCACAGCACAAGAAGAAATGATCAAGTATAAAGGCCTAGAGGAAGAGTTAAGATAAAAAAACCATGAGATTGCTATGTCGAAGAAAAGAGCCAAAAAAAATGTCATTCAGAAAACATAATTTAAAGCTGTTTGGGAAGGTCAAATAGTCTCCAAATAAAATATACCAAGAAGTGAAGAACAATTCTTCACATGGACAGTCATAGACGTTAAGGAGGCAAAGTTTGTAAGAGTGATCAACACTCATTTGAGAGATAGCAAAAAAAGGTTAAGAAGACAAGTGGAAGATCTGGAGATACAATTGACAAGGTCTTAAGAAAAGTTAAAAAGGCAGTGAAACAAAATGATAAATCCACAAGACAATCTCTGATCAAAATGAAGGTAAATTTTGATGAAGATTATGTTTTCAGGGACATATTGCTGTGTTTTTGAAATAATACCAATACCCTTAAAGTTAAGTATCTCCAAAGTATAAATTTTGAAGACACTTTTGACAAAAATGCTTACACAACAGTTTCATAGCGCATATAGTGCAAATTTGATGAAATGCGCTACGAAACTATTGAAGCAGTCTTTTATCATATTTTCATATCAAATTTTGAGGGAATTTTGGTGAATTTTTTTTTGAAATTGCTGGTGGAAGTGTGTTAATGGAAAATTAAGGTTTTCTTGAAGAAAACAGATCAAAAGTAGATTAGAAAGGGAACTAAACACTGCGCTACGAAACTGTGCTGCTTTCGTAGCGTAGGTTTATTCTTACCTTTTTTGCATTGTTCGAAGTTTAGATTCTGCACAGCTAGATAATTGAAGACATATGGTGTAATATTTGGTAACAAGAGACATGTAGACATGATTCATTAAAGGTCAAAGTGCTAAAAAAAAATAAGGGAAACAAAGGGCCTAAAAAACAGGAAGACATGTTTCCTAGATTTTAGGAGAACATTATCGTCAAGAGCATGGCAACATCAAGTTAAAGATCATCATCCAAATTCGACTTCATGGGAGTGCAGGTGGTAGAATATGTAATAAATATTAGATAAGGTTGTTAGGAGGGTATTAAAGAGTTTTAGTCCTATTAGAAATAAGACTTTTCATTAGGATTATAGTTGTCAATTTGTAATAAATAACATGTTTATGATTAGAAAAGGTATCAAACTCTATGAGTTCGATGTATCTAGTGGAAAAGAAGGAATCCTATTTTGTAAATGTTCTATAAAGAGCATAATATCAAAATCCAAGAGGTTGGACATTTTTATTAGCAAAGACTGTGTTTTGTTTGTAATGGTTTTTTCAACTTAAAACAGAGTTCTGTTTAGACAACTCAAGATTCATAAGGAGTTCTTGTCCATTATTATTCTAGTGGCATCCTTCAATATTTCTATATGCAGTGGTGTTTGTCTATGATACTTAGAATTAATTCATAATGATCTAACTTCCTTCATATACAAATTGACTGTGTGTTTCATTGTTCTATATGTTTTACTCCCTGATTTGAACTCCAAATGCCTTGACATCCATGCTAGATAGACTGTGATGTTTTTGTTGAAGTTATCTTGACTCCATAGCCCAATGAATGTTTGCTAATGTGATTTACAACTAGTTATACCATCTATCTGTTTTACCTTAGAGTTAGCCATCTACTTATTTATAAAAAATCATAAAGTTTTGAGAGAGCCCTCTCAGGTTGAGGAGGCTAAGCCTCAGCCAAAAGATTGGTTTGAAATAGTTACACAATGTTTACTTGATGAGCAGCCCATCAGGCCTGATTTTGTGATAACACTGTCCTTGAGGTGTGTACTTTCCTTGATGTGTCCCCCCGGTCGGTAAATTACTACCTTGAGGATGCCCCCCAGGCAGTAAATTACTACTTTGAGGGTCAGGGTTAGGAATGTTTCTAGACATCATGTAAACTTGTTCCGCATTCAAATTTTTGGTATGTGATTCATTTGGACCAGGTGATGGTATAAGTTTTTCGGGAGAAGGAGCTGCTCTTGAGAAAGTACTAGAAAGCGACTAGTATCCCGGAGGAACAGACGGACCACCATACAAATATGATTCTGGCGATGCAAAAAACATGGATGACTCACCAGACATGTTGAATGAAGGTCTATAATTACCTCTTGGTATGGCATAAAAAGGAATTTGGGGTGGCGAATAATTTAGACCAAAACTGTGTAGAAAGTCGGTTAACTCAAAATACCAAGGATCTTGTTTGAAAGGGCTATAATAGTAAATCGATTCACTTGGCCTAAGATTTAAAGATTCCTGATGTGAAGGAAGAATAACTTCTTCTTCAGTATCAATAATTTCTTCAATGCTAATGAGGCTAGGAGGAAGGTTCTCAGTGATGCGAAGCTTCACTCGTGGTGAATGAGGATGACCAGGGTTTGGAGTGATGAACTCTAAAACAGGCTCATACGTAGCAGGTTCATTTTCTGGTTCAGAAATTTCAGGCTCAGTAGCTGATAATTCACTAGTTGTGGAAGCAAGTTCAACTAGTTCAAAAATTGATATTTTCCTTTGAGAAATTTCTTTTGTTTTAGGTTGATCTACTTTGTAATCAGGATGTATAATTACTGATGTTTCCTCTTGTTCAATTGATCTAGTCCCTGATGGTTGTCCTTTCTCAGATTTAAGCTTTTATAACTGGCTTGGTGTGTACTCAGGGGGTTTCCCCTGTATTCTACGTGATTGTCTTGGTGATTCAGCCATGATTAAAAATTTAACACACTAAATCAAAGAAAATTTCAATAAAATATCCTAAAGTCTCTAAGGAAACAATAAAAGTGATCACACGCCTACAAAATCTAAGAGATAAATCCACACACAAACAGTATATTCCCACACTAAAAACACTAGTTGGTGATGAAATCCAACGTCGTAGAAATTTAATGTGGAAAGAGCGGTTGGAACAGTTACCCCGAAAACCTAATTAATGAAATAGTCTGGTGCAAGTCTCTCCAATTATGCCATCTCGAAGCGAAGAGTACCCTCCAGAAAGTCCAAGTGAGTCTAGTCGACATCTGCTCCGGGTACAGTGGGACCTTCCCTCCACCGTCACCTTGGGAAAAAATCCTAAAGTTTATAGTCACTAAGGTCACCAATGAGAAAAAATGTACCTGGGGGAACAACCTACGATCTAATATACACGCAAAGGCAGAGTAACAAGTTCAATCCCCTTGAAGGCTCCTTGACATAAACCAAGGTTTACCAACAAGTGACCCCAGGCTCCTCAAAAATGGTCTATCCGAGGTTTACTGTTTTTAGTATGTGCAGATCTGCTATCTTTCCCAATGAGATAGGTACGATTACCTCACTGGTTCCGACATGATCTCGCGCTTGAATATTTTAAGAAGAGCTTCCCAAAGCACAAAGGCTACAATTGGATATTCCTACCACAAGATTGCTACTTGTTTGTTTGAACTGTCTTGGAATGTTAATTACAACCTGTTCCAAGACACTAGCTTAAGCTATGTTGGTGGAAAGAGCCCTAGAAAATGTAAAATATCTAGATTGATTTTATTAAAGAAATGTTTTTAATTTGGCTGTTGCTTAAGAGAGAAGGTATGGAAATGAAACTTCAATGATGTTTGTGACCCGACTGAAAATACGCTAAATGCAGCTAAATGAGAAGTGGAACTCTTTTCTTTTCAATGAATCTTATTTAAGGGAAATATTGAGATATTTAACAATGTTCAAAGCACCAATACTTTCATTCATAAACAAAATCTTTGAAAATAAAGCAATTTATTTGAGAACTCAATTTCGCAAAAATGATCAATTACTCGTTTGAAATGGAATTCCTTTATCAATCATATTAGAAACTACAAATCAATAAATACACTATTTCCAAAAAGAAAAAAATATCTAAAACTCCTAAAAACATAAATTTCAAATTCAAAGAAAAATCTAATTTTGAAGTCTATTTAGAAAGTTTTTGGATGTTTTCTCCTAGTTTATGATTGAACTAAGAATAATTTCCACTTATCTTAGCAAAAATGAAAACATCCAAAAAATGCTTTGCTGTGAAAATCAGGCTTTAGTAAGCTAAAAATCTCTTCCAAATTTGCAAATGAAAACAGAATCAATTTTCATAAAAGTAAGGTTTACAATGATCTTAATGACTCAGAAAGAGAATATCATTATACTAGTAAGCTGAGGTATATGAAGGTATCTTGTATGGGGCAGCAAGAAAGTAGGGCAAACACTCACTCATAAAATGCAAATCAGATGATAAAATAACACAAACACAAAAATTACTGAAAATAAATTCACACATAAGATTTGATAGCTAAGGTAGACTGGGGCAATCACAAAGAATCAGGTAATTTGGCTCCTAAAAAGAGAATTTTAATTTTTTCAAAAATTTTCCACAAGTCTGCAGTTTCTAATGGAGAACAGAGCGGTATCACACTGTTTTGAACTACAAGCTGCAGAGGCTGCCACACTGTTTTCAAATTAAAACCGTGGAGGTAAGGAAATGTACAGAAAAAATAAATATTTAGTTTTTATTTTCAGGGATTCTGAAAAGTTATCTACCCAACATAATCTCAGACAAATCAAAATCAGAAAACTCTCAAAATTCAAACTGAAAATAAAAAAGGAAAACTAAGTTATATTCCCCATTGGAGTCGCCATTTTGTTATGCGGATTAATCCCTCTTGCGGACAAGAGCGATATCCCTAGTATTCTACGAATAGCTAGAAACAACCATCCATTTGTAAATCGTTTTCTGTAGATTATTTGCAATTCAGAATTACTATAAACAAAGAAAGAGGACATCCCCCTACCTTGAAATCCAACGTTCGATGCAGTTTTTTATCCAGTCGCTCCAAAGAGGCTTCTCTAGTAAGTAGAACCTACAATAAAAGACAGACAAAAGAATCAAAGCACCTACAACATATAATAATTAAGAAAATCTAATCCAACTTAATGATCAAGGAATCTAAGTATTGATGTTATTCAACAAGCATAAGAACAACTCAATGAGAAAAAGAGATCCATATGTATTATCTTGAATGAAAAGAGTAACTTTACAACCTGATGCCTTGATGTCGTACAAGTTTCTCCCATGGTCTCGAACAATCGTTCCTCCTTATAAGGGTGTGATCATTCTCATGCCAACAACAACTAGTGTATAGAGTATGCACTCTTGGGAATTTCTTCAACAACTAACATGTATGTCTACTATGTGTGTAGAATGTACAAAACTACCCTTAAGATTGAAACATTAGCTCAATTTATAGGGAAATGGAGGTAGTTTCAGTTCCATGAAGAGGGGGATGGATTCCTCTCATGAAGGGATTTGAGCTCCATAGACCAAGGGATAAGCTCCATGAGTGGAGGGATAAATATCGAACTGATCACGCCTCTAGAAGCTTCCAGTTGGGAGAATATTCGACCAGCTGGGCTTCTAGAATATACTTTTTCCTTTATTTTACTTTTTACGGTGGTCCGCATGTTTTATTAGCAGAACGTGCGGGGGCTACTGCAAGCTATAGAACAAGTATCCGCGAACCCGCAGGAAAAGGCTAGAAAAAGTGTGGAGGTAGAATTTTAAGGGTTTTAATGAGATTTTATCCAATTCCAAGACTTGGTTTAGGAATATTAGGGTTTTTGATTTCTAATGGAGTACAATATAGGTAGTGATAGACCTATATGGATAGTAAAATGTCATGGTGACAAAATAACATGTAACACAGGGATCAAAAACTCAAGTTTTTAACACTCAAATGTATGCTCAACCTTCACAGAATAACCAAACTACACCAATGCCATGGCAGCCTTGGTCTCAATCTCAACCTTCGGCACAAGGATGGAAAAATCCTCATGGAAGATATTCTCAATATCACCAATATGCACAACCTTATCCAAACTTTCCACCACAACATTTTCCTCAGTCTAGTCAACTACCTCAAAATTTCCACCAAGACTAGGAAGGCAAAGAAAATAAGTCAAAAGGATTCATTTAGTTGAAAAAATTGCAGATATCATGATGGGAAAAACAACAATTCAAAAATGTTTGGATCCACGAAGTCCCATTGTGAAAACACACATCAATGATATTGAAATACCAAACACACTGATTGATCTAGGAGCAGCTATAAATATCATGAGTAAACAAACTATGGATCAACTAAAACTTCCTAATCTATAATATACACCAACATTTTTATAATTAGCAGATAGATCTGTAATTAAACTTGATGGTGTGTTAGAGGGCATTTATGTATCCTTATATTCTTAGGAATATCCGGTTGATTTCATGATCTTGACACCGAAGAATAAATTAGGATGACATCCATTAATATTACGAAGAACTTGGTTAGCTACAACCGATGCTTTTATTAGTTGTAAATTTGGTGATATGTTTATCTCTGATGGAAGCTCGACAAATAAATTCACATTGTATCCACCTGCAAAAACAATGATAGAGGTAGAAAGTGAAGAATGTATGGATGATGATAATGATATACAACCTATTTTTACTATCTCATAAATAAATGAAGAAGATCAAATTTTAAATTCAATAGAAAATAATGAATCCTCTTCATATTGTGATATTAGTCAAAATTTTCAGGAACAATGCAATATTGAATATTGATCATCTCATCAAATGTCTTTACATTCTATGGAAGAATTTGGAAATTATTTAATAGAATTTTTTCCAGGAAAAACTTTGAATATAAATAATAACTTGGAAGAATTTTAAAAGAAAGAATTAATGAAAGTATTACAAGAGAATTCTTCTGCATATGCATGTGAATACACTAACATGAAAGGAATTAAACCTAAAACTTGCATGCATCACATATATATTGAAGAAAATTGGAGACCAATCCGACAACCTCAAAGAAGAATGAATCCAAATTAAAGGGAAATTGTTAAAGAGGAACTACAGAAACTGTTGAATGTAAATTTCATTTATTCAATATCAGATAGTCCGAGAATAAAATGAATAAATGAGTTTATTATGATATTCATAACTTTAGAACATATATTGGCTCACATCTCTGCTTTGTTGATGTTGTTAGATTTGGTGCTGGCATCTGTGGCGAGTGAGCGACTGGTCAATTCTAAAGTGAAACCATGGCCTTATAGATTCCTATTTGGTAATGGTTCCTAAAAATAATGGAAAATGGAGAGTGTGCATTGATTATAGGGAGCTGAATAAGGCAAATTTGAAAGATCATTTTCCACTTCCTTTCATAGATCAAGTTTTAGGCACATTAGTAGGGAAGAAATATTTCTCATTCTTGGATGGTTTTAGTGGTATAACCAAATTGAGGTAGCACCAAAATATCAAGACAAAACCACATTTACCTATCCATGGGGAACTTATGCTTACTGAGTGCTTCCTTTTGGACGATGTAATGCACCAAAAACATTCCAAAGAGCAGTATTAGGTATTTTCTCTGATCTAATTCATGATTGTGTGGAAGTGTATATGGACGATTTTACAGTTTATGGAAATGATTTTGAAGAAGCTCTTAAAAATTTGGAAAAAGTTCTCATAAGATGTAAGGAAGGAAATCTCACATTAAGTCATGAAAAATGTTTTATGATGTTTACAGAGGGGGATTTTTTAGGACACCACATTTCAGGAAATGCAATTAAGGTGGACTCATCTAAAGTAGAAGTTATTTCTAAATTATCAGTTCCAATTTGTCAATGATATGTTAGGAGTTTTATTGGTTTTGTTGGATACTATATAATATTTGTAGAAAAATTTACAAAAATTGCATCTCCACTTTTCAAATTACTCACAAAAGATTGTGAATTCAATTGGAATCGTGATTTCAATAAAGCATTTGAAACTTTGAAAGAGAAGATTTTTGAAGCAACCATCTTGAGAGGACCAACTTGGAAATTACCTTTTCACATTTCAACTGATGATTCAAACACAACTTTAGGAGTTGTATTAGGACAAAAATACTCGATTCCCTTTTCCATTTACTATACAAGTAAAAATTTGACTCCTGCAGAGTTAAATTATATAGTTACTGAAAAGGATTTTTTAGCCGTTGTCCATGCCATTAAAAAATTCATACATTACATCATGGCCTATGAAACTTTCATTCATACAAACCATTCTGCAATTAGATATCTAATGAATAAATCAGTTACCAATGGCAGAGTCACAAGATGGTTATTGTTGTTACAAGAATTTAATATCACTAATTTGGATCGACTTGGAAAACAAAACACAGTTGCTGACTTTTTATCTAGAATTCAAAATGATAATAATGATAAACCTGTAGAGTATAATTTTCGTGATGAATATATTTTTGCAATATCCATTAAATCTCCATGGTTTGCAGATATTTCTAACAATTTGGGTAGATGGAAATTACCATCATATTTGTTTCCTAGAGAAAAAAGAAAGATAGTTCAAATGATTTCCTCTTATTCATGGATAAATGAGGAATTGTACAAGACACAGCCAGATCTCATCATTCGAAGATGTGTAAGAGAAGACGAAATACCTGAAATAATAAAAGCATGTAATAATGAACCATGTGTAGGAATTTTCATTGATAAATGAACTACTTACAAAATTCTTCTCTTAGAGTATTATTGGCCTTCCCTTTTTAATGATGCCAAGGAATATGTTAAGAGATGTGATATTTGCAAACAATGGGAGGACCTATTGCTTTAGATGAAATGCCTCTACAACCTCAGGTACTCATTGAACATTTTGAAAAATGGGCTCTGGATTTTGTCAGGCCAATCAATCCACCATCAAGACAAAAGAGGTATATTCTTGTGTGCACTGATTATGTTACTAAATGGGTAGAAGCTAAATCACTTTCTTTTTCTACTGAAAATTCTTTAGTTTCATTTTTTTTTAGGATATTTTTACTCGTTTTGGCGTCCCAAGGGAAATTATGAAAGATCAAGGTACCTAATTCACATCTAGAATGGTACAGAAGATAGTGGAGGAATATAAAATCAAGCATCAAAAGTCTACTCCATATCATCCATGAGCAAATGGACAAGTAGAATCTACTAAAAAAGTGATTGAAGCAATCCTTACCAAGAATATACATCTGCATATAAGGGATTGGGAAGAAAAGCTTCCATAAGATTTATGGGCATACCGTACCACATGGAGAAGCACTATAGGACATACTCACTATGAACTTGTTTATGGGAAGCGAGTTCTATTTCCTATTGAGTTTCAAATAAAAACTTTCAAGACAACAAATAAATTGGGACTTGACCTATCAGAGGCACAAAAGCAGAGAATGAGACAACTCAATGAGCTTCATGAAATAAGGAAAGATGCTACTCAAAATACCAGTTTAGTTTAGCAACAGAGATCACTTTGGTAATTGCAGGAAAAATCAAAATTCGATTTGGAAAATTCAGTCCAAGGAGGGGCTGTTGATCCATTCCCAGACAGATATATCTAGGGAGGAAATACAATACTTCTCTGACCTCTATAGGCGCAGGGACGGAGTCAGGGTCTCAGATTAGTTTTGGTCAGTGGAGCTATTCCCCCACATGTTTAATGGTGTGTCCAATGGGGATTTGAGAAAACCTATTAGCAAGGAAGAACTCTTAGTGGTTCTTAAATCATTCACAAAAGACAAAAGTCCTGGACCAAACGATTGGCCTGCTGAAATGTACATCCATTTTTTTGATCTGATGACGGACAACCTTCTCATGGTTGTGGAAGAGTCAAAACTTCTAGGCAGGATCCCAGGGGATATCAACTCTACATTTTTAGCACTTATTCCAAAATCCACTCACCTTGTCGATTTCACGGATTTTCTGCCCTATCATTATTTATGTAATTTGGTTTACAAAATTATCTCCAAGGTCATCTCCAGTCTCATTTCAGCCTCACTCTCCATGCATATCTCTTGTGAAAAATATGGTTTTCTTCCCGACAGACTCATTCACGATGCAGTTTCCACCGCACAAGAAGTCATGCACTCCATTCATCCCAAAAAACCAGATGTTGCCATAATGAAGATTGATTTGTACAAACCCTATGATTCTATCGACTGGTCCTTCATTCACCTTGTAATTTTTAAGATTGGACTCTCTGTCCAAAATTTCCAATGGATCATGTCTTGCATCTCTCCAATTTTGTTTATTGTCTTAATAAATGGTTTTCCCACTGATTTTTTTCGAGCTGATCGTGGCCTCCATCAAGGTTGTTCCCTCTCTCCCCTAATATTCATTTTGACTATGGATGGAATTAGAATTCATATCAAGGAGGCACACAGGTGTGTCACTTTCGATGGTATCTAAATGTCTCCAGACGTTTCTGTCACCCACTCTTTCTTTGTGGATGACATCTTGGCATTTGGTATCATATCCCGAGCATACTAGTCTGATCTGCATTATATCTTTCTCCGTTTTGGTGCGATCTCATGCATGGAAATTAACAGAGGAAAATCCACCTTGATCACTGCCTCTCAAAGTAGTACATATTTGGATATCATCGCCAACGTCTTTCAGGTGAATATTGTTCCTATTTAAAATGGTTTCAAATATCTTGGTTTTTAACTTAAGCCCTGTGAATAAAACTTCAAATATTGGTATTGGATTTTGGATAAGTATAAAAACTGGTTGAAAACCTAGTCACACAAATGGCTCTCGTTGGGAGGCCATTACATTCTTGTTCAAGTTGTACTTCAATAATTACTTGTCTTCTATGCTCACCTCTTTCACATCCTGACAGGTATTGTTTCCTCCATGAAATCCATCACCTCCAACTTCCTCTGGTCGGGTACTAGGGGATCGAGGAAATTCCCTCTCTGCAATATGGAATTGATCATCCATCCTAAAAGGCTAGGTGGCTGGGATCTCATGGACATCACCAATTTCTTGCAGGGTCTTCTCATAAAATCCCTCTGGAGGGCGGCCACAAGAGCAGGCTCTTGGCCTTATCTTTTCTGGGCCAAATACAATATCAGCCAGGACCTGATATCCCTCATCAGATCTTGATCCCTCCCTTCTCATAGAGGATCTATCATTTAGAAGAGTTTTAGGAGGGTCACTCCCCTCTTTGTCTGTAGTCTGATCTGGGACTTCGAAAATGGTCAAAAAATCTTCCTGGGCACTGAACAAATTCACAGGTTGAAGGCAGAGTTCTCTTTTGATATCCATCTTCATCATGTGTTGGCATAAAAATGATTTTTTTTGGTCTCTCAGTATATCTCCCATTGGAAGCAGGGTTTCCCTATGTGGAAAACATCACAACAACTCGACTTGTGGGGCAGGGGTGTTGAGGAATAGGACTATGTTCTGCCAATACTTAAATCCAGCGGTTTTTGGCTTCATCCATTTGGTGACAGGATCACTTGGTATTGTAAGTTGTTTCGGTCCTCCCCCGTGGTTAATGACATTTATGATAACATCTTGATCCATAATACTTATCAAGAGGACTCAATTTTTTACATGAATTTATGGAAACATACCATTCCTATCAAGATTATCCTCTTTGTTTCATTGGCTATCTAAAACAAGGACCTCACGTGGGACAAATTGGTCAAGTGGGGTTTTCATGGGCCTCGATGTTGTGCTTTTTGTAAGCTTGAGTCTGAATCGATCATGCACCTATTCTTTCACTATACTTTTGTTTTGGAAATCTGGTCCAAGTTTTAAGTCTGCTTGCAGGTTCATGATTGGAGGCCTCTCTCTTTTCACCAGTGTATTGAATCTTGGAGAAATTTGGACTCTGGATCCCGATCCTTACCTTTTTTTCTTTTCTAGGAGGTGTGGCTGGCTAGAAATAAGTTTGTTTTTGAAGGTCACCAATTTCTCTAGCACATAATCTAATTATCCAAACTTACTTGGCTCAATTATCTTCCCTCTCATCCTACCCAGGTTAGAGACCTCTCATACTACCTAGGTTAGATACCTCTCCATCCATCTCCGACCTCACACTATTTCCATCTCGACATGCTACTTTGATGGTGCACAACAACAAGGTAATTGTGGATGTAGTGCTTGGATCAAACTGGGGAAAAATGAATGTTATTGCATCAACTAGAATGGTGGCTCAAGTAAAAACATGAGGGTGAAGCTCCTTTCCCTCTGGAGTTTGCTTTGGGTGGCATTCAACCTTAAATTAAAAAATTTGCATATCTACGGTGATGCGAAATCTATCGGCGATGGTATTATGGGCCACTCCAATTTCCAGCTGCTTGCTCTCCTCTCTTGGGTTCACAGAGTGCAATGCCTTCTTAGACGCCTTCAAGACTCTCCTATCCATCATATCTTCCAAGAGGAAAACACCAAGGCTGGCTCACTTTCAAAACATGGTTTTCTCCTCTAGTTTGGGCATGTTCAGGTTCAACAGTTCAGGGATGGTCGTCTACTTGCCAAAAATTTCTATCAGCTTCCCTAGACATGTTTTCTCTTCTGTCACTGAGGCTTCTGCTATTCTTTTTTTCCTCATCCATGTGGTTCACATTTTCTGTTTTAGTCCTTTGTTAGAATGTTGCTTGTTCTTTTGATTTGGAACCTGGTTGCTCGAGTATTATGTTCGGGTCCCTAAGCTTTTGGAAGCATCTAGATTTGTATTGAACATCTACTGTATATGAGGTCTACTCTTCTACAACTCCTTTCCGGCTCCTTGCCGTGGATATATATGACTTATTTACTGGTTTGTTAAACATAATATAAAAAATCAATGTTTTTTCTTCCTGAAAAAAGTATGCCAATGTATTTACAATGTGTTCATATTGTTACCTCTTAACATTTTTAAATTTATTATTGTTACTTCTTAAAATTTTTAAATTTATGATGTCATATCTACATTGTTGGAAGTGTTATTGGATCTCCAATGGAATTGGATATTTTGACACATAAATATATTATAACCCCTCACAAATTATTATTTTTATTTCTTTATTTGTTTGAGAAGTTCAAAGTTCCCAAAGATTTGAAGTTCGAAAAGAAGCCACTTTTCCTGAGTAGAGAACCTGAATATATATGTCCAGACAAGTATTATACATCATCTTCTGTTTTAGGGAAAATATATGACATAACAAGTTCATATGATATAGTCAAGTGAGATGGTATGGTTGTTTATGTAGTTTAAAATTTGTCCAATTCGTGACAAGTTTAAACGTTTTCTCTATATTATTTTTCCAAAAGACATGAAAATTATTGTTACTATATTGTAAAAATATGGACCATTCCATGCTTCCAAGATGCAAATTTTGGAGAGCTTAGGTCTTTGTGGCATTAACATTATGATCAATATAGATGGGATATGACCAAAGCATTGAATATAATTGATGCTTCAAAATCAACTTTCCATGCTTAGAGTGTAATTGAAAAATATAGGCATGTAGACAAATTCAAGCTTTGTGTATGTTTGTTTCCATAACATGTAATCATGGTGAATGCCATCTTCTGGATTTCTATTGTGTGTATATTTAGAGTTGTCCAATGTTTTAGGTTGATTCACCACCCATCATAAAGGATGTAAGCAAATCTTATTTGATCAGAAAATAGTGTCAGGAGGGTTATAAAGTTTGGGAGAGGTGCCGACAACAATGACATGAACGCTGATAGTAACGTTCAATTGAATTAAAAATATGAAAACAATTGATAGAAATTATGACTTAGGGAATTAAATAATAAAATATATAATAAATTATTTTAGGTTTAGCCAACTTAGAGAGAAATTCGAATAATGAGGTATAAATAAACGTTTAGTGAAATAATATTATTATTAAAAGTATAAAACAAGATGGGTTCATAAAAATATAAATAATAAAATATGATGTCTTAATGAATTTTTTTTTTTTAATAATAAAATAAATTCAGAAAAATTCAAGCTTTATAATTAACAAAGGTTTATCTTCCTTTACTTTACTTTGTTATAGATGTATAGGATACAAGCTTACTACTAATGGTATTGCATATTTCATTTATATGATTGGAATTCCTATTTCTAAGTTAACTTCTTTGATTGTATACTAGATTTTATATGGAGCAACCATCTTAGATGAGAGAAAAAAGAAAAGATAATGATTCGATGATGATGCTTGTGTAATTTATGAAGGTGTCTATGAATATGAAATATTGTAAAAAGATATATGAAAATGTTATTTTTCTTGGTGTATGGTAGGAGACATTGTTTGTGAGATATTTTTTCATAATCATAAAAAAACAACCTATTCTTATTATAATGTCATCATTGTATAAAATTCTTCCTTAATTTCACTTGGATATAGAGATGAATACTCTTAAGTGATGACAATCACATTATAGAGGTAAATCCACAGACATTGTCATAATTAGAGTTGGTTCACATGTAGGGAGAGAGATAACCTTATGGTTCACATGTAGGGAGAGAGATAACCTTACTCTATTGAACATTTGATACAAAGACTCTCCCTTATACATTGTTACTTGTAATGGTAAAGTATATCCAATCCCTAGTAAATATTATCCAAAGGATGCCACAAGAAGGTATTTTAAAAATCAATGTAAATTATTTTCATTCAATCCTTGTGTCTCTGTGTCCCATTTCATTTCATTATTTTACATAAATAATGTCATGAACCTTAAATGTGGGTTATGTAAGTGAGCAAGACTCAACTATTACTATGTTGTTTTGTTAAGAAACGTACATGATATTGGAAATGAGCAAGCATCTAAATAAATCATGTGTGAAAATCAAAAATGACATTTTAGGCTCACATAGAATCTAGGTATTGTAGGATAATAACATGTGGTGAAGCCTTGTTATAAAGATCATGGTACATTAAATAACCAAAGCGTTTGTTGAGATTAGCTAGTCACATAAGATCTAGGTATTGTAGGATAATAATATGCGGTGAAGCCTTGTTACAAAGATCATGGTACATTAAATAACCAAATCGTTTGTTGAGATTAGTTAGTAATATTTGTGGAAAATCACTAAATGTTATGAATTATCATTGGAATTGATGCAATAATATTCATATACTGTTTTGTCTCGAAGGATTATTTATGCCAGTGGAGTGTTATTTCTTGAGAGAGGATAATTTTAGGTAGAGAAATTCCCTTCATCATCAAAGGGTCTGAGCACACAATTGGTGGACTAAATTTGACAAACAAATAGTAATGAATTTTAGGATGCATATTTTCATAGTTCAAATTCATGTTGAAGACCAACTTTAAGGAAAAATTGTGTGGATAAACTGCAATGTTTGATGTTTCACATGAACACTTCACCTATATTTAGGGACCGTAAGCTTGAAAATTCATGATGAAGAGAGAGCAAGATCAGTTGATTTAAAGAGGATCAGAGTTAATTAGTTGTTGGAGAAAAACTAATTAATTAATTAAAAGGGGGTTTTGAACATTTATTCATAAATAATTTAATTTGATTTTCTTTTAGAAACAAATATTTTATATTAATTCAACTGGGTTGCAGGCCATCAACTTTATACCAGAGCAAGTTCTTCATCTTTAGAGTTCCAAAATTCCACAGAAAGAGGCATATTCCTACCTTTCCAGTTGCTAATTGTTGAAAATGACACCAAGAAAGGATTATAATTTAATTTTCCCTTGAATTAAATTAGAATAAAATTATAATTCCACATCACAAAACAATGTTTACGAGTTAAATAAGTTAGTAGGACTTAGTTGGTTTAGTTAATTCGAGTTGAGGGTATAAATTGAGTCATGTAGAGTGTCTCCTACAAAATAGGAGGCCTAATTGAGTTTAATTTGAGTTGTAATTAATTAACTCGGTTTATCTGAGTTAAAATCAATTTAAATATTTCTAACTGATGGAGGAACTACCGAGAGGTCAAAGGGTGGAAATTTGACTTGAACCACATCTAGTGATCAATCAGATAACTGATGATTCACTGATAAATAACTCATGCATGTCAGTTCTGAGAAAGACCCAATTGAGATTGGAGTTCAAGGGTAGTGTACTATTAGTTGTATAATCATCCAAATTGTACAAGTCTTGCATGTAGTTAGAGGAAGGCTCCTAATGGGTTGTGCATTATGGATTGGTAATTTCCCTAATTAATAGGGCGTAATTATCCAAGGAAACAAAACAAGGAAATAGGGATCTTGGAGGGTAGAAAATTGGTTAAGTATTGAACCAAGCTTGTCTAGGAATCAATGAGATAGATATAGATAATGCAAAGGTTTCTCATCTTGGAGAAAAAAATTGTAATATTCTCATATTTTCTGACTTACACAATATACAAATAGCGAGGTTTTTAGCTGAGGCTTTCCCTAGGAAATACCTTTGTCATGTGTGATTGAAATTATTTCTCTTTCATGTTTTGTGATTTCGCAATCTAAATTGGTTTATGAAATTGGTAGGGTAGGTTCAAGTATATTGTTTTAGAATATTACAATTATTAGTTTGAATCTACGTGGATTTTTTACACTAACTAGGATTCTTACAACACTTATTTTATAGTATCCATAAGACTCCTTGATACATTATAAATTTGTAAAACATAGAATGACACTTAAAAACTATCCACTTCCATCCTTTCCAACTTAAACTGGCTGGTCTATTTCCACTTATGGAGAAGGGGCCATGTCCATGGGATGCTCCAGAATTCCTCTTTCTCTTTCCTTGCTTGCATTTTGTGCATCAGATCATTTGATATCCCAAAAACCTTCTTAAGAATTCCCAAGGTTGTGTCTCCACTTTCAATTCAATACTATCCATTTTAAGTGAGAAGATGTCTATCGTCACCCGCAAACGATCAACGTCATCTTGTATCACTTCCAACTAGCGACTTACTAGAGCGAGGTGGGATCTTGCTTCCATGGTTACCTTTTATCCTTTGCTAGCAATGAGAGACAATAAATAAGCCATGCTTGAAGCTAATTTTTCCTTCACATCTTCTTCACATTCATGTCTAGTTGGGATCTCCATTCGACAAAGAACTCTGATGATGATGTGATTCAACGGGATATCCATTGCCAAAAATATCCATTTATAACCACTCGCTCCAACACTTCTCCCTCCTACTATTTCCTGTTCCCATTAAATTTCAAAGTCTCGCTCCTAAGAATGGATGACAATATTTTCCATAACTATATCTTCCCTTTTGCTACTGATATCAAGAAAATTTAACACTTTCAAAATTTTCAAATTGCGAGTGTGGTCATCTGTAATACATGATATTACTGTTCTAGAGGAAATATGCCCCCTGTCCAAAGGCATGGTGGATGTTTCCTTGAGATCCCTTCTGGTGAATCCAATGACGATGTTCATCTTAGATGAGGGTCGCCAAACAAGAACCTTCAAGAAATTTTGATTAGTGCATTCATTAAATGACATGATGAACCTTACTTCTAAGTTAACAATCTCCATATGATATGATATAAATCAGGATGTGATATCCCAATAAATTTTCATTTTTATGATCATGGGATATATGATATATATGAGGCTCTTTGGTCTTGAACAAAAAATCCTTGTTATAAAGCTTCTCTTTGGTTGGCTAACGAATTCGTCGATTGTTTTTTTTTTCCTTTTAATGTGGAAGAATTCTATACTTTCAAACTTCTGGAGTTGCAGTCGAATTCTAAGGAACATCGGAGGAAGATATTTTTTTGGCATCTCTTTGACTTTGTGAATTTTTTGTATGACAATCATGGAATCCCCCAAAACTTCCAAGCGATGAATCCTCCTTGCAATGGCTACCTCCAAGTCTTGCCATAGTGCTAATACTTCTTCTTGGTTATTGGTTGCTCTGCCTAGACCCCAGGAAAATTGTGTCTCTATTTATTGATCGAGGCGAAAGATGACCCCTCTCGCTCCTGGCTCCCCCTCATTTGAAATAAATTTAAAGGTTGAACATTCAAATAAATTGGAAGAAGGAATTAATAGTAAAATAATAAATTAGAAATAAGGGCGGTAAGATCGAGAAAAGAAAGGTTATAAATAATAATTCAAAAGTTATTAAGTAATTAAAGAGATTATTTTGATGATAAAAATATGTATAAATTTTTTTTATAATAATTAATCGTTGGAGGAAAAATTGATTAATTGGTTAAAATGTTTTAAAAGTTGAATGTTTAAATAAATTATAAAATAGAATTAATAATAAAATAATAAATTAGAAATAAGGGTGGTTAGCCCCAAGGGTTAGCTCAATTGGTCTATTCCTATCATTTAAGCACCTCACTAATGGGAGGTCATGGGATCAATTATCCTCGACACTCTTGGGGTTAGGATAGTCAAACAAGCTAAGGGAATTTAAAGTGATTCCTTCGGGTGGATCGGTCTGGGATTTTTTCCGTGGACGTAGTAGCCATTGATCACGAGTGTTTGTGAACCACATTAAAAATATATATATGAATAAATAAATTAGAAATAAGGGTGGGTAAGAGTGAGAAAGGAAATGTAATAAATAATTATTAAATAATTATTGAGTAATTAAGGAGATTATTATAATGATTCTAAATAAATAAATAAAATAATAATAATTAGAAAAGGTGCCCTATAAAATAATAATAATAATTATTATATTAGGATTGTTAATTATGAAAGTTATTATTGCAAGGATTATAATTTAAAAGTCGAATGTTTAAATAAATTCGAAAAATGAATTAATAATAAAATATTAAATAAGAAATAAGGGTGGTTAGCCCCAAGGGTTAGTTCAATTGGTCAACTCCTATCGTATAAGCATCTCACTAATGGGAGGTCACAAGGTCAATTCTCCTCGACACTCTTGAGGTTAGGCTAGTCAAATAAGCCAATGAGATTTAAAGTGATCCCTTCGGGTGGATCTGCTCGAAATAAGGTTGGGTAAGACTGAGAAAGGAAAGGCAATAAATAATTATTAAGTAATTAATGAGATTATTATAATGATTCTCAATAAATAAATAAATAAATAAAATAATAATAATTAGAAAATGTGTCCTATAAAATAATAATAATAATAATTACATTAGGATTGTTAATTAGGAAAGTTATTATGCTAGTACTAGATATTTTTTTATCAAGTTTTAATATTAATATTATTAGTACTAGATCATAGTATTATATTATATTTCATAGTATCAAAACATATTGATAGATTTTATTATTCTGAATTAATGTAATAATATTATAATTGATCAATAAGGAGAGAGTACTCTTTTTCTTTGTAATATTGGCATGACTACATCTTCATAATGTCCAATATATCACCCCGATCAGGGCAGTGAATTGAATTGGTGACTTCACATCAAGGAGTTCCTTAACAGAGCACCTGATCACCGTCTATCCAAGACCCCGTGGATGATAGGGAGAGAGTACTCTTAATTAAAGGATCAAATGAATAAAAAAGAGAAGTGAAATGATATGAGAAAGATCAAAGGATTAAGTGCTTATATTATTAATAAATTGTATTATTACAATCAATAAATAGATATTCTAAGGAGGATAGAAAGAACAATTAATTAGAGGATCAAAACAATAAGGAAAATATAGATGAAAGGAGAGATATTAAAGGATCAAGTGAAGGATAAACTAAAATAAAATCAATGATTGAAGTGCGTGAGAAAGGAACCAATCGGCCTTAAGGGAAGGCTTATGGGAAAGGTGATGGATGTTGAGTTGCCATGATTGACTAAGTTTGAAGCCGTTTTCCCCATTAAAGATGTTGGAGTTATTTTCGATTTTAATGGATTCTCTGATGACGTGAGAAGATTGGAAAGTAATAGAAGATAAAATTTTGTTTTTGTCAAAGAAAATAAGGTGTTTTAAATTGTGGGAATGCTCGACAATAACATATTTTGTGATTTTGTGGTGTGAGGTGTCAACAATGTGTTGCCTTAGTCAAGCCTTAAAGGAACTTCCTGTTCAACCTATATAAGAATTGCCACATGAACAAGGAATTTTTTAGACTTTAGGGCTAAGAATAAGGTCAAAATACTCTTTATGGGATCTCAAAAGTTGTCGGAGGGTCTTATGGGTCTTAAACAAAGCTTTTATGTTTTTTTCTGTGCAATATTTTCGCTATATGATTTCTAATATCATTAATGTAGGGTAGATAAATGATGGTTACTGGAGGATACAATGGAAGGGTTGTGGGTTTGAGATGAAGGGTTAAGTGTAAGGATTTTTCAATTTGAGAGGAGTAATCATTAGATAACATGGCTATGGTAAGGTGGGCCCATTCATTTTCATGGTGTTGGGGGTCAGGAATGTGAACTGCTTGAGATATTAAGGTTTTAAGGACAACTAAATTTTGAGCAGGGTGGTGATGTGATTGAGTATGAAGATATCTATCAATATCAGATTTATTGGAAAATAAGGACATCAAGTAAGGGAAGGGAATTGCTATTTTCAATTCCATTGTGAATTGGATATGGGAGGATATTTGATTAAGATGGTCTAGGAGATAATATAACACAAGGCGGTTGTGGGGCGAGATTACAAAGACAACATCTATAAATCGATGTCAGAACTTTGGTTTTAAATGAAAGCTATCAAGGGCTTGATATTCCAAATGTTCCATAAATATCTTGGCAACTAATGGGGATAGGGAGTATCCCATGATAATGCCTTCATTTTGTTCATAAAAAACACCTTTGAAGATGAAGACGATAGAGGAGAGGAAGATATTGGTGATTTTTAGGGTTTTAGAGTCAACCAAGGTAGCAATGTTTTCAAGGGCATAAGGAATAGGGATTTTGGTGAAAATGGAGACAACATTGGAGCTTACCATGATTTCATCATCATCAAGTTTAAGGTGTTTAATTTTTAGGATAAAGTCCAAGTAATATTTAATAAAGGAGGATGTTTATCCCATGAAGGGATGAAGCTTATGAGCAAGGTACCGAGATAGGGCATGAGTTGGAACACCAATGTTGCTAACAATTAGTTACAGGGGGGTACCACTCTTGCAGATTTTGGGTTGTCCATAGATTATTGGAGTGTGAAGATTGTGTGGAATAAGTTTTCTTCTAGTAACAAAATATAATAAAGAGGATTTGAATAATTTTGTGACAAGCCTTGCCTATAGAAGTTAGAGGATTCTTGGAAAGATGTTTATAAGAAGAGGAGGAGAGGAGTTCAAACATTTTTTGATCATAATTAGCTTGATTCATAACAACATAAGTATTACCTTTGTTAGATTCAAGAATGAGGATATTGGGGTTGTTTTTCAGATTCTTGATGACTTGAGATTTGATTTTAGTAATGTTGGGTTTGGGGGGGCTTGGATTGGCATAAAATGCGATTGTATTCTTGTCGAATCTCTTAGGAAATATGGGGGGATAAATAGTGATTGATTGATTCCACTAAGTAGATAATATTTTCAGTGGGGATGCGATGGGGGACCAATGCATAGTTAAAGCCTTTTTCCAACATACTTAAGGTAGTTTTGTCTCAAGTTTTGGTGGAAAGGTTAACCACCTTGGAGTGAAAGGAGAAATGGGGAAGGGGCAGGTTAGGATCAGATATTGATGTAGGTAAAGGGGGAATATTGTGTGTCTTATCTGAGGAAGATTCCATGCTCATACAATGTGAGGGAGACCTCATACACGAGTGTGAGGGAAAATAAGGATTGTTGATGGAAGGAAGGGCATTGCCAGAATTTTGGGGGGTATCACGCTGAGGTGGAATGATATGGACAAATTAGAAGTCCAACTTTGTAGGAGAATTATGGTTGAGAGGATATTTGTAACCTAATAGAATTGATAGTCTTAGATGTTGAAATTGTAACTGGTGTCGGTATTCATAATGTAATGTAATTTTTTCATTGATGCATCTATCATATTCATTACTGTTATTATTTTATTTTTTTATCATTTTTATTTTATTCCTTGGACAAGTTGGCCCAGTGGCACTTATTCGACCTTCCTAGACAACTATATACAAGAGGCTAGTTTTACCTCTTGGATTCATTCATTCACTCATCATATCATCTATTTTTTCACCTAAACACGAAGAAAGAGAGCCGAAGTCAAAGGAAAGAGAAGGAAGTCAAAGGAGAAAGAAAATTTGAAGTTTTTCTCTATTTCTACTCACACGTGCAATATTTCTGAGGCTAATCTGAGGTTATTACAGGGCCAAAATTCAACCTCTACTATAGGGCTGAAATTTTTTATGTTTTGACCAGATTTCATAATGGTTTACGAATGTTGACTTTTGTTGATTTTGACTTGTTGGAGAAAGTCTTGGAGGAGGTTTGACTTGGGATATTTGTGGTATTTTGGTCTTGGTCTTGGGTCTTGGATATCTCATTTTGTTATGATTCTATGATAGGAGGATTATTGGGTTTCCCCCTTGTGGGGTTTTTCCCTAGCTTGTAGCTTAATTTATGGCGTCTCTTGTTTCTTTGTGATCTTTATAGTTTGAAAATTTGTATAATTGCTTGATGAAGAGAACATAACAAGTAATAAGAAAGAAACTAACATTCACATGTAATTATCAAGAAGAGAAATCAAGCATAAAATATACTACCCTTAGTTTCTCAACATTATAATCTAAAGAAAGTATATTCATTATGCAGAACTTGGTGAGACATTTTCGACACCTTTTAAATGACCTCAAATGGACTCTGGATGCTAAATTTATTACGATCTAAAGTTTATGCCAAACAATATCTAGGACGTCTAGAGTGTTGCCACATGGTGACACGAGGAGACACCACGTGACAATGTATATATGCTGATATGGATAACCCTATGATGACATGGTGTATGACATGGCATTTGAGTTGGCAGGATAGGTGGAAGACAATTGATAGACACATGTCAAGATATACAATAGAGACATGGCAGGCTCTACAATAAAAACATGGAATATGAGTTGATTGGGCAGATGAATGGTGTTGACTAAATAGGTGATGCAATTCTAATAGGGAAACTAACTATGTTGTTGACTAGGTTGCTAACTATGCAGAAGTGGCATAATGAGAAGGTGGCAGGCTCTACAATAGATACATGGCATAGGAGTTGATTGGATAGATGAATGGTGTTGACTAAATAGGTGATGTCGTTCTAATAGAGAAACAAACTATGTTGTTTACTAAGTCACTGAAGTGGCATAATGAGAAAGTTCCACGTGTTCTAACAGAGAAACTAACTATGTTTTTTACTGTGCAAAAGTGGCATAAGGAGAAGGTGCCACGTGGAAATCCCAAAAGGTCCAAAAAGTCCTAAATTATTTTGAAATATACAAAGTGGGAGTTGTACTTCGTCCCACCTTGGCTAGAGTAGGCGAACATTATCTTATCATTATACCATGAGTAGTTGTTATTTTATTGAATGGGAAAATATTTATTTAAAGGTAACATGTATTATGGTTGGCCTAAAAATGAAGTTGGGCAAGGATTGAGCCCTAAACCTCCCTTCAAGCGTTGTTATGTTTTAACCATTGAACCAACCGATATGTGTTGAAAATACTTCCGACACCATATATGGGAGGCCCACGGGCTTGATCCTAGTACCTCCCCCACAATAGATAGACTTTGTAAAACAACACTCAAACGTAAATGAAATAGAAGCATGTGGTTGTTTGGATATGGGCATTATTTCGTTTCGAAAATCGAACCTCGCGAGATTCGAACTAACCACCTCCCAATGTTTATTCTTACATAGTTATTACATGACCAATGCATAGGGGTGGTTTTATGCACATTCAAAAGGGTTTGAAGTCTGAAGAGTGGAAAACTAACAATGTTTTATAACCAGTCTGCGACGACTAGTGACATAACTTTAGAACGTTGAACCAAGGTAGCAAAATATTTTATTACAAGTACTCAAGCCCAAAAACATGTGTAGAAATTGGACTAGAACTCGTAACCTGTGGGATAAGAATATTACAGTTATGCCAGAGCACCAAAGTAAAAATGTATAGTCAAATTTCCAAACAAAACAAATATAAGGTATTGGATTTGAGTGCCATAATTTTTTTTTGCAACTATAGGGTGTTTATAGTCAAAATTTGCGATTTTTTGAGGCATACTTGATTTTTACGAATACACTTGAGTTTGTAATGCAGATGAGGAAATGTAACAAAATAAGAGGAATGTACTTAAAATTAATTTGGGAGCGAGACCTAAATATGTAGCTCGAACACTGGGTAAATTTTGTTGACAAATTATTCTCTGATCCGGATTTATGTAGGAATGCAACAGAATACAAAAATAACCATAAACATAGAAATACATCGGAAATAAGGCTTCATTTCATTAATATAAAATCACAGAAATATTCTTACAAACATGATGGAAATAAAATAGCTAGGGTGCTGGTAGCGAATCTCTTAGAAGAGATGTGGTGGCTACAGACCTTTGAACTGTGTTACAATGAGGCTCGAGGGCCTATTTATTATGGATAAACAATGGAGAACTCTAAACGTCCAAAAATATAACCCTAGGAGATGAAGCACCAAAACTATGGGCCCCGTTTGGGTAAATTGGTGTTTCAAATTCTCGGGGACGTAACTTCGGCATACTGTCTCCGTTTGGGGCTTCAAAACGGCTCCAGAAGTTCAGGACCCGAAAAAATGCTAAAAATAGTAAGTTGTGAAAAAACTAAAAGAGACAATGGTGGGGCCCCAAGTGGAATAGGCGGGTGGCCACCAATATCCACTTGGATCATTTCTCCCCTCTTAGGAAGCATTGGTCCCCATTGCATTGAGCACCTCCATGAGATGAGGAAAATTCTGTTGAACTTGGTCCCTAGTGAACCACTTGCCTTGGTGTAGGAGTTGGCCAGCTTTGAAAACCCAATACAGTTGGATCTTCTGTCGGTGAGTTTTCTTGATTTGCATGTCCATGATATAGTCTGTGGTGGCCTATTCCATGTAGTCTGGGTTTGAATCTTTTGGTGTGAGTTCTTCTGCAATGTTAGAGGTGTCTAATAGAGGTGGGAAGTAGGGATGAAGGTGGTCTACATTGAATACTGGGTGCAGAACAAGCAATGGTGGAATACTGAGCTCGAAGGCATTATTCCCTACAACCTTGGTGATGGTGTATGGCCCATATCAGAGTGGGCGAATCTTGTTGTGGGGTCCAGTGAGGCACTCCTTCTGCAAATGTAGCCACACTTTTTTTGCCCACCTGGAAGTTGTGTGGCACCCGATGTTGATCATGTCGTTGCTTGTACTTAGCATTGGCTCTGTCCAATATGTCATGAAACTATTGGCAGATGTGCTAAATGAGCTCGATGAATTTGTTTGCTTTGTTAGCTTCATACTGGACATGAGTCGAATCATCCTGAGTAGCTGCAAATGGCATGGATACGTCAATGGGACATAGTGGCTAGAATACCAAGCCCACCTGAAAGGGGTTATGGTCGGTTGAGCTGTGGAGAGCCCAGTTATAACTGTGTTGTACATAGGGAAGGCTCTCATCCCATGTGCATGGATGCTTTGAATTGTACATGCGCAGAATGTGTACAATCATCCTATTGACGACCTCTGTCTGGCCATCAGTTTGGGGATGGAAAATTGTGGACTTGGTGAGCTTGGTTTCCAACATTGACCAGAGGCTAGACCAAAATGTGCTGAGGAACCTGCTATCGTGATCTGATATGATAGACTGTGGGATCCCAAAGTGCACCCACACTCGTTCAAAGAAGAGTTTAGCAGTGGCTTCTACTGTGATATTCTTTTTGCAGGCCGCCATAATGGCCATCTTTGAGAATCTATCAACGACCACGAAAATACAGTCATTTCCATGCTTAGTAGAAGGAAGGCCTGACATGTAATTCATGGAGATAGATTCCCAAGGTCGACTAGGGGTAGGTAGCAGAGTATAGAGCCCTTGCTTCTTGATGGTCGGTTTGCAATGACGCAAGCAGTGCAGGATCTGATGTACTTCTCGACATCCTGTCGAAGGTTCGGCTAATAGAAATAATTCTGCATTACTACCACTATTTTCTCAACCCCAAAAT
The DNA here is from genome assembly GCA_034641835.2 of Pinus albicaulis. Classification (NCBI taxonomy): domain Eukaryota; kingdom Viridiplantae; phylum Streptophyta; class Pinopsida; order Pinales; family Pinaceae; genus Pinus; species Pinus albicaulis. The sequence goes on along the minus strand of CM076576.1, from coordinate 96,426,461 downwards.
GCCCAGCAACTTGACTGTAGTGTGCTTCCCATATCATCTTGGCACGCTCACTTGAAGGAACACAAAGGTGTCCCAGGTGACATAATAGTGCATCTTGGAGGTGAAAATTTGGAACTTGCATACCCCCCAAGAGTGCCTTGTATGTGTAGCTGAATTCTGGATCACTCTTGTAGAGAAGTAGCCAATCAAAAGTCTCATGCCCACAAGAGTTGAGAACAGTGGTTATGGCCACAATCGGTGGTTGGCTGAGGCATTTTGCAACATATTGGTTCTACCCTTCTTTTACTTGATGTTCAAATGAAATTGTTGCAGATATGTGGACCACTTCTGATGGCGATCGTTTTGCAACTTCCCTTGTGTTTGTATGAACTGTAGGGGTCGGTGGTCTGTGTGGATGATTTTCTCCTTCCCCAAAATGTAATGCTTCCACTGTCGAAAAGCCTGCACAATGGAATACATTTATTTGTCATAAGTGGGATACTTTCGAACTGTGTCGAACAATGTCTCACTGTGATATGCCACTGGATGCCCCTGTTGAGTAAGAACTGCCCCAATAGCATAGTTAGAGGCATCTGTCTCGATCTCAAATGGTTGTTGCAAGTCTGGTAATGTGAGCACTGGGGTAGAACAGAGGTGATGTTTCAATTCTACGAACGCCTTCTGTTGAGATTCCGACCAACGGAAGTTTTCTTTCTCTCCTCCCTTGGTGACTTGACTCAAGGGCCAAGTGATATGAGAGAATCCCAACATGAACCTGCGGTAGAAATTAGCAAGACCCAGAAAGTCGCGAAGCTCTGTTAGGGTGGTTGGGGCTGTCCAATCCCAAATTACTTGGATCTTGGTTGGATCCACATGCACCCCCCTTTCATCAATAATGTATCCCATATATTTAACCTGGGTCATGCCAAAAGTGCACTTCTCCAAATTGGCACACAACTTGTGTTGTCGCAATGTTTGGAGGACTTCTCGGATGTGGTGGAGGTGCTCTTCCCAAGTCTGGCTGAAGATCAGAATTTCGTCCAAGTATACCACTACAAATGAGTTGGTGAATGGATGCAAGATGTCATCCATCAACCTCATGAAGGTTGCGGGAGCATTTTTCAATTCGGAAGGCATGATGAGTCATTCGAAAATGCCCTCCTTGGCTTTGAAGGTAGTCTTCCACACATTAGAGGGTTCGATTGGTACCTGGTGATACCTAGACTTCAAGTCGATCTTGCTAAAATATTTTGCCCCTTTGAGTTGGTCCAGAAGGTCATCAATTCGTGGGATCAGGTACCTATTCTGGACAGTGATCTTGTTCAGTGCCCGATAATCAATACAGAGTCTCCAAGTCCCATCCTTCTTCTGTACCAACATGACCGGGCTCCCACAGGGCGATGAACTTGGCCGGATGTGACCTTTCTGGAGCAGCTCCTGAATCTGCCTATTGATTTCATTATTCTCTAGAACAGAGTGCCTATAGATCGGTCCATTGGGTAGCGGCGCACCTAGGGTCAGGTAAATGGGATGCTTGACCTAATAGTGTAGAGGCACCCCTGTGGGTGAGGTGAAGATGTCCCCGTACTCCTCCACGACCTTGTCCATTTTTTGTTGTCGTGCAGAGGAGCCATGTTTGGAGGTCATGGCCACAATATTATTCTTGCCCTGAGGGCGGATCATCAAGAAAACAAATTTCATGGATTGGGAAATGAGCTTACTGCATTGTTTTGTAGTAACTAAAGAGATAGTGGGAGGTGGTGGTACCTTTGGTATCTTGTACAATTTATTTCCAAAAGTAACAATAATAGCGCGAGGTTGAGACTCATACATAGCATGTCGCTTCCACAAGTATGGTTGGCCTAATAATAAATCATAAACAACAATAGGATCAATGTCACAAAATACCTGATCCGTGAAGGGCTTGATGCTATAGGGAAGGCGACACTGTTGGCTGACGCTGTTATAGCATCCTTCTTCACCTTCATATGATTCATGATTTCTTTTATGGCTTTTGGCACCCATTCCTACAGACTTGAACAAAATTCACTAAAAAATAGTGTTAAAATTCCCATACGCGGTTATGCCCAGACTTTTCCGCGTGTATACGCGAGTCCACATGTACTTTTCCTCGTATGCTATTAAAATCATTAAAAAATATATAAAACATTTCTATTTTCGAGTTGGGTTGATGGTTACTCTAGTAGTTAAACCACCTCAACACGTGGCCAACTGTTTCCAACTGATTGAAACTACTTTGAGGGAGTATAAAAGCCCCTCATGTGTATGGCCTAAGGGAGAGAGAAATTTTATAGACATTATACTCTGTTGGAATCCCAGTTCAAGTCTGATTCCCCGTGCCTTTTGCACTTTCCCAGATTTATACAGGAAACCCTTGTTTCCTGGAGATGTTCATCCATTTATGTGCCATCTCGAGTGCACAAGTCTTGGAAGAATCTTAGCGAGGCAAGGGCGGGATGAATCCGGACGACGGTTTGCTCGAGATCGTGGAAGGATTCAGGTGATCTCTCCACTTTGACTATTGTACATGCTGTTCGTAATAATGAAGAACCATCTTGTTACTGAACTCGTGTTTTAATGTTTATTTATATGTGTGAAAATATTATCATTTAAGCATTTATTATGGTTTATATAATATTTCACATGGATTGCACTAACGTTTAGGAGAAGTATATGCTGTACAACTAGGTTTCCGTGCACGTTCTTTCTTGTTTCCAGGTTGAAGGAGGAAGAAGGGTTGCTGGGGGTTTGGACCCCGCGGGATCTACATCGAACATAGGACTTCAGGTGAGTTATGCTATCGTTGTTAACTAGTTTTTTGCATTCAAGTATGGTTGTGTGTGAGTCCTTCTGAATAGCATGCCCTGCTCTGTGGAGGTTTAGACCCAACAAACCTCTAGGGTGATTTTCCCTGAAACAGAACTGGCGACTCCGCTGGGGACCACATTCTTGTGATTCCCCTGTTGGGTGGTTTCAGCTGTTTGATAGGTTTCCAACAGTTTTAACTTTTATTTCCAGTCCAATTAACTCTTTCTCAGTCAGAGTGAAGTCCTGGTTTCTTGTCCAGGCTTGATCTTTTTTATTTTTCATTGTTTACCTTTGTATACATGGGTTTGTCCGCACACAGACGCGTATACACGCAGTTTTTGTTAAAGGTAGTCGCGTATACGCGGGTTTCCTTTAGCACAGTCGCGTATGCACGCTTGTTACTAAACTGTCAAGTCGCGTATACCTGGGTCAATTTTGAAATTTTAGGTTTTTAGGCTTTTTAGCCCTGTCTGCCTGTGGAGACCTGTTTCTGCAGTGTCTTTGTATCCTCTGGATTGTGTAGAAAGTGGTCTTTGGTCTTTTCTCTCTCTGGTTTGGTTGAAAACTAGATTTTTTGGAAAATCTTGTTTCTTGTGCTGACATTTCTGGTTTGAGTACCAAGATCTCTTCCTGGGGATTCTTGGCTGTTCTGCTTCATCAGAACAAAGAGCTTTTGCTCATTTACTCTTTCCTACCTTTGTGTCTTGCTTTGCATTTCAATTTTTTCCCATTTCTTGGTTGGTTTTCTTGAGTTCAGTTGACTAGCTCTTGTTGCAATTTTTGAAGAGTCTTTCTAGGTTCTTTGAAGTTTTTGTTTGCTACAAGGTTGTACTATTATTTTAGGCTGAGTGTTTGAGTTTATTGTCTTCTTTTGCTCATATAAATCTTGCTACTAGCTAGCCCTATAAGGTTTAGAGCATTTTTGAAGTTTTTGCTTGAAATTCAGAGTTGTTTGGCTTGGAATTTGATAGTTTTTCTTGGTCTTTTCAAGCTCTTCCTTTTTATAAAACTCAAAAGCTAAAAAAAAAACATTTTGTTTTGTCATTTTCTTTTGTTTTGCATTTTTGTTTTCGTTTTGTTATATTTGTTGAAGCTTTGTTGAGGTTTCTTGCCTTTGGTTTTTGACTTGGTTTTGGAAAGGAATTGTCATTGGTTTCTTCCTCTTGTTTCAAGTATTTTTGGTGTCTTTATATTAAGAGTTTCTGATTTTGGGAACTAGCTTTCTAGACAACCAATAAGAGATAAAACTGAAGGATCTTTAGGAAATTTCTCTCTGCTTTAGTAGATTTTGCATCTTGGAATTTGCATGCTCTTAGTGATTTGCAACAGGTGCACTTAAGCATTTAGTCATTTTCATAGTTTTTGTGAGTGTGGAGTTTGTTATTTGAAAAGAAAAATAATTTTTTTTAGTCTCGTAGAACCTGTATAGAAGTTGCTTTTCATCGAAAGACAATAACTGCATTTGCATGTAGTTTGGTTTTTATTAATTTCTTTTCTGCGTCAAAACACCACAAGCTTCATTTCCGTATCCCTTTGACTTAACATAACGGCCAATTAAAATAAGCAATATAATTTAAAAGCAACTAGCAAGTTTTTATTAAGTGTCATACACCAACTAGCTAGGTTGTAGGGCCTTGGATTAGGTGAGTGGAGAGTTAACTCTCCAAGGCCGCTCAAACAAAACATAGAAGTTGATTAATTGAGCGAAATCCAAATCCGTTAGGTGGACCGGGAAAGCTCTCCTCCATAGAGTCAAGCGCGAGGGGAAGTGAAGGCTGAGAAGAGAGATACCCCCTCTCTGATTTGCTGGATCTAACCTCAAGACCGTTCCGCCCAACTTCTAACATGGATTGGTGCCCATAGTTGCCACTCCTAGGTTCCACATAGGTGACTGCGGGGGGGAATACCCGTGGTACCTGAGGCAGACATCGTATCACTTCCAGCAGTACTTCTGGGGGGTGCCCTTGCGAAGCTTGGGTACTTGTACCAGAAAAGGCTGTTGTTAGGAGGTCGACGTAACTGTTTCTGTTACCTTCGCTAGTAGGCCTGAGCCGTAATTATCCCAGACTACTTTCGGGAGGTCCTATATTTCACTTTCTTGTATTTTGGTGTCCGGTCCTAATCACCCAGAGCGGAAATATCTGAAGGCTGTTTGCTTGATTGTATCTCAGGGATTTCTTTTTGTAGTGAGTGCTTTTTTCTCCTAGCTTGCCTAGATTTATACTTTTTGGGTCTAATTAAAATTTGTTAAAGTGGCTGATCAAGCGCCTTGTCGATCAAGGAGAATCTGAGGGTTATCTCCCGAGAGTTCAGAGCCTTCTTCAAGAAGGCATAGGAGTAGTTTAGCAGGTGAGTATCACCCTGTGGCGTCTGACGCTATGGAGAGAGATCCTCCACAAGGGTCTGAAGGTTTTGGAATTAGTTCCAGTGTTGGTTCCGAGAGGAGCGTTCCGCTCACCTCGCGAGTTTTATTTCCGCAGGAAGAAGAAGTTCAAATAGAGGAAGTACCTGAACCCTCTGTGTCACTTCCATCTCCTCTTCCTCCTGATTATCCGTTCGTTGTTGAATACATCGGACCTGAGTCAGAGAGACCGGAAGATCCTCCGTATTATACATACCTTTCGATGGCCACGACTGGGAACGCGGCTTCTGCTGTGAGTGCTGCAGGCATTCAGACTCCTGCTTCTATTGAAGGAGGGGGCACTATTGCTATATCTTCGATTGCTTCTAGTGCTGCTGTGTTTGGCTCTGGTTTCACCCAAGCACATGCTTCTCAATCTGGTCCCTTCAGTTTTGGAATGCCCACTAGTGGGATTCCTTCTTTTTCCTTTTCCGCGGTTGCAGCTGGATCTACACCCATGTATTCCATGGCTAGTGGATCAGCTTCTTTTCAGGGGTTCCCCTTTGGAACTGGCCACATTCCTAGTTCCAATCCTTATTTAGGGTCCTTTCCGTTTACTTCTCAGACTCAGAGTTTCAACCCTTGGTCTAGAGGTCAGAATTCGACTACTTTTACAGGTTGGAACCCTGTATTCACAACAGCGGGGGCAGGGAATCAGTTTTACGCTGGTCACCAAGGGAATGCTTCTTTCCCTTCGTCGAGTGCTTATCAAACCTTTTCCCCTCTTTCTAATGCCTGGAACCCCTATCAGGGGCTTTCCTCTTCATTTCATACTTCAGTGGGGGGAACTGGTCTGGGCTTTGGTAACTCTGCGTTGGGAGGAGGTTCTTCTCCTTTTTCTACGAGTTCTTTCTGGCAACCTGGTGCCTCATAAAATCCAGGGTATTTTTTTCAGAATTTTGGGAATTCATCCTATCAAGGATGGAATCCTCAGGCTCCACCTCGTTTACATTTTCTGGCAACGTTAAACTTGCCAGATCTGTCGAAATTGACTAATGATCCGATCCGTTATAGTCCGGGGTGGCCTCCGGTTCCCACCAAACTTCCTTCATACATTCAAAAGTTTGAAGGCAAGAATGGCGAGGATCCAGCTGATCACATCACCACCTTCCATTTATGGTGTTCTTCTAACTCCCTGATCGATGATTCGATTAGGTTGAGATTGTTTCAATGCACCCTAACTGGAAATGCTGCCAAATGGTATATTGAGCTAACTGGGGGCAGTTTTGCTACATTTGGTGAACTGGATGTTACATTTCTAAACCATTTCCAGTTTCCAGTCCGTTATGATGCCGGGACTGAACTCCTAGCTAATTTTAAACAGGACGAGGCAACCCACATTTCTGACCATATTCAGGAATGGCGGAGAAGGAAGAGGCTTATTAAAGCTCATATTCCAGGAGAATTCCTGTTGGAATGGTTTCTGAAATCTCTGCAGTCAGATATTTCGAAATATGTATCCCTCTCCGGGGTATTTTCTGAGGAGCAGGCCATTTTTAGGGCCCAACAGTTGGAACTGATATATTCTCAGTCTGGGGTCCTCCATAAATATCTGCCCAATGCTCCTCGCTCCAAATTAGATTTATCCAAAACTAAGCCTGGTCCTCATGGTGACGGACTAATTGGATCGATCAATAGTGGTGCAGCCAGCCTGCTTACTCAATTGCAGCAGTTGTCTTTGCAATCTGCTCCTTCTGGTCAGGCTGTGCCTGCTGAGTCATCGCCTTCCCAATCGTTGTCCATAAATGCTGTCCAAGCTTCTGATCCCAAAGGAAATCAACAATCCGAAGGGAAGAAGAAGGGATGAAATAATAAGAAAAATGGCAAGAATGGGAAGGGTAATGTGAATAAAACCAACGAGCATGTTGGTGAGGGTCAAAAGGATAAAAAGAAAGTGAAGTTTCCATGCAAGCTGTGTGCTGGAGACCATTTCACACACCTTTGCCCTAAAATTCAGGATGCGCAGCGCCTGTTAGCTCAGCAGGGTTCTTCTAGTTCCCAGGCTGTGTTAACAAACCCTTTTCCCCAAGGGCAACAACTAGTTGTTGGCGCGAATCAAAATCCCGGGGCTTCCTCTGGGGGCACCCAGGAAGGGGAAATTCCATCGAACATATTCATGATGAGTACTCACGTGGATGTCGCTACGAGATCCCGTGATTGTGGCAGAGAAGAGTCTTCGAAAGCTAAGGATGCTCCTGATGCTACTGAGCCACTTCACATTACAAGGCCTACTGTTGAGCCTATGCCTTGGATGCCCAAAACATCCACTAAGCGTTCGACGATTAATCCAAATGCTAGGGCTGCCCAGAACTACTCTATTGTGGAAGATCTGGCGCAGAGTCCTTGTGCTATGTTAGCTTTAGAGGTGCTCCAGTCTTGTCCGGCTCAGCGCAGTGCTTTGCTCATTGCCATTGGGGCTATTGATCCGAAAAATTCTCTTCTGATTACATTTGATATGACTAATTTTAAGAAGAGACTCCCCCATCATATGGATTTTCATATTAAATCATTGTACTGGAAGTGCAATATCTTTCGAACGGTTGTTGATGAGGGTGCTTCCACGTGCGTGATGTCTCTCACATGTTGGAAGACGATTGGATCTCCCAAAGCTGTTCCATCTACCACTCTTCTGATTGCATTTGATGGTCATTCTCACAGACCCCATGGTATTGTCCCAGCTTTGCCTATCTGTGTTGGGGGAAAAACTGTGAATATAGAGGTTGAGGTAGTTGATGCAAGCTTGGACTACAACCTTCTGTTGGGGAGAAACTGGATTTATGAGATGGATGCCATTGCATCCTCATTATTTCGGATTATTTGTTTCTCTCACGAAGGAAGGATTGTTACAGTAGATCAACTAGACTGTCCTCCTGTAGACCCGAATATGTCTACTGACTCATCTGTTCTGAAGTTGGATAATACTAAGGCGCCTGTTGAGAATTTAGGAGTTGGAATGTATTCTTCCTTGATGGGTACTTTCGATATTCCTCCTCCTACGGTTCATATTAATGCAATTTCATCCTCCAAGGCTCCTCTTCTAAGAGAGTTCTTCAGAACTCATTATTTTTCGGACCCTTGGACCTTACCTTCCCCTACTGCCACATTAGCGGAAGGTCAAGTGGGTGGAATGGCATTTCCAATGTCTGCAGCAGAGATTGCTTATCAGTCTATTGTTGACTCTGCAGAATCCATCCCGGCTCCTCTCTCACCAGAAGAGTTGGAAGGAGATGTGGCTCCAGCTTGGGCACTTAGTTCTTCTTCTGCCCAGGATTGCCTTGATACCACTCTTCCATCTGAAGAGGCCATCCTGGAAGCTATGACTGGTATAGATAGATCATGGGATGATTTGCATCATCAGTCTTACTTTTTACCTGATTTGAGCGAAGTTGAAACAAGTTTTCCAAGTCCTCCGTCTCCTGGTCCTGTTCGCCCAGTCCTGAACCCTTTAGCACCAACACAGGTTTATGCTGAAGGGAACATGGCTGTGATTTATCCTACTATCCCGGTGAACATTTCCAGGGATCCCAATATTATTGAGAATGTCTTCATCAGAGCTGAATGTTCCCGTGAAGAGATTCAGATTTACACCGAGCTCTTTAAAGAGTATAGGGATGTATTCGCTTGGTCTTATGAGGAAATGCCTGGTATAGATCCATCTATTGTCCAGCATGAGATCAAGACTTACGAAAATGCTAAGCCTGTGAGGCAAAAACTTCGTCCGGTTAATCCTAGGAAGGCAGCAGCTATCAAAGCTGAGGTTGAGAAGCTGCTTAAGGCGGGATTCATTTTCCCTGTTCCTTTGAATGAATGGGTTTCAAACCCTATTCCGGTAGATAAAAAGCAAGGAACCATTCGAGTTTGCATTGATTTCAGAGACCTAAATAAAGCATGTCCTAAAGATAATTACCCCACACCATTTATCGATCAGATCATTGACGAGTGTGCCGGTGATGAGATTTTCTCCTTCATGGACGGTTTCTCCGGATATAATCAGATTACTATCCATCCTGAAGATCAGCATAAGACTACCTTTATTTGTCCCTGGGGTACTTTTGCATACAAGAAGATGCCTTTTGGTCTTAAAAATGCTGGGGCTATGTTTCAGCGGGCCATGTCATATGCCTTCCATGACATCAAAAAGATTATCGAGGCGTATTTAGATGATTTAGCTGCTCATTCTTGAAAGAGGATGGATCATCCTGCTCACCTCCGTAAAATATTTGAACGGTGTTGTTTCTATAAGATTAGGTTGAATCCGAACAAGTGCGTTTTCGCGGTTACATCCGGTCGGTTATTGGGATTCATTGTGTCTAGGGAAAAGATTAGGGTAGATCCCTTCAAGGTTGAGGCAATACTTCGGTTGCCTCCCCCGTCCTCTATTCGTCAACTTCAAAGTCTACAAGGAAAGTCTAATTTTCTTCGGAGATTTATCGTAAATTATGCTGAAGTTACCAAAGGATTTATGAGATTGTTGAAGAAGGGAGTTCCATTTCTTTGGGATGACTTCGCTCAACGCTCATTCGATGCTTTGAAAAAAGCATTGACCTCTGCTCCTTTATTGAGTCCACCTGATTATAGCAGGGATTTCCTTTTGTATCTGGCAGCAGCATAATCTACTATTGGTATGGTTCTGGTTCAGGAGGATGATGCTCTTGCAGAGCATGTTATTTAATATCTTAGTCGAGGTTTGGTAGGACCTGAACTCCGGTATACTCCGATAGAAAAGTTAGCTTTGGCAGCTGTTCATGCTGTGCAGCGACTTCGACATTACATTATTCTTCGAAAAACTTATGTTTTGGCAGCAGCCAATCCATTTCAGTTTGTCCTCAGTAGGCGAGTGATTGGGGGAAAATACAATATATGGATTGTGATTTTGCAGGAATTTGATCTTGAGTTTATGTCTGCCAAGTCCAAGAAATCATTAGTTTTCGCGGAATTGATCTCCGAGTTGCGCTGTGGGGAAGAAATGATTTATGATGAATCCTTCCCGGATGAACATTTGTTTCTTATCTCTTCACAGGATCCTTGGTATGGAGATATAATTGTGTATCTTCAGACTGCGAAGTTTCCCTCTGCTTTTTCGAAAGATGAGCGTCGTAAGTTGCGTCACTTGGCTAAGAATTACTTGATTATTGGTGATGCTTTATACCGTCGAGGGGTTGATTCAATCCTGAGACGTTGCTTAACTCTCGAAGAAGCTAAGGCTGTGCTGAATGATTGCCACAGTGGAGCTTGTGGTGGTCATTTATATGGGCTTGCTGCGGCCCAAAGATCTTCCCACGTCACCGGTATGGCCTTCGATTTTCAAAAATTGTGTAGGTCGGTCTAAAAGTGTCATCGTGTCAGGTTTATACTAGAAAAATCGTACTCATCACGACTCTAAGCTTTTTCCAGTCATTACTGTCGGTCCCTTTACAAAGTGGGGTATTGGTTATACTACTTGTAACCCGCCTTCGGCTAAAGGTCACAAGTACATTATTGTAGCAGTAGACTACTTTACGAAGTGGGTCGAGGCTATGCCTACTTTTGGGAATGATGGGGAGACTGCAGCTCTTTTTCTTTTCAACCAGGTTATTGCTCGTTTTGGTATTCCTAGAGAGATTGTCACTGATCATGGCAGTCATTTTCAGAATATTTATGATACATTTGGTTAGCTAAAAATTGGGTTTCCGGCAGGAGCATTCATCTCCATATTGTCCTCAAGCCAATGGGCAAGTGGAAGCCGTGAATAAATCCTTGAAGACAATTCTTCAAAGGACAATTGATAAAGCTTGATCCAATTGGCATATTATGCTATATCCTGCACTTTGGGCATACAGGACGTCAATGAAAACTATAACTGGCTTTACTCCGTTTCAGCTAGTACATGCGTTGGAATCCGTATTTCCCATTGAATGTGAGATTCCTTATCTCAAATTAGCTGTTGAACTTCTTCCTGACACTTCTAGTCTTGAAGAACGACTCCTTCATCTGGAACATCTCGATGAGTAGCGTCGTGATGCCGCCATGATGAATGAAGCGCATAAAAACCGAGTTAAAGTTCAGTACAATAAGGCGGTCAAGCCTAGGGTTTTTTCGGAAGGTGACCTTGTTTTGGTCTATGCCCAAGAAAAAATGCTCTGGGGGCAGGAAAATTTAAATCTATGTGGTATGGCCCCTTTATCGTCAAAAAAGTCCTTAAGAAAGGAGCATATACCTTGGTTGACTTTGAAGGGAACGAGTTGCCGGAGCCCAGAAATGGGCTCTATTTGAAGAAGTATTATGCCTAGGCTTAGACGCACAGCGTGTTGCTTTATATATATTAATTTTGTGCAATATATCTAGTTTTGATTTTGATGGGATGGTGATGTTTTTGATCTGCTTTGGCGAGTTGTGTTATGTTGCAGTCATTTGGTTTACGCAGGTAATTGCTAGTAGACACACACAGGAACTTAGCTTTGTGGCTTGGGTTATCATTTATCCGCTCCAAATTAAATGGTTAGTATCAAGAGGGGTCTGCATTGGTCCTGCTTCCAATAATATAGTAGAATACACTGCAGTTATTTATCTACTCTCGGAGGCAATATCTTTGGGTGTTGATTCGTTGGTAGTTTTCTTGGACTCTAAGCTGGTGGTGTCGCAGTTGAACAATACTTATCGGGTTCGAGATCCATTTTTACTCCGGTTGTTCTTGAGGGTACGTTTGTTACAAAGATCATTTCAATTTTTAACTTTCATTCATATTCCTCGAGCTGACAATTGGTTGGCAGACTCATTAGCTAATCAAGCAATTGATTGGCACATTAATCATTCCATAAAATAAAACTTAATAAAAAACATCATACATTTTGATGCATTTGTCACATCACATCAAATATCACTGTATATATATCATCAGAGTGTTCAAAACTATACAAAAATTTGGATCCATAGGTCATACAAAAATTGGGCTTATGCTCGATCATGTTCAGTGTCAAAAAATATACAGTCATCTGATACATCATATCTATCTACTCCTGAGGTCCCTGCCCAGAAGTTGTGTTCCTATAGAACATGATCACAGTGGCTACATGGCGGAATAACTGTACCCAGTCGCGGGGTACTCCTACCACCTGTCTCTGGATGGCTTCAGGCAGATCTTCCACTGCAGCCATAGGTACTTGGCGGGTTAACCCCTCCAAGTTCCTCTATACAGCCTGGAGGGTTCTATCTGGATCTACTGTATCCGCTTCGCCTCTGCGATGCTTATGTCGTGGGTATCCCTCAGGTCGAACTGGTCCAATATCTGTTTCATGATCATTCTAAAATTGTAAGTCATTTGAATCCAATCAAAAACATGTTTGTTTTTCACATTTTTTTTCATACATATTGAAAAAATCCAAAAAAATTATGTAAGTCAAAAAAATTGTAAACTTACTGACTGTACCCCATGCTGCGCCTGGTGGAAGGACAAGATCTAGATCACCACGAAAGTCCATCCTGGCATAGGGATAGTCGTCCACCACGATGATTTGTTCTCTCCACCATTGGAAGAACTCATCATCCCAAGCAGTCCAGGGAACTTCACTTCCCCCCAATCTCTTCATCATGTCTGCCCAGCGGGCAATTCTTGGGTCTCTCGGGCTGCTGATGGTAGAGATCACTCTGGGTCTTAGTACTGGAATCTTCTCGAAGAAGAATGTCATCAAAATTGTACCATATCCAAAAAAATTTGTCTTTACCTGGCAGATAGAGGTCAATTGTTGCTTCATGTTCAGCAATAGGGATATGCACCTATCATATACATGAGTTAAGCATTCCACTGCTATGCTCATTTGCGTCCTGGATGGCTGGTGTAGGGAGGCAGATCCTGCCACCCTGCCAATGGTGAAAAGGAGGATTTTCATGTGCAAATCCCTTAAATCTTTGATTGCAATTTGAGTTCCAACTTTCTTGGAACCCTAAATGCAGTACACGTGGACGTAATCTTCCACGGTGAGCCCTCCCAAAGGCTTACCATGCAAGTCTACTGGCTCCCCCCTCTGGGAGAGTCCAGTGATAAAATATATGTCTTCCACTTCAATGTGTACAAGCATCTGATCTATCATAAAGCAGTCCTCTTCCGGTTCCCAATAGTTCACAAGCATTTCGAGCAACTGGACATTGCTCTTCATATTTGGCATTTTGAAAAACATGAGTAATCCACAATTCCGATGAATATTCATTGACGCTTGGTTCTGCATGACTTCATTGTCTATTTCACTGTGTTCACGCTCTCTCCATGATATGGTCATCCTGTAAAATTTCAATAATCCATTCATTAGCTACGCATTTTTCATATTGGGCTGCGCATACACGACTTTATTTGTGCACAGTCACATGTATACGCGACTTGGTCATTACCAACCCGCGTATGCGCAAACCTGTGATTTTTAGCAAGAGATTTTATGGTGAAAATTCCTAAATTTTAATTTATGAATGGAAAAAATGAATAGCAAGGATGAATTAAGAGCTAACCTGAGAAATTCGGTCGAATTTGATGGTTGGTTGCTCCTGTTTTGACGAAAGAAGTTTTTTCTGCAGAGCACTTTTTTCCAAATCAGAAATGTAATAATGAACCAAATATGAGGTAATTTGTCTATTTATGCCCAAAAAGTTGAAAATTTTCGCAAAAATTTGTTATGCTTATTTTTTCAATCTATCCTAAGTTGCATAACCCGGATGCTTGGAAGTGCCCAGTTTGGTATATTTTTAGGTACATTTTTACGATTTTGAGATTTTTTCCAGATTTTGATCCATGACCACTGACTCGTCATGGCAGGTATATGATCTTCACTAGCATATAGGTTAGGGAATTCACTTTCCATTGCATTTTGCATACTAGCCTCCATTCTGATCACTTGCCATAGGGTCGATCCCATCAGGTCATGAGTATTACACCCATTTCACTCGCCGATTATTTAATCATGACTTGGTGGTAGAGCCTTCCTTTACATGGGCTTCCTAGTTAGTTCCTCGCTATCACTTGTTGCCCATGCTACGTTTTATGTAGGCTCGAGAGTCCTCTTTAGTCCTGGCGTGACTTATGTGTTGAAGCTTCATTCTTCTTCTTCCTCACTATCATTTTTCTGGCTATTACCCTAGAGGCTCCCTGGTGTTGTTGAGTTGTATTACTGCATTACATATTGGCTACTTGTTTATCCTGGCCTTTAGCCGGCTTCATTTGGACTCAATGTTAAAGCCAAATTTTGACCTTGTCTATTTGTACAAGTTAACCATTGCATGCACTTAGCTATCACGACTTGACACCCTTTTTACCTATGGATGGAACATTCCTCTGAGTAGCACTTACCAGTTTCCGCCACCTTGCATTAAGCATAGGATCGTTCCAATCCCAGGAACTAGTGCATCTGTTTCTTGATACTCGTTCTATCCATTGTACCATAGCATTCTTTTATTCTTTTTCAGGCTTATTATATGAAAAAGACAAAAAAATCAAATATAACAAAAAGAGCGAGAACGGGATGTATCTTCGTTGTTTTGATGGCAGTACAGAGTCAGTTTGTCGCCCTTGAACAAAGCACATATACTTATATATATTTCCTACATTTGGGATGGTTTTAGTTTTGACCTAGGTTCAGCCTTTACCTTGTTTCACTTGTCAGTTCTCCCCCGGTTGGTTATCTCTTCCAATCATATGGAGATTTTGTTCTGCCTCCTACATAACAGACTTATACAGTGTCACTTTTTACTGCCATGGTCATCACGAGTCGTGCTTTTGTTCAAGGGAAGTCTAACCAGAGTCGGCCATTCTGCGGTGTCTCTTGACTCATTATTCAGTCAGCCTTCCCGGTCTTGTCAGTATCTTGTTCTATCACATCAGATGTTTTGGTCTTCTGCTCGTTCTGGTTTGAGAAGGTCCCCATTGACTTCTTGCTGGCGAGTTTGTCTCTTATCGATTACAACACATTGCTCTGAGAGCAAACCTAGAGCCGCACCCTGGCCCTATTTCCATCATTGATAGGTGACCTTGTGCTCAGCATTTGATCATCATTATGGGTCTTTTACTGAGTGGTTTCCCCTGTGTTCGACGTCAGCATACATTATCACACTTGGGATTCATGCAGTACCTTGATTTCCATTTGACCCTATTGGTGGATATCTCGCCTCTGTATCAGCTTTCATTATTGGTTGGTTCAGAGGGTTTCTTCCGTGCGCTAGCTTCATCTTGTGCATGTCGGAACGTACTTCAGTTTGGTTCCGTCACTCTACTTAAATCGATTGCTTCTAATTCTAAATCTTGGCACTGCGGCTTACCTCGAGGCTAGGTAGTGTAGGATACCTTAAACAAGTTTACCTTCCAGTAGATCTTTTCCCATTGACTCCGACTCATTGCTCTGGGAATAAGGTCTAGAGTCTTTTTGTCAGTACCTTAGGGTTTTCAGTCATCAGTGGTAGACTCTTCGCTATCGATAGTGGGGATTCATCATTGCCTCCTGATTGGTAGATTCTTTCAAGTGTTCGACTTTAACTCATTCATTCGCACTTGTTAGATTGTACTGGGGTACCTTGACACTCATTTTCATTATTGGTGGGTTGTCTCGCGTTGGTTAACGGTATAAATCATTGACCCATAATCCAACGATTTCTCACATGGTCGAATTCAACTCATTTATTCCCATTGTGTAGAATTGTGCCATAGTGATTGGTGAAGACCTAGGGTTGCATTAGCATTTCTCGGTTCACTTTTGACAGTCCATTCAGTTTCTGCCAGTGATGTCGTTCACCCTTATATGTTGCAGTTCAGTACAACAACATCTTATATGTTGGCTCCCGATTTGCGTGATTGTACCATGAGATCTACCCTTTATGATTTGGTACTTGGAGATTCAGTTACTTATATGATCAGACATCCAGTTGCAGTATCATTGATCAGCTTTCTATATGTGATACTTGGACATTGATTCAGACTTATACTTCTGGGCCATGCTCAGATGATTCATTGTGTACTTTCAGTTCAGCTATACTTGTATACATTTTTGGATCTATTATGTACTTTCCATATGATGTATTTTTGACTGATCATGGGTATGCACACCTCAGCATGAGTTGACTCTCTGTTTTCTTTCATTGGTTTTTTGCAGGCTGAAATCTGGTGAAGTTCTCTTTTGTCCTTGCGAAATTATTTCTATGTGAATGATACATTTTGGCCATCATGTACCCTTTCTGACCTCATATATTAGGGGGAATCTGTTATAGCATCATTTTTCACCCTCAGGTGATTCATGATTGTCTTTATGGCTTTGGGCACCCATTCCTACAAACTTGAAAAAAATTCACTAAAAAACAGTGTTAAAATCCCCATATGCGGGTATGCCCAAAATTTTCCGCGTGTATACGCGAGTCCACATGTACTTTTTCGCGTATGCCATTAAAATCATTAAAAAATATATTAAAATCCCATTTTCGGGTTGGGTTGATGGTTACTCTGGTAATTCAACCACCCCAGCATGTGGCCAACTGTTTCCAACTGATTGAAACTACTTTGACGGAGTATAAAATCCCCTCATGTGCATGGCCTAAGGGAGAGAGAAATTTTATAGACATTATACTCTGTTGGAATCCCAATTCAAGTCTGAATCCCCGTGCCTCCTGCACTTTCCCAGATTTATAACAGGAAACCCTTGTTTCCTGGATGTTCATCCATTTATATGCCATCTCAAGTGCACAAGTCTTGGAAGAATCTTAGTGAGGCAAGGGTGGGACGAATCCGGACGATGGTATGCTTGAAGATCGTGGAAGGATTCAGGTGATCTCTCCACTCTTTATTTCTGTACATGTTGTTCGTAATAATGAAGAACCATCTTGTTCCTAAACTCGTGTGTTAATGTTTATTTATATGTGTGAAAAGGTTATCATTTAAGCATTTATTATGGTTTATATAATGTTTCACATGGATTACACTAACGTTTAGGAGAATTATATGCTGTACAACTAGGTTTCTGTGCACGTTCTTTCTTGTCTTCCAGGTTGAAGGAGGAAGAAGGGTTGCTGGGGGTTTGGACCCCGCAGGATCTACATCGAACGTAGGACTTCGGGTGAGTTTTGCTATCGTTGTTAACTAGTTTTTTGCATTCAAGTATGGTTGTGTGTGAGTCCTTCTGAATAGCATGCCCTGCTCTTTGTAGGTTTAGACCCAACAAACCTCTAGGGTGATTTTCCCCGAAACACTACCTCGATTCAAACCTACTGATTTCATATCCCCTATCTCATACTATGTTCCATCTAGTTCTACACAAACAGAGGATCTCTTTTCTCCCTATTCTAATCCCTTAGTTGAATACAAAGAAGGAGAAGAAGAAGTTCAAAAGTTGGTCATTCGAACACCCTTAAGATTCATAAAAATATCTTCAACTCCACTTCATCCTCCACCTTATATTACTACTCCATATTCACCTCCTTCTTCCCCATCTTCATTTTCTAATTCTACAACTATCCCCATTGAATCTTCTTCATCCTAATCTTTGAGTATGGCTTGCTTTAGGCAAATTCAAGCAATATGTGTTGCCCT
>CM076576.1:96153361-96408623 GCA_034641835.2 Pinus albicaulis | reverse complement strand
GCAACATGGAGTGAAGGTTGGTGAGGGCTCCATATTCAATATAGAGCTTGGGCATAAATTTCATGGAAATATGGTAAAGAAAGGATGCATAGTGGCTAAAATTGAGAAGGTTTTAAAGCATGATGTTGCTCTACCACATCCAACAGGATTTGAGCATACACTAGGGGGTGCATTGGAATATAATGAGATTTGGCCAGAACCAGATTTGGAACCTCATTGTCATGATCAAGCCATAAATATTCCCCAAGATAGGGTTAAATTCATATGTAAAAAGGTTTCTCTTACACATGAATGCATGGGAACAAGCATGTGCATTTCCAAAGGAATGCTAGTTAATTTCCGCGAGGATGACATTGTTGAAGGTGAAACACTAGGAGAAATGGAATTTGGTGTTTTTTTGGAAGAGATAGATGGAAATTGTGAAATATACAGAATTGGGGATAATTATATACATTTTTTGGTTATATGGCCAATAAATAAGTTGGTGGACAACAAAGGTGTGATATTAAGGGTTAAGTAAAAGTTCAAGGAGCTAACCAAGGAAATGGTGTTATGGGATGTTATAGAAGACACAAAACCCTTAAACAAATGGGATGGGAATATTTTTAATGATAAATATATAAACTCAATTGATATGCATGTAACAAGGACATATAAAAGGAATAAACGAGTTATGGCTACAACAAAAATTGCAAAATGTCAAACAAATACAGATGAAGAGAAGGAAATTCGACTTTTGCCAACAAATGTATGTTGTACAAAATATTGTCTTCAACATGTGGATAGGAAGGCCAATGCAAGTGCTAGAAGGGGCATGGGTAATTTGTCTTGAATTCACTCACGTCAAACACATTCATGTCAAGGAGCCATGGCCATGGCCATGAGGCAAATAAATAAAAATAGTATTAGGTAATTTGTCTTGAATTCACTCACGTCAAACACATTCATGTCAAGGAGCCATGGCCTACCACCTATTTCTAGAAATGTAAAGGACATGAGATTTAATGGGAATATTATTTGTAAGAAAGCATGGTATAAAATACATAATATTCCTTAAAGAAAATTCTATAAATACCAAAAATATTTCCAAAATGGACAGATCAAAGCTATTCATGGCATCACCAACACATGCAAAGCATGAGGACACACCATGGCAGCCATAGAAATATTGCACAAAATTGTAATGGATAGTTCAGATTTTTCACCAAACCAAACACATCAAGTTGAATGAGATGGAACATTTTCTCCTTTAAGATTGCTTCCTTCGACTTACACACAAAATTCTCTATTAAAAGAGATCAATGAGGCTCTTCAAAATCTCAATTACCCATCAATATCACAGTAAAAAATGAGCAAGATATCGAATACTAAGTTTCAAGAAGTGGCATTTTCAAAGAACACCAACTTCAGTAAATGCAGTGAATGTATTGTGTTGAAAGCACAGATGAAGTCAACGACTACAAAAGATATGGAAGAAAAGGCACGAGGTAGGCTGAAAAAACATAATAAGATTGTTATGTGTGGAAGATATTGCTACTATTCCCATATAATTGTGTCAAATCGGTTTCGATAGGATTATTTGAGCATTATCCATGATAACATGGATAAAACAAAGACTTCAATCCCAAGGCTACGTGTCAAATCAAAATCTATTGTAGGAACAAATTTAGGTGTGTCATTGACAAGTATGCTAACACATGGGCATAACACAAGAGGTTTTGGTCATTTCTCCCTACCATTTGTACACATGGGATTGCAATTTACCATTACATCCCTTGCAAAGTGTTTAAGGGACCTTGAAAACCCACAAATTGTTATGTATGGTGATCTACTTTTTGAGAGTGGAAGTTCAAGAAAACCACTTACAAATGCATTACTTGACACCTCTATTTACTCAAAATGTAAACTTTACAAGGATAATTGTATATCTCATGGACGATCAAAGAGCCAAAATGTTGATTTTAAAGCTCGTCCTCCACATTTGTTGTTACAGTTGGACAATGCAACAAGTGATAATAAGAATCGCTATCTTTTCATGTTTTTATCACTTTTAACTGTACTTGGTGTCTTCATCACTATTGAGGTTGGATTCTTGCCTATGGGGCACACCCATGAAGACATAGATGGAACCTACGAAAGAATGTCTTCCAACCTAAAAAGTAAATATATATATTCTTTACCTAAAATGATGGATAAATATCACAAAATTGAAGAAAACTGAGTGTTTCCACCTACACTTATTGACAAGGTCTATGACTTCAAAATTTTCCTTAATGGATACCTCAAGGAGGAAAAAAATGCACTAGTTGGACATCTTAATGTTCAATACTTCCAATTTCTTGTACTCAATGATATTCTAGTACTAAGGTACAAAAAATCCATTAGAGATATTGAGTGGTTAGAACTAGTTGAGTTATGGAATATAGATGATGAAGGCCGACCTATAATTCCCATAGCGAACCCATATTTATTAGATTCCAAAAATAATGATGCATATTTCAAAGAACTAGAGGAAGGGATAACACCATACATAAAAATGTGGAAAGACACTATTGGGAACGAAGATTCACCAATTGTTACAGAGGAAAGGAAAAATAAAGTAGTGTATTGGGAAAGATTTATTGATACATTAGATGGAATCTATAATGATCGTAGAATAATAGATGGAAGTGATTCATCTTTTGAGGATTTCTGGCCCAAGACAAGGCACGTTGTTGATGTTGACCGTAATGCACTCCATGTAATCTCAAGTATTATGGATGAAGATTTTGATAATGCAATAGATGAACTTGTATATGTTGTACCCAAATGCAACAAGCCAAAGCCAACATTCAATCCAAAGATTGATGTTCAGAAAGGAAAGATGTTGCTAGTTAGATCAGGAAATAAGGATGCAGGAGAGACGATTTGGATGGAAAAATCCATCTCAGATATATTTAGGGATAATTAAAGTGAGAATATTCATGTAAAGGTTGATTGGTGGAAGCCTATTTAAGGGAAATACAATGGAAATTTTTTAGAGCAATATTGGATACCAAATCCTGATGACACAGAGCTTGGCTCTATTCCAATTAATACCATAGTTTGGGCATGGATGCCAACGAAAGAAAATTTCAAGAATACCAAGATAGATAAATATGGTCTAGAAGCTGTTCTTGACCTAATTGGGCAAATATCTTAATATTAGGTATATATGATTCATGAATGTAATTTTTTTTTTTAAGGATCTTTTAATATGCATTCAGACACACTTTTCAATATTTGTTGTATATCAAATATTCTCTTCATATTATTTTTGGAGGAGTTTTATATTATTTAGTATTTCAATGTAATCATGTGGTGATACAAATTACATGACTGTGCCATAAAATATTTAAGTTTTCAAAGCTTTGTTTGACCAACATGACTTGTCACCATATCAAATATGCATAATGAAATTCAATAATGCACTTAAAAACAACATCTTCTAAACTTGGTCTATTAAAACAATAATGGAGTAGCTAATTAGTATTATATTTAATATAAACCATTTAAACACTTAATGAAAAAATGTTAGACATATGTAATAATGTTTGAAGTGAGTTTTCCTTAATATTCCTTATTATAATTGATCTAAATCAAATTGTTTTTTTTTTTGCACTCTAATTTATAAAAAAAATGATTTTGATCATTGAACAACACAATTAGACTTATAAAATATTTCCTCTTATATACTTTGAAGTGGTGCCAACATTTTACTAGCATAATAAATTTTTACTCAACATAGGAAAAGTAGTCAGTGCCAATTTAAAATGGTTAATAATAGTAAGAAACACAATATTCATATATTGTTAAATAACTTTATAGGTAAGAATATTTTTACAAAATATATTATTCACGAGTCAAATTTAATACATAAATATAAATATTAATGATAATAGAAATAATGTAAGGAATCTAAGTTTTAGATGAATGTCAATATGTTCTTTTCAATATAATATCCTTAAACACTCCAGGAATAAAAACTAAACATTTATAATAAACAGTTTAGTCAATTTTCTCTCTTTCCTCTTGGATTTGAAAATAATCAAATTGTATTACATTGTTACTATTCTAATTCATGATTGATTTTGATAATTAAAATGATTAGTAATTGAGTCGAGAGGCAAGGCTCATTCTACAACCTAGTATGAGGGGATGTGTAAGTTCAACTATATTTTTTTTTTAAGGATCTATTAATATACATTCAGACACACTTTTCAATATTTGTTGTATATCAACTATTCTCTTCATATTATTTTTGGAGTTTTATATTATTTAGTATTTCAATGTAATCACGTGGTGATACAAATGACATGACAATGCCATAAAATATTTAATTTTTCAAAGCTTTGTTTGACCAACATGACTTCTCACCATATCAAATATGCATAATCAAATTCAATAATGAGCTTAAAAACAATATCTTCTAATCTTGGTCTATAAAAACAATAGTTTTTAACACAAAAGTACAAATACTAAATAATAAATAAATTATACTACTACTCTCATTCAACATTTAAATCAACATTTAATCCCTCTAGGCTCATGTTAAATATGTATTTAAGGTGGATCTATGCTGGTATATATTGGACACATTACTATGATAATTTTTTGTTAAATAGCTTTATACTTAATATATATCTTGCATATATATCTATTATTCATCAAGTTAGTCTCAATTAAGTTAGTTTTTAACACAAAAGAACAAATAATAAATAATAAATGATAAATAAATTATACTACTACTTTCATTCAACATTAAATTGATCGTAAAAAAATATTTTCTCATGTCAAATTTGAAATGGTTCAAAATTCCTACAATAGTATGTAATGATGATGGTGATAATGATGATTATCATCCACTAAGACCAAATAATATGGTATATAAGAAGCCATAAAGATATTACTCTAAATTCTTAAGAATTTTATTGTTATGCTAAAAAAACATTAAAATAAGTGTTTCAAGATCATCATAATTTTGTTTAGTTAAAAGATCAAGAAGGTTAGTAGTGCCACAAATATTTTGAAATTTAAATCCAAATTTGAGTATAAAGTGGATGATCTAAGAGGGTTTTTCATCTTCAACCATATTACTAGTGTTGCAAAGGCGATAGAATTTTAAATTGTGCCAACCTTGTCTTAGTAAAAATCGTAATTTAACACATACATGATATTTACTATATCAAATTATAATTAAATGGGTTGATAATAGTAACATACAAAACATTATTTTCATAAAGTTAATCATAGTAACATACAAAACATTATTTTCATAACATAACTTTAACAAACTTAGCTTTTATACAAACCATAAAAAATCTTAAAAGAGATAATGTAAGGAAACCAAGATTAAGATGTGAAATATTTGTTTTTGCAAGTTTATATAAATTTGTTTTATATACTTTACCATGAAAAAATTTTCACCAAAAATGGTGAATATCTACATTAAAATTATTAAAATAAGTGATTTTATAATTCCACATTTTGAAAAAACTTAATCTAGTTAAAATTTATAAATTCGAGATCGACAAAAAATTTCCAAATTTAATGAAATATGTGTTCTTGTTAAACATGCAAAATTTGAAAAAAAAGGACATGCAAGTTGCCTAGTCAGCATTTTGTACTTCTGACGTGGCATGTTGATTAGGTTGGGTCACAATTTTTCATTTTCCTTCGACTAGTAAGGGACTGCCAAGTGGCATCATCATAGTGGTTGAAATTTTTGGGTGATTTGGCGTGTTTTGCATGGTTGAGAGTGGGCTAATGGGGAGAGGACATGCAGTGCAGCCTTGGGCTGCCACGTGCCCCCCCAATGGTATAAAAAAAAATTGGTTTGAAGATCAGAAGGGTCGATAGGGGTCGAACACAGGACCTCTGCCCTGCGAGTGCCACACGCCACCATGACACCAAGCATTAGTTGTTAACTATGATACATGCCCGCATATATTTAACATTTGAAGATTGAACTGGCAGGGGAAAGTGGGGGCTAGCCCCCAACATACGACCACAGCACAGAACCCTGGCAGAGAACCGATGGAGCCAAACACTAAGTGCAGAGTTAACACTAATATGGTAATTAATTAAGCGCTAAACCTCATCATTAATGCTAATATGGTTTAACTCCATGAACGTG
This sequence comes from Pinus albicaulis, assembly GCA_034641835.2. Lineage (NCBI taxonomy): Eukaryota > Viridiplantae > Streptophyta > Pinopsida > Pinales > Pinaceae > Pinus > Pinus albicaulis. The sequence continues at coordinate 96,402,469 of CM076576.1, read as the reverse complement.
GTTTAAGTGCTAACCACACTTAATTAGAGCTAACTACACTTAATTAATTCAATGTGGAGTAATTTGGCAATTTTCCAAATCTGGCGGAAAAGTCAGTTTAGTGCCAGCTAATTGGATTTAGCTCCAGTTAACTATAGGCCAGAAATTGTGGAGAAACTGGAAATGGTCATAAATTTTGGATTTTTCAACCAAATCAGGTGCAAAAAGAGGCTAGATGACCATTTTTGGGCATTCTGGACTCATTGGTGTAGGTTTTAGGAGAAAAAAAGCATTGTAAACACATCATTTTGCATATTTGAGCATAATATAGATGCCCAAACCATGGAAACTGGACCAAGGAGATGTAGCCCAGGAGGGGTGAACTCCTTCATCAAATTCCTATGTTGATGTGTTGTATGGTGATCTAATATACTTTTATTTTATTTTTTTCAGCCTTTATTTTATGTTAAATTGTTCATAAAATTAACATGAAAAACACTCATGAGACTCAATAATTTGCAAGAGAACTTAAAGCCTTAAACACACATAAGACATTGTTTTTATAATCTGAAAGAGTAGTTAGCACAAAAACACTAACATACTTCATTCAAATTAGTACACTTGTTGCATAAAGCTCTCATCCTCCCAAGTGGCCTCTTACGAGATAAAGTGCATCCAATGAACTTTAACTTGGGTGATAACTCACATTTGTAACATTGTTTCTCTTTGGTAAAGAATACGCAATGGTTATACCAGAAAATGTCCATCCAATTCGACTTTTACATCATCGTAATACTGACATTAGATCTATAATTGAATCAAACCATATATCTATAAAAAAAATCAACCTACAATGTACCTGTACATCTTGCAAATTTATGATATGTCTGGAATCATATATAGATATATATATATATATATATATATATAATAAGAAAACATGAAACACATTATGGGCTCTTATGTGACTCATTAGTTCAAGTTGGTACGATACAAGTCCCACCCTTTCCAAAATCTAGAAGGGTCCACAGTATATGGGTGTCAATTTTTCACAGCCACCCCACCTTAGAGTACTCCTCTTGGGTTTAACTCACACATACACATGATCACCCACATGGAATTCCTTCTAAGTCCTCTTCTTTTCTACATAGGATTTGTATCTATCTTGAGTAACCTTTAGGTTTTGCTGCTCCTTCTTTACTGGCTACTCCATTTATATTATCATATGAGATCCTTGTATTAATTTGTCCTCAAGATTGCTCCAATTAGTAGGTTTTATATATATATTCCCATATAGTACCTCAAAAGGACTCATTTTTAATGATTCATGGTCATTGTTATTATATGAAAATTCAACTAAGTGAAGGTACTCCTCCCATTTAATTGGTTGTTTCTTAACATATCCTACAATACTTGATTCACTCATTTTGTCTATCCATATGTTTGTGGGTGATATGTAGTGCTAAACTGGATATGAGTACCCAATCCAGTAAAGTGGGCCTTCCGTAATGAAGAATAAAACTTCACATCCCTATCATAATTTATTAATCTCAACATACCATGTAACCGAAATATTCCCATAATGAAAATATCTACAATTTGAATAGTTTGGTATGTTGATTTGAAAAGTATGAAATTAGTAGCTTTGCTCAATTTATCCACTACTACCATGATGGAATCATTCTTCTTCTTAGATATGGGTAAACCAGTTATAAAATCTAATGTAATCGTATCCCATTTCCATTCATGTATGGGTAAAGGGTGAAGAAAACCATCAAGATTTTTGTGCTCATCCTTGACTTGCTAACACTATAGACATTTGGCTAAATATTCAACAATATCCTTCCTCATACAAGACCAAAAATAATCATTTTTTATTGTAGAAAATGGTTTTTGATATCTGGGATGGGCGGCATAAGAGATTCAGTGAAACTAATCCAATGCAATATCCATAATCGCTGGTTGATTGGGAACATATATTTTTCCTTTAAAGGTCAACACATTTCCACTATTTATTCCATACTCAGATTGTTTTCCAGAATTTTTTGCTTTTTTACTTTGCTACCATAAAAACTTGTATTCTAGATCCTTTAAAGTAGCTTCATTGATTTTTTTATAAAATTCAACCTCCACTTGACTATAGGAGATTCCATACACATATTGTGATTTCCTACTTAACACATCAACTACACAATTATCTTTTCCTTTAAGATGCTTTATGTCAAAGTAAAATTCGTTTAGAAAGACAATCCACCTAGCTTGGCATTCATTTAAGTTAGGTTGCTTAAATAAAATGGTCAGGCTACTATGATTAGTCATTAAAAATAACCTTTTCCCAAAAAAATAATGTCGCCATACCTTTAGGGTGTGAACTACCGTAGTTAATTCCAAATCATAATCTGATTATTATTTTCTCATGTTATTTTAACTTACGAGATTCATAGGCTATTATTCTATTGTATTGTGTCAACACTCCCCCAACACCTTCTTGGAATGCGTCTGTGCAGACAATAAACTATTTTCCTATATCTGCAATTTTTAATACAGGGGTCATTTTCAATCAGTGTCTCAACTATTCAAAAATGTGTTGTCACTCTATTTTCCATTTCAATGTTCTTCCTTTTTTTTGCAAATAATTTATACGGTAAGCAACTTTAAAAACCCTTATATAAATTGGAAATAATACCCGACCAAACCCATAAAAGACTAAATATCTACAACATTTTTGGGGACAGGCCATTCAATAATTTCTTTGGATCCATGAATATGCTTTCAGATGAAATTATGTGTCCCAAATATTGGATTTAGTCCATATAAAAGTCACATTTATTGTACTTAGCACAAAGTTGGATTTCTCGTAGGGTCTGTAGCACTAGCCGTAGATTCTCCTTGTGCTCTTCCAAATTCCTCAAGTAAATGAGAATATCATGAAAATCAGGATGAATTTGTCTAAATAAGGATGGAAAATATTGTTCATCAAACTCATAAACTTTGTTGGGGAATTAGTGAGGCCAAATGGCAAGACGACAAAAACATAATTATTGTTACCACTAGAAAATCGAACAAGAAAATAGGGCATTATTAAATGTCAGGCAGAAGTATTTATAGGGCTGAGGCACATTAGAGAATCTAAAAAATCTAAAAAAATCTCTAAGGTCCAAAGAATCTCTAAGGTCCAAAGGAAAAATAAAATTGTGCACTCAATACACTAACAGAATGCGCCTTCGCACGCATATTTCTTCTATAGGCGGGCCTTTGCGCGGCTTTCCGTAAAAAATCCACGCGGACCTAATAGTGGCGGAAGTCACTTTCTAGTACCACAAGGCAAACTCTAGAAAAATTATTCCACACTTGAGGCCACCCAAGGAAAACCACCTAAGCCTCCTTGGGACGTCGATGGAGCACACAGTGGAATCAAGTGGCACACAATGGAATCAACCCCCTCTCTTGGGTCACCATCCATAAATGTACCAAGAGAGGGGAGGAGAATTTGAATTCATCTATAAAAATGCCACCAAGAGATGAACAAAGGGAGAGCACATTGTTATGCCAGCGAAAATTGCTTTGAAGAAATCCAGCAGTGTGTAATCCATAGCAGAAGTAGAGAGGGTATTCGGTTTTTGGTCATCCAACAACTCCAATCCTTTGGAGTAGAGAGAGAGACCTTGCACCAAGCAGCTAGAAGGTCAAAATGTCCTTGCATCGGGTCTTATAACTCCATAGTTCTAAGGGCCCCTTCGCAAGTGTGTAAATGTACTATCTTTCATTCCTAATAGCAAAAAATAAAAGGGGACATTGATGCCACCATTAGTATTATTGTTTTGTTTGACTCTATATGAGATTTTGTGTTTTTTTTTTAGTTTAGTCTTGTTTTCTCTCTGCATATGCATACTATATCTTTATTTAGTGTACTTAATGTTTTATAGCATGTTCACTAACCTTCTATTATTATAGCATCATTTTTCACCTTCATATGATTCATGATTGCTTTTATGTCTTTGGGCACCCATTCCTACAGACTTGAACAAAATTCACTAAAAAATAGTGTTAAAATCCCCATACGTGGATATTCTGAGACTTTTCCGCGTGTCTACGTGAGTCCACGTGTACTTTTTTGCATATGCCATTAAAATCATTAAAAAATATATAAAAAGTCCCTATTTTCACGCTGGGTTGATGGTTACTCTGGTAGTTCAACCACCCTAGCACGTGGCCAACTGTTTCCAACTGATTGAAACTACTTTGAGGGAGTATAAAAGACCCTCATGTGTATGGCCTAAGGGAGAGAGAAATTTTATAGACATTATACTTTGTTGGAATCCCAGTTCAAGTCTGATTCCCCGTGCCTCCTGCACTTTCCCAGATTTATATCAGGAAACCCTTGTTTCCTAGAGATGTTCATCCATTTATATGCCATCTCGAGTGCACAAGTCTTGGAAGAATCTTAGCGAGGCAAGGGCGGGACGAATCTAGACGACGGTCTGCTCGAAGATTGTGGAAGGATTCAGGTGATCTCTCCACTTTTACTACTGTACATGCTGTTCGTGATAATGAAGAACCATCTTGTTCCTGAACTCATGTGTTAATGTTTATTTATATATGTGAAAAGATTATTATTTAAGCATTTATTATGGTTTATATAATGTTTCACATGGATTTCACTAACGTTTAGGATAAGTATATGTTGTACAAATATGTTTCTGTGCACGTTCTTTCTTGTTTTCCAGGTTGAAGGAGGAAGGAGAGTTGCTGGGGGTTTGGACCCCGCGGGATCTACATCGAACGTAGGACTTCGGGTGAGTTCTGCTATCATTGTTAACTAGTTTTTTGCATTCAAGTATGGTTGTGTGTGAGTCCTTCTGAATATCATGCCCTGCTCTGTGGAGGTTTAGACCAAAAAAACCTCTAGGGTGATTTTCCCCGAAACAGAACTGGCGACTCCGTTGGGGACCACACTCTTGTGATTCCCCTATTGGGTGATTTCAGCTGTTTGATAGGTTTCCAACAGTTTTAACTTTTATTTCCAGTCTAGTTAACTCTTTCTCAGTCAAACTGAAGTCCTGGTTTCTTATCCAGGCTTGATCTTTTTTAATTTTCATTATTTACCTTTGCATACGCGGGTCAGTCTATACACAGATGCGTATACACGTAGTTTTTGTTAAAGGTAGTCGCGTATACGCGGGTTTCCTTTAGCACAGTCGTGTATGCACGCTTGTTACTAAACTGTATAGTCGCGTATACCTAGGTCAATTTTGAAATTTTAGGTTTTTTGGCTTTTTGGCCTTGTCTGCCTATGGAGGCATGTTCCTACAGTGTCTTTGTATCCTCTGGATTGTGTAGAAAGTGGTCCTTGGTATTTTCTCTCTCTGGTTTGGTTGAAAACTAGCTTTTTTTGGCAAATCTTGTTTCTTGTGCTGGCATTTCTGGTTTGAGTACCCAGATCTCTTCCTGGGGATTCTTGGCTGTTCTGCTTCATCAGAAAAGAGAGATTTTGCTCATTTACTCTTTCCTACCTTTGTGTCTTGCTTTGCATTTCGATTTTTGCCCATTTCTTGGTTGGTTTTCTTGAGTTCAGTCGACTACCTCTTATTGCAATTTTTGAAGAGTCTTTCTAGGTTCTTTGAAGTTTTTGTTTGCTACAAGGTTGTACTATTCTTCTAGGCTGAGTGTTTGAATTTCTTGTATTCTTTTGCTCATATAGATCTTGCTACTAGTTAGCCCTATAAGATTTAGAGCATTTTTGAAGTTTTTTCTTGAAATTCAGAGTTGTTTGGCTTGGAATTTGATAGTTTTTCTTGGTCTTTTCGAGCTCTTCCTTTTTATAAAACTCAAAAGCTCAAAAAACATTTTGTTTTGTCATTTGATTTTGTTTTTCATTTTTGTTTTCGTTTTGTTATATCTATTAAATCTTTGTTGAGGTTTCTTGCTTTTGGTTTTCAACTTGATTTTGGAAAGGAATTGTCATTGGTTTCTTCCTCTTGTTTCAAGCGTTTTTTTGGTGTCTTTATATTAAGAGTTTCTGATTTAGGGAACTAGTTTTCTAGACAACCAAAAAGAGATAAAACTGAAGGATCTTTGGGAAATTTCTCTCTGCTTTAGTAGATTTTGCATCTTAGAATTTGCATGCTCTTAGTGATTTGCATCAGGTGCACTTAAGCATTTAGTCATTTTCTTAGTTTTTGTGAGTGTGGAGTTTGTTATTTGAAAAGAAAAAATACAATTTTTTTAGTCTCGTAGAACCCGTATAGAAGTTGCTTTTCATCGAAAGACAATAACTGCATTTTCATGTAGTTTGGTTTTTATTAATTTTTTTTTCTGCGTCAAAACACCACAAGTTTCATTTCTGTATCCCTTTGACTTAACATAACGGCCAATTAAAATAAGCGATATAATTTAAAAGCAACTAGCAAGTTTTTTAAGTGTCATACACCAACTAGCTAGGTTATAGGGCCTTGGATTAGGTGAGTGGAGAGTTAACTCTCCAAGGCCGCTCAAACAAAACATAGAAGTTGATTAATTGAGCGAAATCCAACTCCGTTAGGTGGACCGAGAAAGCTCTCCTCCAGAGAGTCAAGCGCGAGGGGAAGTGAAGGCTGAGAAGAGAGATACCCCCTCTCTGATTTGCTGAATCTAACCTCAAGACCGTTCCGCCCGGCTTCTGACACGGATTGGTGCCCATAGTTGCCACTCCTAGGTTCCACATAGGTGACTATGGGGGGGAATACCCATGGTACCTGAGGCAGATGTCGCATCACTTTCAGCAGTACTTCTGGGGGGTGCCCTTGCGAAGCTTGGGTACTTGTGCCGACAAAGGCTGTCGTTAGGAGGTCGGCATAACTATTTCTGTTACCTTCGCTAGTAGGCCTGGGCCGTAATTATCCCAGACTACTTTTGGGAGGTCCGATATTTTCGCTTTCTTGTATTTTGGTGTCCGGTCCTAATCACCTGGAGCGGAAATACCTGAAGGCTATTTTCTTGATTGTATCTCAGGGATTTCTTTTTGTAGTGAGTGCTCTTTGCTCCTAGCTTGCCTAGATTTATATTTTTTGAGTCTAATTAAAATTTGTTAAAGTGGTTGATCAAGCGCCTCGAAGATCGAGGAGAATCAGGGGGTTATCTCCCGAGAGTTCAGAGCCTTCTTCAAGAAGGCATAGGAGTGATTTAGCAGGTAGATACCACCCTGTGACGTCTGACGCAGTGGAGAGAGATCCTCCACAAGGGTCTGAAGGTTTCGTAGCTGATTCTGGTGTTGGTTCTGAGAGGAGCGTTCCGCTCATCTCGCGAGTTTTATTTCCGCAGGAAGAAGAAGTTCAAATAGAGGAAGTACCTGAACCATTAGTGTCACTTCCATCTCCTCTTCCTCCTGATTATCCGTTCGTTGTTGAATACATTGGACCTGAGTCAGAGAGACCAGAAGATCCTCCGTATTATACATACCTTTCGATGGCCACGACTGGGAACGCGGCTTCTGCTGTGAGTGCTGCAGGCATTCAGACTCCTGCTTCTGTTGAAGGAGGGAGAACTATTGCTATATCTTCGATTGCTTCTAGTGCTGCTGTGTTTGGCTCGGGTTTCACCCAAGCACATGCTTCTACATCTGGTCCCTTCTATTTTGGAATGCCCACTAGTGGGATTTCTTATTTTTCCTTTTCCGCTGCTGCAGCTGGATCCACACCCATGTCTTCCATGGCTAGTGGATCAGCTTCTTTTCAAGGGTTCCCCTTCGGAACTGGACATATTCCTAGTTCAAATCCTTCTTTAGGGTCCTTTCCGTTTACTTCTCAGACTCAGAGTTTCAGCCCCTGGTCTAGAGGTCAGAATTCGACTACTTTTATAGGTTGGAACCCTGTATTCATTACAGCAGGGGCAGGGAATCAGTTTTATGCTGGTCACCAAGGGAATGCTTCTTTTCCTTCATCGAGTGCTTATCAAACTTTTTCTCCTCTGTCTAATGCCTGGAACCCCTATCAGGGGCTTTCCTCTTTATTTCATACTTCAGGGGGGGAACTGGTCTGGGTTTTGGTAACTCTGCGTTGGGAGGAGGTTCTTCTCCTTTTTCTACGAGTTCTTTCTTGCAACCTGGTGCCTCATCAAATCTAGGGTATTCTTTTCAGAATGTTGTGAATTCATCCTATCAAGGATGGAATCCTCAAGCTTCGCCTTGTTTACCTTTTCTGGAAACGTTAAACTTTCCAGATCTATCAAAATTGACTAATGATCCGATCCGTTATAGTCCGAGGTGGCCTCCGGTTCCCACCAAACTTCCTTCAGACATTCCAAAGTTTGAAGGCAAGAATGGCGAGGATCCAGCTGATAACATCACCACCTTCCATTTATGGTGTTCTTCAAACTCCCTGATCGATGATTCGATTAGGTTGAGATTGTTTCAACGCACCCTAACTGGAAACACTGCCAAATGGTATATTGAGCTAACTGGGGGTAGTTTTGCTACATTTGGAGAACTGGCTGTTACATTTCTAAACCATTTCTAGTTTCCTGTCCGATATGATGCCGAGACTGAACTCCTAGCTAACTTTAAACAGGACGACGCAACCCACATTTCTGACCATATTCAGGAATGGCAGAGAAGGAAGAGGCTTATTAAAGCTCATATTCTAGGTGAATTCCTTTCAGAATGGTTTCTGAAATCTCTGCAGTCAGATATATCGAAGGACGTATCCCTCTCAGGGGTATTTTCTGAGGAGCAGGCCATTTTTAGGGCCCAGCAGTTGGAACTGATATAGTCTTAGTCTGGGGTCCTCCATAAGTATTTTCCCAATGCTCCTCGCTCCAAATTAGATTTATCCAAAACAAAGCCTGGTCCTCATGGTGACGGACTGATTGGATCAATCAATAGTGGTGCAGCCAGCTTGCTTACTCAATTTCAGCAGTTGTCTTTGCAATCTGCTCCTTCTAGTCAGGCTGTGCCTGCTGAGGCATCAGCTTCCCAATCTTTGTCCATAAATGTTGTCCAAGCTTTTGATCCCAAAGGAAATCAACAATTCGAAAGGAAGAAGAAGGGACGAAATAATAAGAAAAAGGGCAAGAATGGGAAGGGTAATGCAAATAAAACCAACGAGCATGTTGGTGAGGGTCCAAAGGAGAAAAGGAAAGTGAAGTCTCCATGCAACCTGTGTGCTGGAGACTATCTTACACACCTTTGCCCTAAAATTCAGGATGTGCAGCGCCTGTTAGCTCAGCAGGGTTCTTCTAGTTCCCAGGCTGTGTTAACAAACCCTTTTCCCCAAGGGCAACAACTAGTTGTTGGCGCAAATCAAAATCCTGGGGCTTCCTCTAGGGGCACCTAGGAAGGGGAAATTCCATCAAACATATTCATGATGAGTGCTCACGTGGACGTCGCTACGAGATCCCGTGATTATGGCGGGGAAGAGTCTTTGAAAGCTAAGGATGCTCCTGATGGTACTGAGCCGCTTCACATTACAAGGCCTACTGTTGAGCCTATACCTCGGATGCCCAAAGCATCTACCAAGCGGTCGACGATTAATCCAAACGATAGGGCTACCCAGAACTACTCTATTGTGGAAGATCTGGCACAGAGTCCTTGTGCTATGTTGGCTTTAGAGGTGCTCCAGTCTTGTCCGGCTCAGCGCAGTGCTTTGCTCATTGCCATTGGGGCTATTGATCCAAAAAATTCTTTTCTGATTACATTTGATATGACTAATTTTAAGAAGAGACTCCCCCATCATATGGCTTTTCATATTAAATCATCATAGTTGAAGTGCAACATCTTTCGGATGGTTGTTCATGAGGGTGCTTCCACATGCGTGATGTCTCTCACATGTTTGAAGACGATTGGATCTCCTAAAGCTATTCCATCTACCACTCTTCTGACTGCGTTTGATGGTCATTCTCACAGACCGCATGGTATTGTCCCAGCTTTGCCCATCTGTGTTGGGGGCAAAACTGTGAATATAGAGGTTGAGATAGTAGATGCAAGCTTGGACTACAACCTTCTGTTGGGGAGGAACTGGATTTATGATATGGATGCCATTGCATCCTCATTATTTTGGATTATTTGTTTCCCTCACGAAGGGAGGATTTCTACAGTGGACCAACTGGACTGTCCTCCTATAGACCCGAATGCGTCCACTGACTCATCTGTTCCCAAGTTGGATAATACTAAGGTGCCTGTTGAGAATTTAGGAGTTGGAATGTATTCTTCCTTGATGGGTACTTTTGATATTCCTCCTCCTACGGTTCATATTAATGCAATTTCATCCTCCAAGGCTCCTCTTCGAAGAGAGTTCTTCAGAACTCATTATTTTTCAGACCCCTGGACCTTACCTTCCCCTACTGCCACATTAGTGGAAGGTCAAGTGGGTGGAATGGCATTTCCAATGTCTGCAGCTGAGATTGCTTATCAGTCTATTGTTGACTCTGCAGAATCCAGTCCAACTCCTCTTTCACTAGAAGAGTTGGATGGAGATGTGGCTCCGGCTTGGACACTTAGTTCTTCTTCTGCCCAGGATTTCCTTGATACCACTCTTCTATCTGAAGAGGCCATCCTGGAAGCTATGACTGGTATAGATAGACCGTGGGATGACTTGCATCATCGGTCTTACTTTTTACCTCATTTGAGCGAAGTTGAAACAAGTTTTCCAAGTCCTCCATCTCCTGGTCCTGTTCGCCCAGTCCTGAACCCTTTAGCACCAACATAGGTTTATGCTGAAGGGAACATGGCTGTGATTTCTCCTACTATCCCGGTGAACATTTCCAGGGATCCCAATATCATTGAGAATGTCTTCATCAGAGCTGAATGTTCCCGTGAAGAGATTCAGATTTACACTGAGCTCTTTAAAGAGTATAGGGATGTATTCGCTTGGTCTTATGAGGAAATGCCTGGTATAGATCCATCTATTTTCCAGCATGAGATCAAGACTTACGAAAACGCTAAGCCTGTAAGGCAAAAGCTTCATCTGGTCAATCCTAGGAAGGCAGCAGCTATCAAAGCTGAGGTTGAGAAGCTGCTTAATTCGGGAGTCATTTTCCCTGTTCCTTTGACTGAATGGGTTTCAAACCCTGTTCCGGTAGATAAAAAGCAAGGAACGATTCGAGTTTGCATCGATTTCAGAGACCTAAATAAAGCATTTCCTAAAGATAATTACCCCACACCATTTATCGATCAGATCATTGACGAGTGTGCTGATAATGATATTTTCTCCTTCATGGACAGTTTCTCCAGATATAATCAGATTACTATCCGTCCTAAAGATCAGCATAAGACTTCCTTTATTTGTCCCTGGGGTAATTTTGCATACAAGAAGATGCCCTTTGGTCTTAAAAATGCTGGGGCTACCTTTCAGCGGGCCATGTCATATGCCTTCCATGACATCAAAAAGATTATCGAGGCGTATTTGGATGATTTAGCTGCTCATTCTCGAAAGAGGATGGATCATCCTGCTCACCTCCATCAAATATTTGAACGATGTTGTTTCTATAAGATTAGGTTGAATCCGAACAAGTGCGTTTTCGCGGTTACATCCAGTCGGTTATTGGGATTCATTGTGTCTAGATAAGGGATTAGGATAGATCCCTTCAAGGTTGAGGCAATACTTCGGTTGCCTCCCCCGTCCTCTGTTCGTCAACTTCAAAGTCTACAGGGAAAGTCTAATTTTATTTGGAGGTTTATCGTAAATTATGCTGAAGTTACCAAGGGATTTATGAGATTGTTGAAGAAGGGAGTTCCTTTTCTTTGGGATGACTTCGCTCAACGCTCATTCGATGCTTTGAAAAAATCATTGACCTTTGCTCCTTTATTGAGTCCACCTGATTATAGCAGGGATTTCCTATTGTATCTGGCAGCAGCAGAATCTACTATTGGTATGGTTCTGGTTCAGGAGGATGATGCTCTTGCAGAGCATGTTATTTACTATCTTAGTCGAGGTTTGGTAGGACCTGAACTCCGGTACACTCCGATAGAAAAGTTAGCTTTGGCAGCTGTTCATGCTGTGCAGCAACTCCGGCATTACATTATTCTACGAAAAACTTATGTTTTGGCAGCAGCCAATCCATTTCATTTTGTCCTCAGTAGGCGAGTGATTGGGGGCAAATACAATAGATGGATTGTGATTTTGCAAGAATTTGATCTTGAGTTTATGTCTTCCAAGTCCGAGAAATCATTGGTTTTCGCGGAATTGATCTCCGAGTTACCCTATGGGGATGATATTGTCTCTGATGAATCCTTCCTGGATGAACATTTGTTTCTTATCTCTCCACAGGATCCTTGGTATGGAGATATCATTGTGTATCTCCAGACTGCGAAGCTTCCCTCTACTTTTTCGAAAGATGAGCGTCGTAAGTTGCGTCACTTGGCTAAGAATTACTTGATTATTGGTGATGCTTTATACCGTCGAGGGGTTGATTCAATCCTGAGACGTTGCTTAACTCTCGAAGAAGCTGAGGCTGTGCTGAATGATTGCCACAGTGTAGCTTGTGGTGGTAATTTATCTGGGCTTGCTATAGCCCAAAATATTTTGCGTGCTAGGTACTTTTGGCCTTCGGTTTTCAAAGATTGTATGGAGTTGGTCAAAAAGTGTCATCCGTGTCAAATTTATACTCGAAAAATGTGCGCTCATCCAGCTCCGCTTTTTCCAATCATTACTGTCGGTCCCTTTACAAAGTGGGGTATTGATTATACTACTTGTAACCTGCCTTCGGCTAAAGGTCACAAGTACATTATTGTAGCAGTAGACTACTTTACAAAGTGGGTCGAGGCTATGCCTACTTTTGGGAATCATGGTGAGACTACAGCTCTTTTTCTTTTCAACCAGGTTATTGCTCGTTTTGGTATTCCTAGAGAGATTTTCACTGATCATGGCAGTCATTTTCAGAATAGCATGATGGCTGAGTTGGCTCTAAAATTGGGTTTTTGGCAGGAGCATTCATCTCCATATTATCCTCAAGCCAATGGGCAAGTGGAAGCCATGAATAAATCCTCGAAGACAATTCTTCAAAGGACAATTGATAAAGCTAGATCCAACTGGCATATTATGCTATATCCTGCACTTTGGGCATACAGGACGTCAGTAAAAAATGCAACTGGCTTTACTCCGTTTCAGCTAGTGCACAGGTTGGAATCCATATTTCCCATTGAATGCGAGATTCCTTCTCTTAAATTAGTTGTTGAACTTCTTCCTGACACTTCTAGTCTTGAAGAATGGCTCCTTCAACTGAAACATCTCGATGAGCAAGCGTCGGGATGCCACCACGATGAATGAAGTGCATAAAAACCGAGTTAAAGTTTAGTATGATAAGGCGGTCAAGCCTAGGGTTTCTTTGGAAGGTGACCTTGTTTTGGTCTATGCCCAAGAAAAAGATGCCATGGGGGCAGGAAAATTTAAATCTATGTGGTATGGCCCCTTTATCGTTAAAAAAGTCCTTAAAAAGGAGCATATACCTTGGTTGATTTTGAAGGGAATGACTTGCCGAAGCCCAGAAATGGGCTCTATTTGAAGAAGTATTATGCCTAGGCTTCGGCCTGGCATGTTGCTTTTGTATATAGTAGTTTTGATTTGCACATATCTGGTTGATTTTCGATCTTTGATGTGATGGTGATGTTTTTGATCTGCTTTGGCAGGATGTGTCGGATGTCATGAGTCATTTTGGTTTCGCCGATGGTGCTAGTAGACACAACCGGAACTTAGCTTCTACGGCTTGGATGCTTCATTATCCATCCGGTCAGCTGTTAGTATCAAGAGGGGTCTGCATTGGTCCTGCTTCCAATAATATAGCATAATACATTGCAGTTGTTTATCTACTCTCGGAGGAAATATCTTTGGGTGTTGATTCGTTGGTAGTTTTCTTGGACTCTCGGTTGGTGGTATCGCAGTTGAACAATACTTATCGGGTTCGAGATCCACTTTTACTCCGGTTTTTCTTGAGGGTACGTTTGTTACAAAGATCATTTCAATTTTTAACTTTCATTCATATTCCTCGAGCTGACAATTGGTTAGCAGACTCATTAGCTAATCAAGTAATTGATTGGCACATTAATCATTTCATACAATAAAAATTAATCAAAAACATCATACATTTTGATACATTTGTCACATCACATCAAATATCGTTGTATATATATCATCAGAGTGTTAAAAAATATACAAAAATTTGGATCCATAGGTCATACAAAAACTTGGGCTTATGCCCGATCATGTTCAGTCTCAAAAAATATACAGTCATATGATACATCATATCTGTCTACTACTGAGGTCTCTGCCCAGAAGTGGTGTTCTTATAGAACACAATCGCGGTGGCAACTTGGCGGAATAACCGTACCCAGTCGCGGGGTACTCCTACCACCTGCCTCTAGATGGCTTCAAGCAGATCTTCCACTGCAGCCATAGGTACTTGGCGGGTTAATCCCTCCAAGTTCCTCTGTACAGCTTGGAGGGTCCTATATGAATCCACTGTATCCGCTTCACCTCAGCGACGCTTGTGTCGTGGGAAACCCTCAGGTCGAACTGGTCCAATATCTGTATCATGATCATTTTTAAACTCATTATGAATCCAATCAAAAACATGTTTTTTTTTCACATTTTTTCATACATATTGAAAAAATCCAAAAAAAATTATATAAGTCAAAAATTGTAAACTTATTGACTGTACCCCATGCTGTGCCTGGTGGAAGGACAAGATCTGGATCACCACGAAAGTCCATCCCAGCATAGGGATAGTCGTCCACCGTGATGATTTGTTCTCTCCACCATTGGAAGAACTCATCATCCCAAGTGGTCCGAGGAACTTCACTTCCCCCCAATCTCTTCATCATGTCTACCCAGCGGGCAATTCTTGGGTCTCTCGGGCTGCTGATGGTAGAGATCACTCTGGATCTTAGTGCTGGAATCTTCTCAAAGAAGAATGTCATCAAAATTTTACCGTATCTAAAGTGTTTTGTCTTTGCTTGGCGGATATAGGTCAATTGTTGCTTCATGTTCAGCAATAGGGGTGTGCACCAGTCATATACATGAGTTAAGAATTCCATTGCTATGCTCATTTTCTCCTAGACGCCTGGTGTAAGGAGGCAGATCCTGCCACTCTGCTAATGGTTAAAAGGAGGATTTTCATGTGCAAATCCCTTAAATCTTTGATTGCAATTTGAGTTCCAACTTTCTTGGAACCCTGTACGCAGTACACGTGGACGTAATCTTCCACGGTGAGCCCTCCCAAAGGCTTACCATGCAAGTCTACTGGCTTCCCCCTCCGGGAGAGTCCAGTGATAAAATATATGTCTTCCACTTCAATGCGTATAGGAATTTGATCTATCATAAAGCATTCCTCTTCCGGTTCCCAATAGTTCACAAGCATTTCGAGCAACCGGACATTGCTCTTCATATTTGGCATTTTAAAAAACTTGAGCAATCCACAATTCCGAAGAATATTTAGTGATGCTTGGTCCCGCATGAATTCTTGATCAATTGCACTATGTTCACGCTCTCTCCATGATATGGTCATCCTGCAAAGTTTCAATAATTCCTTCATTATCTACGTTTTTTCATTTGGGCCTACGCATACGCGATTTTATTTGTGCATAGTCGCGTGTATACGTGACTTCGTCATTACCAACCAGCGTATGCGCAAACCCGTGATTTTTAGCAAGAGATTCTATGGTGAAAAATTCCTAAATTTTAATTTATGAACGGACAAAATGAATAGCAGGACGAATTAAGAGCTAACCTGAGAAATTCGGTGGAATTCGACGGTCGGTTGCTCCTGTTTTGACGAAAGAAGTTTTTTGCTCCAGAGCACTTTTTTCCAAATCAACAATGTAATAATAAACCAAATATGAGGTAATTTGTCTATTTATGCCCAAAAAGTTGAAAATTTTCGCAAAAATTTGTTATGCTTGTTTTTTCAATCTATCTTAAGCTGCATAACCCGGATGCTTGGAAGTGCCCAGTTTGGTATGTTTTCAGGTACATTTTGACGATTTTTGAGATTTTTCCAGATTTTGATCCATGACTGCTGACCCGTCATGGTAGGTATATGATCTTCACTGGCATATAGGTTAGGGAATCCACTTTTCGTTGCATTTTGCATACTAGCCTCCATTCTGATCACTTGCCATAGGGTTGATCCCATCAGGTCATGAGTATTACGCCTATTTCACTCGCCGATTTTTTTTTAATCATGACTTGGTGGTAGAGCCTTCCTTTACATGGGCTTCCTAGTTAGTTCCTCGCTATCACTTGTTGCCCATGCTGCGTTTTATGTAGGCTCGGGAGTCCTCTTTAGTCTCGCCATGACTTACGTGTTGAAGCTTCATTCTTCTTCTTCCTCACTATCATTTTTCTGGCTATTACCCTAGAGGCTCCCTGGTGTTGTTGAGTTGTATTACTGCATTGCATATTGGCTACTTGTTTATCCCGGCCTTTAGCCAGCTTCATTTGGACTCAATGTTTAAGCCAACTTTTGACCTTGTCTATCTGTACAAGTTAAACCATTGCATGCACTTAGCTATCGCGACTTGACACCCTTTTACCCATGGATGGAACATTCCTCTGAGTATCGCTTACCAGCTTTCGCCACCTTGCATTGAGCATAGGATTGTTCCAATCCCAGGAACTAGTGCATCTGTTTCTTGATACTCATTCTATCCATTGTACCATAGCATTATTTTATTCTTTTTCAGGCTTATTATATGAAAAAGACAAAAAAATTAAATATAACAAAAAGAGCGGGAACGAGATGTAACTTCGTTATTTGATGGCAGTACAGTGTCAGTTTGTCGCCCTTGAACAAAGCATATACACTTATATATCTTCCCTCACTTGTCAGTCCTCCCCCGGTTGGTTATCTCTTCCAGTCATATGGAGAGTTTGTTCTGCCTCCTGCATAACAGACTTATACAGTGTTACTTTTTACTGCCATGGTCATCACGAGTCATGTTTTTGTTCAAGGGAAGTCTAACCAGAGTCGGCCATTCTGCGGTGTCTCTTGACTCATTATTCAGTCGGCCTTCCCGATCTTGTCTGTATCTTGTTCTATCACATTAGATGTTTTGGTCTTCTGCTCGTGCTAGTTTGAGAAGGTCTCCATTGACTTCTTGCTGGCAGGTTTGTCTCTTATCGACTATGACACATTTCTCTGAGAGCAAACCTAGAGCTGCACCCTAGCCCTATTTCCATCATTGATAGGTGACCTTGTGCTCAGCATTTGATCATCATTATGGGTCTTTGACTGAGTGGTTTCGCTTGTGTTCGACGTCAGCATACATTATCACACTTGGGATTCATGCAGTACCTTGATTTCCATTTGACCCTATTGGTGTATTTCTCGCCTCTGTGTCAGCTTTCATTATTGGTTGGTTCAGAGGGTTTCTTCCGTGCGCTAGCTTCATCTTGTGCATGTTGGAAACGTACTTCCGTTTGGTTCCGTCACTCTACTTCGTCCGATTCCTTCCAAATCTTGGCCTACGGGTTACACTCGCGCTGGACTGATGTGGGATGCCTTGATTCCTTCCTTCTAGCAGATCTTTTCCCATCGACTATGACTCATTTCTCTGGGAATAAGGTCTAGAGTCTTTTTGTCAGTACCTTAGGGTTTGCAGTCATCAGTGGAAAACTCTTCGCTATCGATAGTGGGGATTCATCATTTCCTCCTGATTGGTAGATTCTTTCAAGTGTTCGACTTCAACTCATTCATTCACACTTGTTAGATTGTACTGGGGCACCTTGACACTCATTTTCATTATTGGTGGGTTGTCTCGCGTTGGTTAATGGTATACATCATTGACCGGTAATCCAATGATTTCTCACATGGTCAACTTCAGCTCATTTATTCCCATTGTGTAGAATTGTGCCGTCGAGATCAGTGAAGACCTTGGGTTGCATCAGCATCTTTCGGTTCACTTTTGACAGTCCATTCAGTTTCTGCCAGTGATGTCGTTCACCATTATATGTTGGAGTATCAGTACAGCAACATCCTATATGTTGGCTCCCGAGTTGCATGATTGTACCATTTATTCTACCTCTTATGATTTGGTACTTGGAGATTCAGTTACTTACATGATCACACATCCAGTTGCAGCATCATTGATCAACTTTCTATATGTGATACTTGGAAATTGATTCAGACTTATACTTTCGGGCCATGCTCAGATGATTCATTGTGTACTTTCAGTTCATCTATACTTGTATACATGTTGGATCTATTCAGTGCTTTCTATATGATGTATTTTTGACTGAGCATGGGTATGCCTGCCTCAGCATGAGTTGACTCTCTGTTTTCTTTCATTGGTTTTTGGCAGGCTGAAATCTGGTGAAGTCCTCTCTTGTCCTTGTGAAGTTCTTTCTATGTGCATAATACATTTTGGCCATCATGTACCCCTTCTGACCTCATATATTAGGGGGCATCTGTTATAGCATCATTTTTCACCTTCATATGATTCCTGATTGCTTTTATGGCTTTGGGCACCCATTCCTACAGACTTGAACAAAATTCACTAAAAAACAGTGTTAAAATCCCCATACGCGGATATTCCCAGACTTTTCCACATGTATACACAAGTCCACGTGTACTTTTCCGCGTATGCCATTAAAATCATTAAAAAATATATAAAAAATCCCTATTTTCGGGATGGGTTGATGGTTACTCTGGTAGTTCAACCACCCCAGCACGTGGCCAACTGTTTCCAACTAATTGAAACTACTTTGAGGGAGTATAAAAGCCCCTCATGTGTATGGCCTATGGGAGAGAGAAATTTTATAGACATTATACTCTGTTGGAATCCCAGTTCAAGTCTGATTCCCCGTGCCTCTTGCACTTTCCTAGATTTATATCAGGAAACCCTTGTTTCCTGGAGATGTTCATCCATTTATATGCCATCTCGAGTGCACAAGTCTTGGAAGAATCTTAGCGAGGCAAGGGCGGGACGAATCCGGATGACGGTCTGCTCGAAGATCGTGGAAGGATTTAGGTGATCTCTCCACTTTTACTACTGTACATGCTGTTCGTGATAATGAAGAACCATCTTGTTCCTGAACTCGTGTGTTAATGTTTATTTATATATGTGAAAAGATTATCATTTAAGCATTTATTATGGTTTATATAATGTTTCACATGGATTGCACTAATTTTTAGGAGAAGTATATGTTGTACAGCTAGGTTTCCGTGCACGTTCTTTCTTGTTTTCCAGGTTGAAGGAGGAAGGAGAGTTGTTGGGGGTTTGGACCCCGCGGGATCTACATCAAACGTAGGACTTCGGGTGAGTTCTGCTATCGTTGTTAACTAGTTTTTTGCATTCAAGTATGGTTGTGTGTGAATCCTTCTGAATAGCATGCCCTGCTCTGTGGAGGTTTAGACCCAACAAACCTCTAGGGTGATTTTCCCAGAAACAGACGCGGAGATCCCGTCCTTGATGAAGCCATCCGATGGTGTATGGTTGTGGGTGCACTGTGGTTGGCAAGCCCAACCGCTTCATGACAGCTTCTGAAATGAGGTTCTTTTAGCTCCCATTGTCGACAATGAACCATAGCGGGGAACCCTTTACCCACATCTGGGAGTGGAGGAGACGCTCTGCCTCCTCTAGATCTTCTGGTTCCTCCTTCTGGATCTTCGTAGTGGCAACAGTGGCGTTGGGCTCTGCATCAATAATCTGCTTCCCTTTTTCATTCACCTTGTCAGGTTCTTATTCAGAGTCGGAGCATGCATCTGATTCAGAAGCCCTCATCTCGGCCACCAACGACTGCTTGGCCCGACACTCACTAGTGTTATGAGTGGAGCTCTTATGGAACTCACACCACTTTCCCGTGTCCTTCTTTGGCTTCGCGGTGTTGTTGTTTGCTTGTGTCTTTGAAAAGTTTTCTTGGGCCGCCATGCCTTGGCTTTGTCCTTTGTTATGTAGTTTGGGGGCACCTTTCCCTTTCTTTTGATTCGCAGATCCAAAGTCTCGCTTCTTCTGTTTTAATTTCTGCTCAATCTTGGCAGCATACCGGTATGCCGTACCAAGCAAGGAGATGTCGAGGAACTCCATTTCCTCCTAAATGTATCTGTACAGACAACCACGATAATTTAGCACCAAATGTTTCTCTGAATCTTTGATACCAAACTTTGTGCTCAGGGTATGGAACAGATTCGTTAGCTCATGCACATCTTGATCCCTTTGTTGCCGCAGTGTGGTCCATTGTATGTACTTGTCCTCATAGCTCTCCACAGGATAGTATTCCTTGATGGCATCTCGAAAATAATTCCAAGTGGGTATGACTAAGAATAGAGAGGGTTTTGTCTCGTCCTTTTTTCACAGTAGGTTTCCCACCAATCCTTGACATGGGGGGTATCTTTGAGGAGTGCAAAAATAATCTTCCCCCAGTCGAAAAACTCATGAATTGAGAAATATCCTTCTAATAGATTCAAACATCTATCTACAACATCTTCATCTATTTGACCATCAAATATGGGAATGTTAAAGTTTACTTGTACCTTAAAGGGAGTCGCGCCTCCAGAGTGGCTGCTGGATGCAGATGCGCCACCAATGGGCATTCGTTGAAGGATCTGGGCAAAGTTATCCATCATCACGTTCCTTTGTTTTTCGAGGGCCTCCTCGAGCAATATTTTGATATGATCTCCTGCTCCCTCATCTTTCTTTTCGTCCCCCATGGGTGGTCGTTGGGTTTTGCGAGGTTGATCTTGCAAAGGTTCCACCAGATCGATCCTTAACTCCTTATACCCCGACCTCGTTGGGGACATGCAAAGAAGGATCAAGAAAAAATAGACCGCTTTGATACCACTTATCTATATTTATGAAGGAACGCAACAAAATACAGAAATAACCATAAACATAGAAATACAATGGAAATAAAGCTTCATTTCATTAATATCAAATCACAGAAATATGCTTACAAACATGATGAAAATAAAATAGCTAGGGTGTTGGTAGAGAATCTCTGAGAAGAGATGTGTCAGCTACAGACCTCTAAACTATGTTACAATGAGGCTCGAGGGCCTATTTATTATGGATAAAT
The DNA here is from genome assembly GCA_034641835.2 of Pinus albicaulis. Taxonomy (NCBI): domain Eukaryota; kingdom Viridiplantae; phylum Streptophyta; class Pinopsida; order Pinales; family Pinaceae; genus Pinus; species Pinus albicaulis. The sequence continues at coordinate 96,381,512 of CM076576.1, read as the reverse complement.
AATGGAGAACTCTAAACGTCCAAAAACCTAACCTTAGGAGATGAAGTGCCAAAATTGTGGGCCCCGTTTAGGTAAATTGGTGTTTCAACTTCTCGGGGACGTAACTTTGGCATATTATCTCCATTTGGGGTTTCAAAATGGCTCTGGAAGTTCAGGACCCAAAAAACTGCTAACAATAGTAAGTTGTGAAAAAATTGAAAGAGACAATGGTGGGGCCCCAAGTGGAATATGCGGGTGGCCACCAATATCCACCTGGATCATTCTCTTTGTTGCAGACATGGGATTGGAAATCATAACTTGCATGATAATAATATTGCAATTATTCTAGTGTGCTAAAGGAAAAATATGCGACCAAATTTCCAAACATAATATTTATGAGGTGTTGGATTTGAGTGGCACTGAACATTTTTGAAACTAGAGGGTGTTTATAGTCAAAAGTTATGATTTTCCGATGCGGATTTGACTATAACGACTACACATGAGTTTGTAATGCAAATGAGGAATTGTAATCAAATACAAGGAATGTACTTAGCATTTAATTGATATTATCGGCCACTCATTTGGCAGCAGGACCCATTGACATAGCTCGAACAATGAGTAAACTCCATTTACAAATTATTTTCTCTTTGTTGTCATCTTTGATTTTCATGTTGTTATTCATTTTTCATTTGATTTTATGAATTATAATAAGTCATAAGAAGCAATTTATGGTAGTTAAAAGTTAATTGCAAACATGCATCTGTTAGTTTCAATTTTGGTCCAGATCAATGGGAGTTTGCAAGGGGAGATGAGGGATGTTGGGTGGGGGAAGAAGCCATGATAAAAGGTTTAGAAAAAGGTATAGGACAAGGATAATATACATTGTAATGCAATTCATAGGTTCTAAAATTGGTTTTAGAGAGGGGAAATGACATTAGGTAAGTAGAAGTCGAAAATTGGAAATGTGAGGCAAAATGTTGAAACACCCCTAATATTTGTAATGTATAAAGATATAAGTAAAATTTTATTTGGTTGAAATTGATGGATAAAGGGACATGGATCCACGATCTGAGGGGGAGGGTTGAATGGTTTTAGGCTGGCATAACCACCCACACACCTCAACCAACAATTGGAAAGAAGATTCTAAGAAAAATCGCATGTTTCCCATGCTTGTGGAAAAGAAAGTGTTTGGGAATAAGACTAGTTTCGTGATGGAAAGGGTACACAAAAAAAGGAATGGAATTGGGGGGGAGGGGTTCCACTAATGGAGGAATGAGAAGCTAGAGGAATGAATTTATTAAATACATGTTAAGCATTGGAGAAGCCTATTGAGGCCGAGGAAATGGAATTACTTGGGTGAAATATGTGAAGCTACAAATTGTGAGTGGCCTAGCTTGGAGAGGCCACTAGAGGGCTCATATGAAAACCAAGGGTGAAGGTGCTTCCTATGTGGTTGATAAACCACTAAGGGGTTTTTAAGGAATCTAATAAACCCCTTAGTGCTTGCCAACAATGCTAAGAAACCACTAGGAAAGGTAGCATTCATAGGGTGCTTGCTTAAAGGAACAATAAACCTCTGAGTGCTTGCTGAAAGGAACGATAAAACTCTGAGTGCTTGCTAAGAAGGGTTAATAAACTACTCAAATCTTGTCAAGTAAGGTGATAAAAAACCCAGAATTGTGGGCTACAAGAGACATGTCATGCTTGGATTGAAGTATGACAATTGATAAACCACTTGATAAATGATCTCATTCTCCTAGAGATGAGCACTAACTCATCTAATACTAACTAGAAACTCCCTCAGATAATGGATCTAGATTGAGGTGGAAATTGCAAGAAATATTGATTGCAACTCGTCTAAAGTTGGGTGGAGAGTTAGAGTCTTGTTGTAGCAGCTACAACCACCCTCCAAAATTTTGCCTTTGCTTAGATTTTGGAGCCTAACCTTCTTCTCATGGGAGCTTATCTTGCACTACTAACAGGTACTCATGCCTTGATTCATGTTTATCCTTTATCTATGCTTTTTTTCACTTGATTTTCACTTATATAATTTCTCTAAGTCACAAGCTAACCTCTTGTCTAAGTCTTGCACAACAGTTATGGGCTTGCCTCCAAAAACTGTGCAATCAATGTGGGCAAGCAACCTTGATGAATGGAATTGTGCAGTCATGAATGAAAGTCATGATTGAGCTTAGAAACTGTGCAATCATGATAGATAACCCAGTAATGAGCCTATAAAATGTGTAATCCCTCATTGAGCTCAGAAACTACGCAGTGCATTGATCCGGAAAGTTGCCTAGTTCCCAAAATTGCACAATCTTTCCCGGTGACATGCATGGTAGCTTTTCCCAAAAAAGCAGAAAAATCTAAAAAATCAAAAAGCATCCCTACCATCTAGGGATCTATTGTTAGTAACTTGAAGGAGGCATGCTTTATTTTTTTGGAAACTTTCACCATGTGTCGCTTTTTCCTTGATTTTTGGCATGCACGTCATAAACCCTAATTTTCTCAAATATATTTAATCAACGTCCCTAGAGCTCATTTACACTCTCTATATTAGAGCTCTAGCATTCCCAAGGAGATCAAGGAACCTTCGGTGCGATCATATTTTCTTTTCCAGGAGAGTTTTGCATTTATTTCTTTTTGCGCTTTCTTTGTTGCTTTTTTTCCATTTGGCTTATATAAGTGTTTTTTTTCTTGTTTCTTTGCGTACATGCTAGAATTTTAACTTGATTTATCTTTTATAAGTGTTTTTTCAAGTTATCGTTTTCCTTTCACAAGTGTCGCATCGGTTTCTTCATTTTTTCACCGTGGTTGCCTTTGCGGCGACTCTCCTCATTGATTTGGTTTTATTCCTGTTTACTTAATTTCTTCACTTTATTTGTCTTGTTTCATTTACATTTAGTAAAATCTGCACTCAAGCCATCACTATCTCCTAGATACGCTCATTTTCAACACTTCCCTTAGGCAGATCTGCCATTTTCTTGGCCTGATTTCACTTTGCCTAGCTGGACACTACGTAATGTGGAGACTCAAGTTGAGAGCTTTGCCTATGGAACTGTGTGATGCATGGTAAAATCTGGTCCAACTGCGCATTGCGCAGTTCCAAGACTAATCCTACATCCCTGGCCACTAATACTGCACAATGTGCAGTATTTCCCAACTCACCGTCGAGCCTGAACTGCGCATTGCGCAATCTTAGTACTCAAGCTTCAACTCTAATTGTTGGGATTGTGCAGTGCACAGTTCTCTCATCCAGTCAGACCCTCTTCCTAGTGATGATTGTGCAATCCTTCCTGTTAGATGCCCGATTTGCTGGTTGAACTTTCCCTGAAGGTGATTTTTCTTAAAACTGATGTTTTCTTTCCATGAGTGTCTTTTATGTCCGATAGGCACAACAGTTGTTGAGCACCTCTCCAAAATTCATTGTTACGATGGCATCCAAGAGAGATGCCTTAAAATAAACTACTGAAAGCAGTATTGGGGAAGCAGTTGAGCAAGTTCCTGTTAACTTTCCAATATATGCAGACACTTAGTTGTTTGTAGAAAAGGGATCCAAATGCACATGGAAGCAGATAACAGATGATCTCACACAAAAATTTAGAAAAAATTAGAGGACGGACGGGTTTATCTCAGCATCAAGCAGTTAGGACTAGACAGGGTTGCATGCAACTATCCAACCTTCCTTGAACAGTTGGGTTGTCTCACACACTGATGAGAAACCTATGACTTTGAGAAACACCAACGAACATAAGCTTGCTACATTTCTAGCAACAAATTTTCAGTGAATGTATCATCTTCCTGATCCGGTGAAGATCATGGGCTCAATGTTTTATGCCACCCACAACTATGCAAACACAAAGTATATCATAAAGAGTTGGGTGAAGGAGTCATCGAAGTTTATACAGACACCCACCCACATGTACAAGACAATGTCACTTAGGAAGGTCTACAAGCTTTTGGTCATCCTAGCTTGCAGAATGTATGGCCCACCAAGTACAGAGACCTTTCCTAAAGGGTGGTCTATCTTATTGAACCACGTAGTGAATGAGGGGAAGTTTTTCAACTGGCCACACCTTCTGGCTTATCAGCTAATAGCCCATGTAGGTCAAGCCCAGGATCCTCCCAAGGGTGAGCAATCAAGATTCTATATGTCTACATACATACTAGATGTGATCTGTGCAGAAAATCAATTTACTCACATGAACTGGATGTGTACACCGAGAGAAAATGTGGTGCACATCTACTGCAAGTTGCTTTCGGATTGTAGCCATAGAGGAGTTATGGAGAATCTATCTGATCACTCCATTATCCCTCTTTATAGTCTTATCTTTCAGGAGGGTCGAAATTGCACGTCATGAAGAGTGATGGAGGTGATATCAAATATTGCAGATTGGTTCGCCTTACGGGATGGCACATTGATCATAGTGTTTGGCGGGTAGAATCCACCACATCTTTTTCCAAGATATGCCACAGACAAACTTGTCATGCAAGAAGTATCTCACCATATCACCATAGGGTTGTTAGCAACACTACATAGGACTAATAAGGCACTATGGCCCACTCTTCATTTATAGATCATATTGTACGAGATTAAGAATCTCAAAGTTGCAGATACCGAATCGAAATCCATAGTGAAGTTTGAATTCGGTACAAAAGACTTCAATCTGTATGATCCGAGGGGAATTTTAAAGGAACATTGTGCATGAATCTACTACAACTGGGTCAACATGGAATACCGGTGGCCGGAGGAGGAGCCATGGAAGAATTTATATAACTTCTGCAGACCCTATGAGCCGATTATTATAGCCGAGACTTCTCAAGTTGTCCCTCAGATGACAGTAGTTCCAGAAGAGATGTCAACAGAAGACAAAAACCAGATATAGGATAAGGGAAAGAGGAAGGTTGCTGAAAGTGTAGAGGAGGAACAAAGCTGGAATTTACAAGAAAATCCTATCCTTCAGCAAGAAACTTTGGCAATATAAGAAAATAAGAGGCAGAGGAATAAAAGAGAATAGTAAAGAAAGAGAGAGAAGCAAAACTAAGAGTGCAGAAAGTGAAATAAGAGCTAAGGGAAGAATGAGAGTTAAGAATAAGAGAACACGAGGAGAAGAAAAATTAGGAAGAATGAGAAAGGGATTGTGCTACAATGAAAGAGATGACACCCATATAGGTTTAAGAGGAGGTACATGATCATCCAACAACAGAAGGAGTGAGTGAACAGATGCAAGAAAGGGAGCTTGCTTAGGAGATTGAGCATTTGATTGAAGTTGAAAACATGGAGTTGGGACCAGAGCCACAAGATGAATATGTGGACCTGATGCCTAATGCAAAGTCACCAGTCCGAATCCACCACATCCAGCCATAGAGCCAGCCCCAAGCAAGGAAGGGGAGGTAGTTCCCCTTGATGATGATCCAGTGATATTGTACAAGCACAAATAAATCACTTCCCATATTATCATGCATCACCCGCATTCATGAGAGAAAGGGTGATAGTGGCAAACACCAGCAAGAATCCAAATGCTATTTTCGATGCCAACTTAGCCTTCGCAGGTGTAGAAATATCTAACACTCAATATTTTTTTTTTGAGAATAGACAGTTGGTGCATAACCTACAAACATTCTGACAAGAGAATGAGCAGCTTCATGTAGCAACACATAATGCACCATCCACACAAGTCTACCAAGAGGAGATGAGAGCAACGATACTTGCTGAAGTATCTACACTTGGAGACTGACTATATGATACCTTTATGAGTAGCTTGTGATCGTACATAAGGAATTTGTCTCCTTATGTGACTTGCAATGAGAGTGCAGAGAGTTTGTAAAGATACTTAGGAATGTACACTTTGTATTCACCGCCATGCATGGGAGGAAAATGCGATACAAGGCGACACCGCTTACACTAGAAAAGAAGATGAAGCCACATGCAGAGCTAGAGAAAGCAAGAGTTCAGTTGTTTCTCTAGAACAACAATAAACTCGCCTCATTCCTCAAAAACATTTAGGCCTCATATATATGGATATACAATAGTTTTGACTTCCTGGTTAGAACCCACTGAATCCCATAAATTGGTACACTCACTGAGATCAAACACAAATGACAAGTCTGACAGGAGATAGATCGGTACTTGGAGTAGTTGGAGAATATGGCCACCCAGAAGGAATTGGAGTTGAATAGACAAAAATTGCAGACTTACATTGGTGGCCCATTTAAGATCAGAACAATGTTTCTCCCGATTCAGGAAGAGGTTAAGACTGGTTCCAATACATTATACCTGGATGCTATGGAGGCAAGAGTATGCTTCCAACCTGACACTATCATGTAGTTTGGGGAGACCATCGATTAGTACCAAGATTGGTACTAGTATGTGACCGATAGACACCAAGTTGAAGTTGCTCGGCTTAAGTTCACCTCAACTCCAACATCATAGTGTTTTGTCTTGTTAGGTTGTCAAGTTTTCTCTACCCTATTTTTTCTATATGGGTACAAGTGGAATATGTAATATTATTTATAATTATTTTAAAAGTGATATTTCAAGTGTCCTTGATGGAATGTGAAGAGTCACATGTAATAAGTTGAAGATTCATGGGGGGGATTCCAAGAGTCACAAAGGGGGCATGCCAAGAGTCACCCCCCTTTTTTATAAATATATCCTCATAACTCTTGTAAGAGGATTTTGGGAGCCAAGTTTTTGGATAGGCTTATGCTTATAGAGAGCTTGGGAGTTTTGTGTGAGCCTTGGCTTATCGTAGCATAGAGGGAGTATACTTATTTGGAGGAGAAGATGTTTTATACTTCACGTTCCACTATTAGGGCTAGTGGCTTGTCAAATGTTGTATGTATGATTGGAACTATCACTTTTAATAAAAACTCAGAGCCGAAACACTTTCATGCATATATTTTTAATATAGTAGGACTATTCTTGTTGTATTTACGATGTATGTTATTTAACTTGCGCATATGCTTATGAACTACTTCATTTGAATTTTTATTTATCTTGTTGGATTCATGTTGATGTGTTAATATGTCACCTTAACTTGTGGAATATTCCGCTTGTTAGTTTGTGTGATGTATTTCCGTTCGTGTGTTCCTTCCAAGTTGCGTACTTTTACAGGCTTCTAATCAGCAAAATCCCTTTCCCTTCGTGTGTTGGAACTGCTCATGCATCACACTTAACCATCCGCAGGGTCACACACTTTTTCTCACCAAAGAAACCATGCACCACTCTATGTGTTATGCAAACCAAGGAAGATAATTAACACCCCATTTTTGGGAATCCTACTCCAAATGGTGTGAGGTCTAGTTGGGACTTCATATTAGGGAGATCCCATGAATGTTGGTGAGTCCAACATCATCAACATTTCTGGCACTAAAAGGAGGGCCATATGACAAGTTGAGCCCTTGAAGTCTATTTTAAAATTTCGCACTCATTTTATGACTTCTTCCAAAATCATACTCCTGACATGTTTTTATAGAAAACTAAAATTTCAATTGCGGCTAATATCATTAATGACTTGTCACATCTTAAATTCAATGGTGAGGGTGAAACAACCATACTTAAGAATACTTAAAATTTTCTTCATTTTTCCACAGAGCGCGACATCCCCATTGAGGATGCTGGATCTTGGTTGTTCATTCTCGTGTTTGAAGGGAACATAAGGAAATGGTGTTACACATTGACGGATCACTCTAGTGACTCTTTTGAACATCTTGTCACAGAAATGTTTCATGCTTTTCACAAGTTTGATCATAAACATTTATGCAAGAAAATATTATAATTAATAAAATCACCTTATGAATCACTATATCATTTTTTCAATCATTTCATGCATTTCTATTTTGAATTTCCAGAAGATGAAGTTGATTGGGATTTATTTTTAAGAATATTTATATATCTTTTTCATATTTCACATAATTCGCACGAGTTATAATCTCTTAAATCAAACCCGACATAGCTCGCTTGTAAATCTTCTAAAATGATGACGGACAAGGTTGTTGTTCCAAGTAACCCTACATCCGATTTTCATATTACAACTTTACTTCCGCAAGTTGAGGTGGGAGAAATGTATAATTCATCCATTGATATACCGCCATCTCCCCCCACTCCACATGCTCATAATTCCAGTGCAAGTTTGGACTGCAAGCCTGATGGTTGTGATGAAGTGTTATCTCCTCGTCCTCCATCCTTTGGTCCCATAATCCTTCAAAATATTATTTTTTGTGTTTGCCTATTTTAAATTTGTCTCTTGATGTTCGCAAGGATCAATTTTTGGATGCAGTTGGTGTTGAGCAGCCAACTTGCGATGTCATTTATGATGAGTATGTGTTAGATCCCATTTCTAAACAAGAAACTGCGATGGAATATGACGTCTTTCCATCCGCATCCCTTCCGCGTCATCTTGTAATTTTCAATGATTCTTTCATTCCAATTGAACCTTGTGATAATCTATTTTCTAATCATGTTAATAATTTCGATCATCCACTAAACTTTTGGAATGTCGCTTTTTCATCTAGATGCAGAGAGGATGAATCTTCTATTCATTATCTTCAAAATATTTCATTTTTCCTTTCTGAAAACCCAAAGGGTGAAATTTTTCGTTTTGATCTCTCCCTCTGTATGATTCATCAGATCATGAGGATACCTCTATTTTTGATTTGGAAATTTCTGATCATGGCTATCATGACCCTTTTATTGATTCAGTTGGTCATGATTCTGATTTTCATGTTGTTGATTTTTCCAAGCCACCGATATTTGATGATCTATCTTTCAATGAGTTGGAACTTCCTCAAGCTGTCGAGGCACTTTAGCCCGAGATAATGGTTATGTCAGGTTCTCATAGCCGTGAGGTCAGTTCCACCTCCAATCAGAAGAGTGTTGAATCTTTTGAGGATCCTCATCACTCCATTACACATATTGGAGATTAATCAGTTTTACAATTTTCACATCCTCCACCTATGTTACATGATCCTATCACTCAGTCATTGGAGGAGTCATATGTAGCGAGCACTGTGGCCAAACAAAAATTGTATTCTTTCTTTATTTTTTCTCACCTTTGTTGTTTGAAAGTTTGTATTTTAAAGTCTTTGACTCGCAATGTGTTTGAACACCATGTTACATAGGCAAATTGATTTTCTTGCACTTTCTGCCTTTTCTTTTTTGTGTATGCATTCAAACTTTGAACGTTTTGGTTTTAAATGTCGTATCTTTATTGTTTGTTGATATGCATGTATATATTTCTTGACTTTCATTCCCTCACCTACATAGGCCAACCAATGCGCCGGTGGCTGCATTGGAAGTATCACTTAACATGAGTTGGCCTATACTCTGCTTAGGTTAGGATTAAGAGTAGCTTTTTGTTTTATTTTTTGTTTTTATTTTATTTAATTTACATTCATTTCTTTTCGTTTCGCTTATTTCCTTTGCTTTCTTTTCAGCTATAGGTTAGTTTCTGAATGAGACCATGTTTGGCTTCTAAAGCAAGCATGGTGAAATCCAAGAGGAAGTTATTCTACTATCAACACTTGGTTTGTAGTTTATTCCATGTCTTTGCATAAATATTGCATTCTTTAAGTTGATGGAAAAAAGAAAAAAGAAAGAAATGAAATAAGGGGTGAAAGAAGAGAAAGGCTTCCTGCGCAGAGAGGTGAAGCAGGAAACTCTTGCCAAGTGTTGTAGCGGCTACAACCACCCTCCAAAAGTTTGCCTTTGCTTAGATTTTGGGGCCTAACCTTCTTCTTACAAGAGCTTATATTGCACTACTATTAGGTACTCATGTTTATCCTTTATCTATTCTTGTGTTCACTTGCTTTTTACTTAGCTAATTTTTCTAAGTCACAAGCTAACCTCCTGTCTAAGTCTTGCACAATAATTCTAGGCTTGCCTCTAGAAACTGCACAATCCATGAAGGAAAGCAGCCTTGATGGATGGAATTGCGCAGTCATGAATGGAAGTCAACCTTGAGCTTATAAAATATGCATTCATGATATGCAGCCCATAAACAACGCAATCTCATTGAACTCAGAAACTACAGAGTGCATTGACCCTAAAAGTTGCCTAGTTCCAAAAATTGCACAATATTTCCCGGTGACATGCATGGCATCTTTTCCCGAAAAAGAAGAAAATATGAAAAAGAAAAAAACATCCCTAAAATCTATGGATCTATTTTTAGTAATCCAAAGGAGGCACATTTGATATTTTTGTAAACTTTCACTATGTGTCACTTTTTCCTTGAATTTTGGCATGTGTGTCATAAACCCTAATTTTCTCAAATCTATTTAATCGATGCCCTTAGAGCTCATTTACATACTCAATCTTAGAGATATATCATTCCCAATGAGATCAAGTAACCTTCGGTGTGATCATTGTTTCTTTTCCGAGTGAGTTTTTCATTTATCGTTTTTTTGCGCTTTTTATATCGCTTTTTGTCCTTTTTCTTGTATGAGTGTTGTTTTGATTGTTTATTTGCATGCATGCTAGTGTGTTAAATTTATTTAACTTGTAGAATTTTTGCTTCAATTTATCATTTTCCTTTCACAATTTCGCATCAGTTTCTTCATTTTTGCACCGATAGTCATCGTTGTAGTGATTCTCCTCACCGATTTGGTTTTATTCCCGTTTATTTAGTTTCTGCACTTGATTTGTCTTGTTTCATTCACACTTAGTCAAATATGCACTCAAACCATTTCTATATCTTATATCTGCTCATTTTCCACACTTCCCTGGGGAAAATCTGCCATTTCCTTTTCCTGATTTCACTTTTCCCAGCTGGGCACTACGCAATATGGAGGCTTAAGCTGAGAGCTTGTCCTTTAGAATTGCGCAGTGTGTAGTACAGGTTGGCCCAACTGTGCATTATGCAGTTCCAGGGCTCAACCTCCATCCCTAATCATTGAGACTACGTAATGCACAGTCTCTCCCAGTTCACTACCCAGGTTGAACTACACATTGCATAGTCTCAGTCCTCAAGCTTCGACCTTGACTGCTAGGACTGTGCAATGTACAGTTCCCTCAGCCATTCAAACCCTCTTCCCAGTGATAATTATGCCTCCCTCTTGTCATATTATCAATTTGATGGTTGAACTTGCTTTGAATGTTATTTTTATTAAAACTGATGTTTGCTTGCCATGAGTGGCTTTTCTGTCCCATAGGTACAACAATTTATGAGCACCTCTTAAAAAATCACTGTTACAATGGCATCCAAGAGAGTTTCCTCAAAAAAAAATATTGAAATAAGTACTGGGAAAGATAAAATATGATCCAAGCTCACATGGCAATAGATAAAAGATGATCTCAAAAAAGACTTTTAGGAAGACTTAGAGGACCGACATGTTTATCTCGACATCAAGCAGTCAGGACTATACAGGGTTGCATGTAGGTATCCAACCTTCCTGTGTGTAGATGTGATCAGTTGGGTTGTCTCACAGACTAATGATAAAACTATGTCTTTGAGAAACACCAGTAGACATAAGCTTTCTACATTTTTGGTTGCATATTTTCAACTAATGTATCATCTTTCTGATCCACTGAAGATCGTGGACTCATAGTTTTAGGCCACCCAAAGCTATGCAAACAAAAAGGATATCATGAAGATTTGGGTGAATGATGCATTGAAGTTTAGACAGAAACCCACCCACATGTACAAGAAAAGGTCATTCAGGAAGGCCTACTGAGTACAAAGACCTTTCTTGAAGGGTGGGCTATATTATTGACCCAGGTGGTGAACGAGGGGAAGTTGTTCAACTAGTCAGGCCTTTTAGCTTATTAGCTAAAATCCCATGTAGCACAAGCCCGGGATGATCCCAAGGGCAAGCAACCAAGATTCTATATGTTTGCATACATACTGGATGCGATCTGTGCACATGATCAATTTCTTGGCATGAACTGGATGTTGACATCGAGAAAAATTGTCGTGCATATATACTACAAGTTTCTTCAGATTGTAGACATAGAGGATTTATGGAGAAGCTAACTGATCACTTAATTATCTGGCTTTACAAGCTTATCTTTCAGGAGAACCCACCTTGCATGTCACGAAGAGCGATGGAGGCAATTGTAGTGCTCAACTTAGTGTTCCTAAATTGAGGTCATTAATTGTCAACCAGGGCTAGTAAACTGCTGAAGTGTGGTGCACTGTATGTGCCTAGGTATCTGTTTCTCACTACGTTGTGTTTAGTGTTTTTATGATGTTTTTGGTTTTATGGTTTTATGTCAAGAAGGAAAGCACTAAATGTTGATGAAGGACAGTGGTTGGACACACTAAAAATAGAACAAAACCTATTCTAAATTGTGCATGGTACTAAAGAACAGAAAATGCAAAGCTTGATAATGACTCCTAGTAAGGAAACAAATCACAACATGAACTCAAATACTCATAGCATGAACTCATCTAATTCATTCATTAGGAATATGTTGGAATAGTTTGAGAAAAGAACAAGTTTAATACAAATGAGGTTCTCCTAAGGACACAATCATCTTACACTATTACAAAGAATTTCATCCATGGCTAGAGGTTTATTGGAACACAATTGAAAAGAGATTATTTGTAGCACAATAATATTTCTACTCGAAATTAACTTGTAATGCTAAGATTACTCCATTCTGCAGCTTAGCTTGTCACTAGTATACCTCATCCAAAAGTTAGAGATTTTCTAAAATAGTTTTTGGAAAGAAAGGACTTCACAAAGGATTGCAGAATAATCAAGGCCTTAAACTGATATTACTAGCTTCTGTCCAGATGATGATGTATTAATATGAAGTTAGAACAAAAGAAGTTTTTTAGATAATGAAGGCCGTGGAATATAATGTTAACAATTAAGACTACTTAAACAACAATGGATAACACTGAGAATGCAATTGATCAAACTTGAAACACAGTAACGACAACTAAACTACAGTACCATTAACCTAACTTGCAATACAGTGAACAAGGTTGAACTAGAATGCCACTAATCTAACTTGAAATGCAGTGAATCAAAATTGAACTAGAGTGCCATTATCAAACTTGAAATATAGTGACAGAATTAAACTAAAATGACATCTACCTCCAGAGTACTAAAACTAGACTAAAGATGCAACTAACCACTAAAATGTTTCAGCTCTGTCTCATTCGGAATTAGTGGTATTTTGGAATAGTTTGTAGAACAGGACTGGCTACAACATGCTATGTGAATGAACATGAAAGCATAAAATTCAACAAAACACAACAAAGCTCTAAAAAAGCATAGCTATGTCTTATCCGAAGTTAGTGATATTTTGGAAGACTTTATAAGATCATGACTAGTTGTGACAATTGATGTAATTGAGCACAAGAACGTAAAACTAACTCCTAAAATACTACAGTCACACCTCATTCGACATTAGTGATATTTTGGAATACGTAAGAGCGAGCCTAAACTGTAGCATCCAATGCAAATGAATATAAAACGCAAAGTTCAAAAAGTCAATTAAACTAGGAATGAAATGAGGCTAAATTACTTATCTAAATTATATGAACAAAGCTCCTCAGGTAGCAGGGGCCCTCTACCACCGGAGTAGCATGCAAATCTACTCAAGATTGACTCAGCTCGTGCAATAAAATGATGTCTCTTTCATTAAAGGATAAATCCTTCAAAACAAAGTATTTACGGCCTTCCAAAATCTAGCAACAAAACAAAATCTAACTAACAGTTTCTCGGTCTCACGAGTCATACTTATAATGAAGTTACATAAATACTCTTTGAGAAAAACGGGGATAAGTGTCTCTCCCACTTCTAATCAAATTAAAACTCTTATTAACAGTCTTGTGCTTAACTGCAGACATCTGTAGAGTCCGTTTTTTGATAGGAAACTGCTTCTCTTCTACGTGCATAACTGCTTTGATACTTTAACTCAGACTTCGTGGGGAGCAAGAGATGATGGGGAGGTGTTGTGGATTTCACCCATATGCCTTTTTCTTTGCAGTGACACCTGGAACCTACATAAACATGAGGATGGCTGCAGAATAGACGGCTGGCTACAGAATGCCTGTATTCTGTAGCCGAGTCTTAGTCAAAATTACTACACCAACAAAATCATGAAAACATAGCAAGTTAGCCATTATATAAATTCTTAAAGCAATTTTAATTAATCCTACTGATCATTTAAGCCTGTAATTGATGAGGGACAAAGAAAATGAAGTGGAATGTGGTGAGTGAGAAGAACATCTTTGGGGCTCAACATACCCCCACTGTAAGGTTTTTGCATGTCCTCATGCAACTACTCCACGTACTCTGAGACCTCTGCTAGGACATCCAACCCTCTTCTTCTGCTTTGCCTGATAGTCAATGGTCTTCTGGGCTTCCTTATGACTAACTTGAATCTTAAATTTGTAAGTGCCCTGATTAGCTTTTTGTTTTTCTTCTTCACTTTTTCATTGGCCTTGTACACTTTCTCCATTTGTAGAGACAAAGTTGAATTCATATCACTTTTTAGTTTCACTTGCTCCCTTAAAATGTCATTCTCATTCTTGATATGCCTATTGAGTACTTCTAACTCATACTTATCTCTTCTTAGCATATCAATTTCAGATTTTGGTGGGCTAGGAGTTCTGTCTCTAGATTTTGAAGCTCTCCTCTCTAATGACTCAATATAATTGTAAACTTATTGCTGTGCTGGGTCAATTTCTGGAGTTTCTTCATCCTCAATGTTTATGATCCCTGTTTGTCTAACCTCTGTTTTCTTTAGTATACCCCTGAGTCTGTGGCTCTGTCTTGGTTGAGATGGCCCTTCACCTCTTTCTTTGGCATATCTTCTCTCTTTCTTAAGTTGCTTCTTTATTTGAGCCAATTTCTCAAAAATCATCTCTTCACTGTCCTCTTGAATTGATTTACCAGTTTCAACCTCAATAGCTTTGGAAATTTCCCTTCTCCTGCTTCTTCTTGTAGGTTTTCTTTCAGGTGGAGATTCTTTGGGTTCCTCAAAATGGTTCCTCACTATAAATTCTTCCCAATTATCTCCCATTTTCCTCAAATGATGTTTAATTAAGATTTTGACTAAACCATGGTGATACAAAGTTGTTTCTAGAAATTGAACCCTTTTTTGAACGTTTGAGGCCATTCTTTTCAGACTATGAAGTAGGAAAAAGGGAAAATTAATTTCCTCATCTAAAAAATGCATCATTAACTGAATATGGTAGACATAGAGAGTACCAAATCACCTTCACAGGTGATAAATTTTTGCAAAATGAGTAACATGTTCCTCCACTTATTCTTTAATGCCAAGCTAGGAATACCTTTTTTAAAAATGGAAACATCCATACCTGGAGTCTTAAGCATTTGCCTCCATGCTTCGTTATGGAATTCCCTATTTTTGAACCAACTTTCTCCTTGTCTAGGTAGTTCCGTTGCCTCTGCAATGAAACCCTCTGTAACAGTGAATTTAATGTCTCCTATTTCGACCTCGGCTCCATTGAAGGACCTTGCAAATGTTTTAGTCACCTCTTTGTGAAAACCACTAAATTTCTCCAAAAATTGCAACCAACCTGCTTGCTGTAACATTTCTCTGATTTGTGGATATCCCTCCAAGTACTTGGTTCTAACCGGTTCAGTCCTCACTATTAGACCCATAGCTTTTCTTCCAACCTTCAGTTTACTGCTCCTCTGCTCACGGTGAAAATCGCTGTTAAAGAGATATTTCAGCCCCAAAGATGTTTCCTCCATTTTACAGAAGTATTGGCTGCGGAAATGAATGATATGGAGTGGTTTTGAAACGAGTATAATGCGTTGAGGTGGTTCATATGAGTTGAAAGCTAACACGGAAGAAAATACCGTGGAGATATTTCGTTAAGCAATTCAAAATCATCATTAAATGCTTTGGTCTAGTGACATGCTTGATCAAATCACTTCGGTACTTAACCGTTAAATTTTAAATGATGATCAGATATGGCAAGATGGAAGGGTTTTGGGTCTAAATTTTTATGACATGGTTGATAGGCATGATCAACATGACTAATTAAAAAAACCTTTTTGAATCATATATGACTTAACTATGCTAAAATTTTCATGATTTGTCACCATAATAATTTCATACCTTTGCCTTTCCTTTGATTTTCTTCATGGTTTTGATATGCCTTGTCCTCAATCATTAATTTTCAATTCCTCATAACTTATTTGATTTTTCTTGTTGTCTTGGATATGCAGGATCAATTTGTTGCTCAATCAGGTGATTACTGGATAGTGCCTTCAGGATCTCCGGCTACAGAATGTCTGTATGGCTGTAGAATGTCTGTCTAGCTACAGAATGTCTGACTGATTGCAGAATGTACCTGTAGAAGCCTTGAAATGGAATGGTTTGAAGCATGAATGGACTGTTCGAATATTGTATGAAATGAGTTAAAAATGGATCATGGAATATGGTGTGATGGAGTATGAGTGGAGTGAGTAATGGAATGAAATGAATCACAACTATGAAGTGGAGTGAAAAAGTGACCTGCAGCTTCTGATCTGTATTATTCAATTGCAGAAGGAAATCAATCTTAAAACTTTGAGATGGAAATGAGGTGGACCATGGAATGAAATGAATGAAGTATGGATGAATGAAATGAAATGGAATATGGATGAATGGAGTGAAATGGATCATAAGTGGGATGTGAATCACTTATGATTTTATGATGGCTGCTTGCAGAGAGAAAAACAAACTTGAAAAGCTAAAGTGTCAGAAAAATTCTGATTTTCACTCTATCTTTTTTGTATAAACATGCTAATCAGAGATTAGTTTTCATGTTTATACTTTATTTTTTATTTTATTTTATTTATTTTATTTATTTTTATTTTTTCAAATATCTGACTTCAGAAAATTCAATTAAGTTGATGAAGAAGAAAAATTCTTCTTCATTAACTTCACATCACTGTTTTCCTGGAATTTCTTAACAAATTCTTCTCTCGAGAGTGGCTTATGATACAGCTTCAATCTATGACCATTCACAAGAAAAGTGACCTTCTCTTCATCTATTGTCCTGATTTTTATTGCTCCATTGTCAAAAATTCTTATAATTTCATATGGCCCAAGCCAATGTGTTTGGAATTTACCTTGAAAATCTTTGAACTTTGAATCAAACAAGAGAGCCCAGTCACCTTCTTTGAACTTCTTTTCTTTGATGTACTTATCATGCCATCTAGTCCTTTGATGTTGGACTATACTTGTTTTCTGAACTGCATCTTGTCTGATCTCATCCAATTCATTAATCTGCTCCAATCTGTGCTTTTGTGCCTCTGTTAGATCAAGTCCTAGCTGAACTACCATTTTAAAAGTTTGAATCTGAAACTCTATGGGAAACAAAACTTGTTTTCCATAAACAAGTTCATAAGGAGTATGACCTGTTGTGCTTCTCCATGTAGTTCTATAGGCCCACAAGGCTTCAGGAAGCCTGTCTGCCCAATCTCTTCTATGTAAATGAACAGTCTTTGTTAGGATCCCTTCAATGAACTTATTAGTAGATTCCACTTGACCATTTGCTTGTGGATGATAGGGAGTAGATTTTCTGTGTCTGATTTTGTACCTCTCCATCATTTGTTCCACTAGCTTTGATGTAAATTGAGCTCCTTGATCTGTAACAATTTCCCTTGGGACACCAAAACGAGTAAAAATATCCTCAAAATGAAAATTAACTACAGATGCTTCAGTAGCAGAAAGTAATGGCTTGGCCTCTACCCATTTGGTAACATAATCAGTGCAAACTAATATATATTTCTTTTGTCTTGATGGAGGACTAATATGTCCTACAAAATCCAAAGCCCATTTTTCAAAAGGTTCAATATGTACCTGAGGCTGCAATGGCATCTCACCTGAAGGAGAAGGTTTCCCTACCCTTTGGCAACTGTCACACCTTTTTACATACTCTTTAGCAACTTTGAAAAGGGATGGCCAATAATATCCCAAATGAAGGATCTTATAGGCTGTCCTTTTATCAGCAAAGTGTCTGCCACAAGGTTCATCATGACATGCCTTGAGAATCTCAGGCATCTCATCTTCCCAAACACATCTCCTAATGATAAAATCTGGACCTGTCTTGTATAAATCATTAGCAACCCATGAATATTTTTCACTGTCATAAATGATCTTTCTTTTGTCTCTTGCATTCATTATTGAAGGAAATTTCCCTGAAACTAAATAATTAGCAATGTCAGAAAACCAAGGAGTTTGAGTAGAAATTGCAAAAAGATATTCATCAGGAAATTGATCTTCAACTGGGGTATTGTCTTGGATGTTTTGGAGTCTAGATAGGAAATCAGCTACTGTGTTTTGTTTTCCAGGCCTATCTAGAATGGAAATGTTGAATTCTTGTAAAAGAAATAACCATCTTATGACTCTGCCATTAGTAATTGATTTTTTCATTAAATATCTAATTGCAGAGTGATCTGTGTGAACAAAAGTTTCATAGCCTATTATATAGTGTCTCAATTTGTTTATGGCATGAACAACAGATAAAAACTCTTTTTCAGTTACAGTATAGTTTAACTATGAAGGAGTCAAATTTTTACTAGTATAGTAGATGGCATAAGGAATCAGGTCTTTTTGTCCCAATACTGCTCCTAGAGTTATATCTGAGGCATCTGTTGAAATATGAAAAGGTAGCTTCCAGTTAGGTCCCCTTAAAATAAGTGCTTCAGAGATTTTTGTTTTCAGGGTCTCAAAGGCTAACTGGCAATCGGGATCCCACTTGAATTCACAGTCTTTGGTAAGTAATTTGAAAAGTGGAGATGCTATCTTGGTGAATTTTTCTATAAACCTTCGATAATATCCTGTAAATCCAAGAAAACTCCTAACATCTTTTTGACAACTTGGAATAGATAAGTTAGAGATGACTTCAACTTTTGACTCATCAACTCTAATCCCAACCCCTGAAATGTGATGACCCAAAACAATTCCTTCAGTAAACATCATAAAACACTTTTCATGACTTAGTGAAAGATTTACTTCTTTACATCTCTTTAAGACTTTTTCCAAGTTTTCTAAGGCTTCTTCAAATGTGTTTCCATAAACTGTGAAATCATCCATATATACCTCTACACAATCATGTATTAGATCTGAAAAAATTCCTAGTACTGCCCTTTGAAATGTTGCGGGTGCATTGCATAGTGCAAATGGCAATACTCGGTAAGCATAGGTACCCCAAGGACAGGTAAATGTGGTTTTGTCTTGATCTTCCAGTGCTACTTGGATTTGATTATAACCACTAAACCCATCTAAAAATGAGAAGTACTTTTTGCCAGCTAATGTATCTAACACCTGATCTATGAAAGGTAGGGGAAAATGATCTTTAAGAGTAACTTTGTTTAATTCCCGGTAGTCAATACATACCCTCCATTTACCATTTTTCTTTGGCACAATTACCAAAGGAGAAACCCACTGACTATCTGAAATAGGATAGATAAAGTTGACATTCAATAATTTCTGCAATTCTTCTTTAACAATCTCCCTAAGATTTGGATTCATCCGTCTCTGAGGTTGTCTGATTGGTTTACAATTTTTCTCTATGTAGATGTGATGAGTGCAAGTCTTGGGGCTTATCCCTTTCATATCAGTGTACTCCCATGCATATGCAGAAGAATGTCTCTGTAAAATTTTGACTAGCTCTTCTTGTTGAGATTTTTCTAGGTTCTTGTTTATGTTTAAATTTTTGCCTGGAAATATCTCAATTGTAGAGCTGCCAAATTTATCCATGGAATAGAGAGACATCTGCCTTGATGACAAAAACTCAATGTTGGATTCTTCTTGAAATTGTTCATGTTTATATTCCGAAGAGGATTCAAAGTTTTCCAAGGTATTCAAAATTTGGCTATCTTCACTAATTTCTGAAATTGTGAAGAGAGGTTGTAAGTAGTCTTCATCCTCTATCCATTGAGTATCATCTAACTCTGTAATTGTTTTTGCTGGAGGATACAAGGTAAATTTCTTGGTTGAACTACCATCAGAGATATACATATCACCGGATCTACAACTAATGAAAGCATCAGCTGTAGCTAACCAAGGTCTTCCTAATATAATATGGTGTCCTCCTAGATTATTCTTAGGAGTTAGGATCATAAAATCTACAGGATACTCCCAAGAATCTAGGGACACTGGAATGTCTTCTATTACCCCATCAGGTTTAATCATAGATCTGTCTGCTAACTGTAATAATGTGGGTGTAAAAAGAAGATTAGGAAGTTTCACTTTATCCATGATTTGTCTACTCATGATATTGATTGCTGCTCCTAAATCAATGAGTGTGTTTTGGATTTAAATTCCATTGTTGTGAATTTTGACAACCGGATTTCCTGGGTCTAGATACTTTGGAATAGCAATCTTACCCATCATGACATCTGCTATTTTTCCTGCCAGTTGAATTTTATTTATCTCTCTTATTATTTTTCTTGTTTTCTTCATGCTCAACTCCTTTATTGTCTTTGCTAAGATTGGAATTTCCTTGATGGCTTGCAATAATGGGATCTTAATACAAACATTTCTCAGCTCATCTAGGAAATCATAATTAGGCACCATGATTTGTTTTTCTACACCCCTATCAATTTGTAATCTTTCTGGGAAGGGAGGTGTAGAAGTGGATGTTGATGGATGCTCTAATATAGGAGTTGAAATTATTGGTTCTTTTTGTTTTGATTTTTCAATGTTTGAGTCTTGGAAAGTTGTGTTCTCTTCAAGACTTTTATTTTCCCATAGAGAATCTTCCTCAGAATTGTCTTACTCTTGTATGATTACAGAAGGTTTCCTCTTTTCAAGTATTCTTCCAGACCTAAGTTGAACATCACTAAGGTCTAAAGGAGTGATCAAATAAGTTGGAAACTGTTGGCCTTCTATCATGTATGTGTTATGAGGAATTTTATTGTTGGGGTTTGGTATGGGTTGGGCAGGCAACTGATTTGTTTTCTGAGGAAATGGTAATGGAGGTGGTTGATTTTGATGTTGTGGATTTTGAGAATTTTGTTGAAAATTTTGTTGAGGAGGGAAATGTGGATATAGTGGATAGGATGGTGGATATTGGTAATACTGAGAGTATCTTCCATAGCGATTTTGTGCTCCTTGCGCCCAAGTTTGTGATTGATTTTGAAATTGGGGCCAAGGTTGCTGCCAAGGATTCCAATTTGGTGGGGGTTGATTATACATTTGATCATGAAATCCTTGTGTTTGAGGTCCTTGCCAAGGCCTTCTAGAGACAAAATTGAGAGATTCTGTGGAACTTGTAGGAGTAGCTTCTTGAAAGACAACTTTAAGACCAGGAAGTGAAGGACAACTCTTGGTCTCATGTTTTTCTGAACAAATTACACAAGTCTCCACAACTTTGGCATCCAAAGGGCACTCTCTCAAGGCATGTTTCTTTCTACATTTGGGACAAAAGATTGCTAAGGCATCAGATTTAGCTTTTTGCTTGTTTTGTAACTTAAGGGTGTCTATTTTTTCACTAAGACTCCCCAAGATATCATATTTGAACTCATCAAGCATATGTCCTATTTCTGCCCTACTTACTGTCCGAAAAGAAAACTTACTTGCCCTTGC
Source organism: Pinus albicaulis (assembly GCA_034641835.2). NCBI lineage: Eukaryota > Viridiplantae > Streptophyta > Pinopsida > Pinales > Pinaceae > Pinus > Pinus albicaulis. Next base: position 96,360,022 of record CM076576.1, on the reverse strand, counting down.
AAGAGCAGGGTCTCTTGGTCCTTTTACAATTTTAGATTTCCCTCTTGAAGGGTTGATACATAATTCAGCTATTTCAGGCAATGTAAGCTGAGATATATCCCATTTTCCCATCATGTTAAGGATATATAACCATTCATCCCTAATTGTCTTCAACAAGAGAGCTTTCAAAGTGTCTTGGTCTAGGTTTTCCATTTTTTCTCTTTTGATGTTGTAGTTAAATCTCTCCAACAAATCTTCCAGATTTTCATCCTCTTTCTGTAGCATTTTAAACACTTCCTCCTTATGGTTGACTGGCATACAGTAATCCAAATACCTCTCTAGAAATGCTTGTTTCATGTCTTCCCATGTCCTAATACAACTGTTGATCAAACTCATAAACCACTTCAATGCTGCTCCTTTCAATGTTGAAGGAAATAATTTAAGTTTTTGAGCATCTTGTAAGTAGTCATAAGTTCTAAACGGGACTTCAAATTCAAATAGGAAGGTTTCAGGATCTTCAGTTTTAAGTCCATAGAAGTTTGGAAGGACAGAGGGTGAAATGTTTTTCATAGTTGTATTGGTTTCTTCATCTACTATAGGAAACCCAAAAGAGCTTCCCATCTCTCTTCTACCTCTTCCTCTGCCTCCTTCTCCTTCTACACCTCTAGCTCCTTCTCCTCTACCTCTACCTCTACCCCCTCCAAATAGTGTGTGTTCTCCATTAAAAACTCCTCCTCCCCCTTCTTCTACCATAGTTGATTCTTCTGTAGAAGTTGAAAAGTTTATGTCCCTAGCAGGGGTTCCTGAATCTTCTTCTAAGACAGGCTCAATGGGTAAAGTAGAAGGTCTTTCTAATGGAATATCTAATCTTAAGTTCTCTAGAAGTCTAGGATCAGTAAAGGATGGAATGTGGGTTTGAGTTGGAGGTGTGATGGCTCTAGGTCTTGGTGAAACAAGTGGTGTTCTAGGAATCAAGCTTCTACTTCTTATGAATCTACCCCTTGAGTCTCTTTCTCTATGCATATCATTGTTTTTGGGTGATAAGAAACAAGGCTACCTAGTTACACTTCCCCGGCAACGGTGCCAAAATGTAGTGCTCAACTTAGTGTTCCTAAATTGAGGTCATTAATTGTCAACCAAGGCTAGTAAACTGCTGAAGTGTGGTGCACTGTATGTGCCTAGGTATCTGTTTCTCACTACGTTGTGTTTAGTGTTTTTATGATGTTTTTGGTTTTATGGTTTTATGTTAAAAAGGAAAGCACTAAATTTTGATGAAGTACAGTTGTTGGACACACTAAAAATAGAGCAAAACCAATTCTAAACTGTGTAAGGAAATAAAGAACAGAAAATGTAAAGTTTGATAATGACTCCTAGTAAGGAAAAAAATCACAACATGAACTCAATAACTCATAGCATGAACTCATCCAATTCATTCATTAGGAATATGTTGGAATAGTTTGAGAAAAGAACAAGTTTAATACAAATGAGGTTCTCCTAAGGACACAATCATCTTACAATATTACAAAGAATCTCATCCATGGCTAGAGGTTTATTGGAACACAATTGAAAAGAGATTATTTGTAGCACAATAAGATTTCTACTCGAAATTAACTTGTAATGCTAAGATTACTCCATTTTGCAGCTCAGCTTGTCACTAGTATACCTCATCCAAAAGTTAGAGATTTTCTAAAATAGTTTTTGGAAAGAAAGGACTTCACAAAGGATTGCAGAATAATCAAGGCCTTAAACTGATATTACTAGCTTCTGTCCAGATGATGATGTATTAATATGAAGTTAGAACAAAAGAAGTTTTGTAGAAAATGAAGGCCATGGAATCTAATGTTAATAGTTAATACTACTTAAAGAACAATGGATAACACTGAGAATGCAATTGATCAAACTTGAAACACAGTAACCACAACTAAACTACAGTACCATTAACCTAACTTGCAATACAGTGAACAAGGTTGAACTAGAATGCCACTAATCTAACTTGAAATGCAGTGAATCAAAACTGAACTAGAGTGCCATTATCAAACTTGAAATATAGTGACAGAATTAAACTAAAATGACATCTACCTCCGGAGTACTACAACTAGACTAAAGATGCAACTAAACACTAAAATGTTTCAGCTCTGTCTCATTCGGAATTAGTGGTAATTTGGAATAGTTTGTAGAACAGGACTGGCTACAACATGCTATGTGAATGAACATGAAAGCATAGAATTCAAAAAAACACAATAAAGCTCTAAAACACCACAACTATGTCTTATCCGAAGTTAGTGATATTTTGGAAGAGTTTATAAGATCATGACTAGCTGTGACAACTGATGTAATTGAGCACAAGAACGTAAAAATAACTCCTAAAATACTACAGTCACACCTCATTCGACATTAGTGATATTTTGGAATAGGTAAGAATGAGCCTAAACTGTAGCTTCCAATGCAAATGAATATAAAACGCAAAGTTTAGAAAGTCAATTAAACTAGGAATGAAACGAGGCTAAATTACTTATCTAAATTATATGAACAAAGCTCCTCAGGTAGCAGGGGCCCTCTACCACCGGAGTAGCACGCAAATCTACTCAAGATTGACTCAGCTCGTGCAATAAAATGATGTCTCTTTCATTAAAGGATAAATCCTTCAAAACAGAGTATTTACGGCCTTCCAAAATCTAGCAACAAAACAAAATCTAACTAACATTTTCTCGGTCTCCCGAGTCATACTTATAATGAAGTTACATAACTACTCTTTGAGAAAAATGGGGATAAGTGTCTCTCCCACTTCTAATCAAATTAAAACTCTTATTAACAGTCTTGTGCTTAACTGCGGACATCTGTAGAGTCTGTGTTTTGATAGGAAACTGCTTCTCTTCTACGTGCATAACTGCTTTGATACTTTAACTCAGACTTCGTGGGGAGCAAGAGATGATGGGGAGGTGTTGTGGATTTCACCCATATGCCTTTTTCTTTGCAGTGACACTTGGAACCTACATAAACATGAGGATGGTTGCAGAACAGACGAATGGCTACGAAATGCCTGTATTCTGTAGCCAAGTCTTAGTCAAAATTACTACACCAACAAAATCATGAAAACATAGCAATTTAGCCATTATATAAATTCTTAAAGCAATTTTAATTAATCCTATTGATCATTTAAGCTTGTAATTGATGAGGGAAAAAGAAAATGAAGTGGAATGTGGTGAGTGATAAGAACATCTTTGGGGCTCAACAACAATATTAGAGATTTCAGATTGGTTCACCTTACCAGATGGCACATTGATCAGAGTGTTCGGCGAGTAGAAGTTGCCACATATTTTTCCAAGATATGCCACCGATAAACTTGTCATGCAATAATTATCTTACCATATTGCCAGAGGGTTGTTAGCAGCACTACATAGGACGAAGAAGGCATCATGGCCTACTCTTCTTTTATAGATTGGATTGTACGAGATTAGGAATCTCAAAGTTTCAGATACTAAATCAAAAGGCATAATGAAGTTTGAATTCGGTACTAAATACTTCAATACATATGATCCAAGGGGAATTTTCAAAGACCACTCTACGCAAATCTACTACAACTAGGTCAACGAGGAATATCGGTGGTCAGAGGAGGAGCCATGGAAGAATTTATATAACTTCTCCAAACCCCGTGAGCTGATTAGTATAGTTGGGAATTATTAATTTGTCCCTTAGATGACAACTGTTCTGGAAGCGACAGTAGCAGAAGACAAAAAATAGATGCAGGATAAGGGGAATAGGAAGGTTGTTGATAGTGCAGAGGAGGAACAAAGGTGGGAGATGCAAGCATATCAAATCCTTCAACAATAAACTTTGGAAATATAAGCAAAGATCATATCGGAGAAAGAGGCATAAGCATATCTTAGAGGAAGCAGAACTAAGAGCACAAAAAGCAGAAGAAGAGCTAAGGGAAGAATGCGAGTTAAGAAGAAGAGAAAAAGAGGAGAAGCAGAAGTAGGAAGAATAAGAAAGGAAAGGTGATACAACGGAAGAGATGGAACCCATAGAGGTTGAAGAGGAGGTATAGGATCAACCAACAACAAAAGGAGTGAGAAAACATATGTAGGAATGGGAGCTTTCTCGTGAAATTGAGCATTTGATTGAAGTTTTGGACATGGAGTTGGGACCAAAGCTGCAAGATGAAGTTGTGGACCTGATTTCTATCACACCACAGGTCACCAATCAGACTCCACCACCTCCAACCCTAGATCAAACCCTGAGAGAGGAATGGGAGGTAATTCCCCTTAATGATGATCCGATGATGGATGTGTACAATCTGTCATTTGATGAACTCCAGAGGAATATTGTACAAGCATGAAGAAAGCACTTCCCGGATGATCATGCATCACTTGCATTCATGAGAGAAATGTTGATAGTGGAAGACTCCAGCAAGAATAAAAACGCTATTTTTGATGCCAACTTAGCCTTCACCGATGCAACAGGATCTAGCGCACAGTATTTTTCGGCTGAGAATATATAGTTGGCACAGAACCTACAGGTAGTCTAATTAACAAGAGAATGAGCAGCTTTGTGCAACAACGTAGAATTCATCGTCTGCACGGTTCTACCTAGAGGAGATTAGAGCAACGATAATTGTTGAATTATATACACATGGAGACACTATTGATACCTTTATGAGGATATTTCCACTGTACATAAGGTAATTTCCTTCTTACATGACTTGAAACGTCAAAGCAAAGAGTTTTTTAGGATACTTAGGAATGTACAATCTGCCATCACCAAGATGCATGAGTGGACAATGTGATACAAGTTGGCACCACTTAGACTGGTGAAGAAGATGAAGGCACATGCAAAGCTAGACAAAGCAAGAGTTTGGATGTTACTCCAGAACAACAAGCAACTCTCCTCAAATCATCGGAAACATTCAGGCCCCATATGTATGGATATACAACAGTTTGGACTTCATGGTGAGAACCCACCATATCCCATCAGTTGGTACATTCACCGAGATCAAACCACTAGTACAAAATGGCTAATTAGTTACTAAAACATTGACTAAATTTTGCATATAAATTACTAGTTTTCAGTCGGTGACCAATAGTAGCTAATTTATAGTATCTTATAATGCGACCAAATTTTAGTCGTTTTTAGCTTAGTCATTAATTGGTTGTCTCAATTTTATCGTCTAGTAATATATTTAGTCGTACATTTGGTAATTGATTTAGTCATTAACTGTCACATTTAATGACCAGATATACAACAAAATATATTACTATATGATGACCTGAGAAAACCAATTAATGACCAAACAAATCTGACCAAAATTTTGGTCGTGTTATAAGATACTGTAAATTAGCTACTAATAGTCATATATATGCAAATTTTAGTCATCGTTTGAAACCAATTAATGACCAAGGAAATATGACTAAATTTTGGTCGTGTTATAAGATACTGTAAATTAACTACTAATAGTCACATATATGTAAATTTTAGTAATTGTTTGAAACCAATTAATGACCAAAGAAATATGACTAAATTTTGGTCATGTTATAAGATACTGTAAATTAGCTACTAGTAGTCATATATATGCAAAATTTAGTCGTCATTTGTAATCACAAATTTATCATCTGCAATAGTCATTTATCTTTTTTTGGTAGTTTCATATTCATTATATAAACAACTAATTTAATAGCTTATATTCATTTCATTTATTTTCATTAATAATCATTATAAACGACTAATTTAGTCGTATATTCATTTTATATGGTCATCATTAATAAATATAAACTACTAATTTAGTAGTTTATATTGATTTTATGTGTTCATTATTAATTAACATAAATTAATTAATATGATTTTGTGACTAAATTAAAAAAAATTGTTATACAATGTGCATGTTAATCTAATATGAAAACACAAAGTTACACATATTAATTACAATACTAAACAATATCAAGTGCAATTATAAATAATTTCAACCACATAAATTATATTATATGAAATGTAAAGTATTACAATATGAGTTTCCAACTTAATATTTGTTGGACTACAATTTACACATGAAATATTGTTTCATCACTTCAAAACGTTATCATTGTGTTGCCAAGACATCGCAAGTGAATTCACCGACTCTAAATACTTGACCATCAGTATCTGTGTGTGTGTCTTATGTAGGATATTGACTCTAAGGGTATCACTAGACCGATTCTCTTCTCTCTCTCTTTTTTCATTTGTCGATCCAATGTTATTGTTCTCCTCTTTCTTCAATTCTTGCTTCTTACCATCAATACTGAGTTCCTTTTATGAAAACAAAAGAAGTTACAATGAAATGTAAGACATGAAATATGATGAACACTATAATATAAAATAAAGTAGACTATAAAATATTTATACGACATATACCTCAACATCAGCGATGTCAAAGCCATTTTTCCCCATAAAAGCAAGAAACTCGGACAAGTTTTCTTCAGTTGGGCGATAGTGGTCACTATGGGGTCATATGACCTATATAAAAAAAGCAAATAAAACATCACCATATAGAAAAACACCTTACCAACTTAGTATTCAACCTTAAAGTAAAGCTTAGACGCAATCATGCCAACTAAGTTACATTCTAAAAAACTCAAGTTGTAGATAACTAGTGAAAACAAATAATCTAAAGTGTGATGTCTAATCATTGTCGTTTTATTCGCAACAACATTTCATTCTATAATGCATGAACTTGGTCAAGTATATAAACAATATGTGCTCAAAGAAAAACATGAAAGTAAACTTTTCTAATAGTTGTGAAAATATTTTAACACAAAACTACTAAAAGGATTTCAATCAATATCGTGAAATACTAATTTCATCTTCAAGCTTTGGTGGTTGTTTAAATGGACATAATACCAAGTATTTTCAGTTTCATAGTTAAAATAAAAAACAAAATAAAAATAAATGTTCAAAATATAATCAAACAATAAAGAGAGGATATCATGGAATGGACATTGCAATTACAAAAAAATTATTTACCTGTCCATCGATGTCTTGTCTGGAATTCCTAAAACATTTTCTTGCCCAAAATAACCATGAGGTGAAAGAATAGCAACATTAGAAACCATAGGAATCCATACTCGAAACATTTCCAAAGTCGATGGCTCAGGTACCTGAAGGATCTCCAACATCAAATAAATCATACCCAAGACACGCTTTGCATTGTCCCCCCATCCTTTTTCCAATCACATTTCTTGTAACCTGACCACACCGGATTCAAGTAAAAATCAAACGAAGGCATTGAAATTTGTTTTTATCTTTTATATCTATGAACTTTGAATCTGATTTTTTGTTCCCCGACATTGTTTCTACAGAGCCTATCCCTTACCTTCTAAACACCACCACAAGGCCTTGCTAGATTTTGTAGCAACAAGGAACAATTAGGAAACTGTTGAAGCCTAGAAAATCTCTGCTTCAAACATTGGGGAAAACCACCCGGTCGGGACTGTTGTATAGTACAACAGAAACACAAGGGAAAATGGTTTCCCAAGGTGGAAACATGTTTCCCCAAAACGAGGGATTTTGGGCTTACTCTCCCAAAAAAGTGGTACTTCTTTGCATCTCCCTCAATTTTTTTCATAAAAAGGCTTAAAAAATGAAAAAATAAAAAACAACATATAAAAAAACGCTACCTCACTTTAACTTTTCTTTATTTTTTATACACTTTCACTCATTAATCCTAATTTTATTTTCAATGTTCATTGCCCATTGTTATTTTTTAGTTTTAACTTTTTAGCCTTGATTCTAGATACTAATGACCTCATATTAGTATTTACTAATTTGTTAATGCCAATTACTTAATTAGATTCTAGAATGGTGGATTTAAATCAATGTATTAGTGTTTACCAATTATTATTCATTTATAGTTTATGAATCAATTATTCAATTATTAAATATGAATATGAATCATATATATATAATAAACATATTTGAATTAAGTACTATTTTATTGTTTACTATTTAGTATTTACAATGCACAATGATGAATTTGCATGTGAATAATTGTTTTTGGGAATTTTCCATTATTATTTTTATTTTTATATTTTGAGAGACAAGGACCCCTATGTTAGGGACCTCGACATCCCCACACCCCCCATGAATTTACCCAAAATTTGGGGGTGCTTCCACACATCCCCCCACGCGTGTCTCCCTGCTCCCACACTCCCTCGTCCCATAAAATTGGTAGAACATTGATTATTGTTGGGTGTAGGAATTGCGCTTAAGAAAACTCCTCAACACTTAATTTTCAACCTAGGGGTTCGTAAACTTAGAGACGAAACACAAGCAATGCCATAAGTGGTATGAAATTTTCCTATTTTATATTCCTAATTCTTAATCGAAATCTTGCAGAATCAAATAAAAAGTCTCAAATGCAATTAACACCAAAGCAGTTCTAGTGATGGAATGTAAAAGAATGCATCTGCAGAAGAATTAAATAAAGGAACATTCACACTACTTTTATCAATATTGACTGTTGAATGAAAGCCTATGTTATCTCCAATAGAGGCACTTTCCAGTTTGAAAAAATGGGCCCTTAAGACGACTTGCCTTCTAATGATTTTCCTTCTCACACAGGTCGTTCCTGCAATACTGCAATCTGCTTGCACTAGTGCAGGCACAAAACTCTGTGTGAAACGTATACTTCGTACTTTTACTGAAGACTTATGCCTTCATATAGGGGCTCAAAGCCAAAAGGCTTAGAGCGCTCTGTTCGTGTAACAAGGCACTGGTTCTTGTACTGGAACAGAGCTTCCTACACCAAGTTATTGATTTCGAGAAAATAAAGAACCATGTTAACTATAAAATAAATTGCAAATGTAAGAAAACTTTGGAAATCACTTGCACACGAAAGGAAATTCTTCTAATTAACTGAACCTTGCAAAATGTAAATAAACAGCTAAAATAAGAACAGGCTTTGAAAACTTAAAGCAAATAAATCTTCTGTCAAAGGTACTTTTCATGAAATCAGATCCTACTTTAGAAAGTAAAGTTCACTATGATAACTTAAATAACTTTCAATCCTTTTCCTACAAACTGTAAAGTGCATAAATAAATCATGACTATGCAACAACGTTTTCGAGCATTTTATGAAGTCATCTTTAATTGTTTTAGCAATTTAACTTTCAATATCAGAGACACTTCCTTTTGATGTCAACACTGTTTGCAGAAATAAATTAAATTGTGTAAAGGAAAAGAATGAAATGCTTGTTGTAAAATGAACTATGTAAAAACGCAGTACATAAACCAACGTGCACTTTCACACAAACGGATCCGTTCACACCTTAAAGAAGATAAAATTCGTGTGCAAGAAAAAGAACTTAACTCAAGCCACACTTCTGCAATTAAATAATTTAACACACATTTCAAGCAATGAAAACGAAAGGGGTAAACGAGCTAGGTTGGTTGGGCCCTAGCCAACCAACTCGTTTCCCTGTTAAGAAATGAGACTCTTCAACAGCTAAATCAATGCATCAAATAGAAATTTAAATGTAGGATGAATGAAACATGGTGCATCCTCCTTGTATTAATTCAATTCAGCAAATAACATAATAAATCCAAGTCCAGCCCAGAACTTGGGCGACAACCAAATTACAAGCTTATCACCAGAATTTCTATCAACTGTTATCGCTAAGCTAGTCCTACCTACGGATTACATTATATATAGCCTTCGGCTCACGGCCATAAAAAATCTACACAGTCGTTTCCAAATTAGGCCTCTCGCCTGAACTGCCTACCAAACGACTTTAAAAAATTACATGTTTTGGCTATATCAAGATGCGAACAAAACATTGGCCATGGACCGTATCTTCAACATAATATTTGACAATCCTCTGCTTCAATTTGATCTCTAGATATTTGCAACTAATCTTACGACGTGGCAAGGTGCCCTCGTGGCATGAACGAACAGCTATGGAGATCTTGAGACAAGTGTTTGCCAGCGGAGGTGCAGGAAGGTTCCTGCACTAGATCAAGCTACATTATGATTAATACCTTAACCTTATCAAATACTTATAGGAAGTAAACATAAGTTACAAGACATTACTAAAGGCACGAAATCTATTAAAAATAATTAATTAGACACCTAATAATTCCTAAACATGAATAATGAAGCATTTGTGGAACTAGGCAGCTTTTCTTGGACTAGTGCAAGATAGAAGTGGTTTAAGGAGATGAAACAGAGGTAGAAGGTTAGGGTTTTACGATCGGAAAAGGGTGAAAAATTGGATATTTTGGGACACCAACATCCTCCCATCCCTAAAATGTTGTGTGTTTTCACACAACCTTTACTTGTCTGCAAAAAATCTTCAAAATATGGGCCATCCTCAATCTTGCACTTGAATGTTAATCCCTGATGTTACCTCCTTTGGCTTCCTTTTTCGGGCATCATTCGGTTTCTTATTCACCTTCTTGAGGCGCTTGTAGCATTTGGAAGCCCGGTATCTCCATACTTTCACTTCACATTTTTGCTTCTTTGTAATATTCCTAATTAGCCCAAGTTAATAGGAATATACAATTTTGTTTTCATTTTCTTGTTGCAAGAATAAAATGGTAAAGGAGGATAAATTAAACTCCTCAAAAAACAAAATAAATCAATGCCCATGTGAACAAGGCTAAATCTGGGCCGCCTTAACAAAACACCCTTATGTGTGAAAGGGTCTAACTCATTTAACTGGGTCAACTAGACCAAATCAACAGCGTTGTATAGATACATTGAACCACCTAGATGCACAACGCAGTTTTAGTTGGAGGCTAATCATGTGAATGTAGCTAAATCATTGAGTTGGTTTAGGGTTTGGCAAGGATTCCATCTTATTTAAGGAGGAGGAGGAAAAAATGAGAGGGGTTGTTGATGATATTATTTCTGAAGGATTTGTCTACTTAGACACTTCTCATTCTCTAGTTGTTTAGCTGAGAATAGTGATGTTTAGCACTAGGGTGTTCCTGATCGAGAATCCCACCTCTTCTTTGAGAGGCCTCTTAGAGGAGTCTTGCATTTCTTGACCACTATCAGGCATTTTTCCAAGCTCTTCTTCCAACTACAACATAGATCCTGTTTTCTTGTCTTTGTAAGTTGCAACAAGTGGAGGCTAGATCTATTCAGATCTAAGCCATTCTAGTGCCTCTTTTCAGTGGGAAAGCTTTCTATCCCCATGACAGGAGAGTATTGGATGAGGAGAGCTCATTTTCAGATCTTGGCTTGAGGCCACATCATGCTCTAGAGCCTACAGTGCATTCCATCTTCCAGAACTGTGTTATTTGCAAGGAGGAAGTTGCATGGTCTTTTGGCACTTCAAGGAGGAGAGATATCTAGTGTTGGGAATCTGCCCTTCACTGTGGTGATCCATGGATTACAGATCTAATCCATGTTCCATTCAGATCTGATCTGAATGATGATGTATTTGCTTCAGAAATTCTAAATCATTCTACATATCAGCTACATTATATCTCAGATCTACTCTATGTACTACATTTTCTGCTGAAAACCCTAAGGGGCTTTTGAAGAGGAGACTCCATAGTGTACATATCTGATATAGATCTATATTTTTGTACATAGATCTTCTCTAGATCTAAAGTGTAACTCATAGCTCTTCCAGCTATTAAAATAACGCTTTCAAGCTTGTACAGTCATATCATTTGGTTGCAACCTCTTATTTTTGGCATTTCTTCATGTAAAGTTTCCTACTTTCTGTTCTATGATGTATGGGCTTCAATATAATCTTGATATGCTGATGAAAATGACATAATGGAGCCTACATATTGGCCTCTCACATATATTTGGTTGAACTGCGTTATTTTATGAGCAGTTTTGTCACATAGTGCTGCAATCCCTTCTTTGGGCAATTTTCCAGTTGTACTAGGTGTGGGAGACCTGTTTAACCCACCTAGAGAGATTTTTTTCTGATATCCTCTTGGATTTAGGACTTAGATTATCACATATAAGGGATCCAAGTGCTGGTATGCAAGCCTGTAGCACACATTTCTAAAAAATACGTTTTTCAGGCATGTCTTGCTGACAGTACCTATTTGGGGATATTAAAGTGGTATTAGAGAAACTATCTTGGCACAACATGTGCTTTGTTTATTAAAGAGCCAATATGTCTTTTCATGGAAATAAAAGACTAATGAAGAACTGTAGTTACACTGAAGACACAAAAGTAAAGGGTCCAAACCCTTTATCTGGAAGATTGAAAGGGAGAGAGTTCTCAAAAACTTTGTTCCAAACTATGCATGAGCTGGAGAATGAAATCAAGGGAATGAGGAATGAAAGACCAACAGATCCCTTGGAGAGGTTTGCACATGAAGGAAGCCCCACTACTTCATCTGATGTGTGTGAGCATTCAGCCACACAATCTGATCTACAACGTTGTAGCATGCCTACATTCCTTGCAAGAGGAGAAGAAGAAGGAGAGACACCAAAGGAGGAGAATCTTGGTGACTATCTCCAAGAATATGAATCTTAGTCTAAAATATTCAAAAATCATCTAAGCTTCCCAGAGTTTTGTCAACTCAAAGAAAAAATAAGATCCAGTAGAACTATGAGAATAGAGGGTGCCTGCAACACACCTTGGGTAGAACTTTCCTACCTACTTTTGATGGGTCACCTGAGAGCTCAGCCAAGTCTTGGGTAAAGAAGCTGGACACATATTTTCATCTGCATCAAGTTTCTGAATAAGATGCCATAAGAGTAGCAGCGCTGCACCTCCAAGGTAAAGCATATGCCTGGTGGTTATTTGAGTCTTCTTCATTGAAAAATGTAAACATCGCTACTTATGCAAAGTTCACTAGGAGGTTAGTGAAAATATTTGATTCTATGCCATCTGAAATTTCTGTGGGAAAACAAACTAAGCCCAAGAAATCAGAACCTTTACATGAGATGGAAATATCCATGACGATAACTCCATTTCAGAACATTTTTGAAGGGGTTAAAGATCTACTACATGATTTTCCAAGGGCAAAGGACCTACTTCAGCAAGAACCTTCTTCTCAAGAAGAAGACATGAGTATTCCTTTTTCAAGAAGAGATCAAGTGAAAGGATCTATTATTGATGAGGCATACTCTATTGATGAGGAGAAGAAAGAAGAAAAACTGAAAGGTTCCTCCAACACTGTGACAACAGGTGGAGATCTATTTTTATTGAGAGATGAAGCTAAAGCTATTTCTTCCACTAAGAGGGCTCTTGTATCTTTGCAAGAAGGCCCCAAGGATCCTATACATGAAGAGGATGAGTAGCATGTGTCTATGATGATAGACAAAGTGACAAAACAATGGAGGAAATGTGTTCCAACACTACATCCAATTTTTGGAACACACACTATGATGGAATAGTCCTTTATGATCAAGACTCTTAACACCAAGGAGATGATGGGTGTTCTTGGGTTAACTGCATTTAAAGGGAGCACCTTAGACTATGAGATCTTGCAGAAGGTGGGTGATGAAGAAGAATATGGGGGAGTTGCTCCAACTTCTCCTTATCATGATACTTCCACACAACAATCAGAGATGGATTTGCGCAGTGGAAGCAGTCATAATAAGTTCCCATCTTTTTTTCACATGGGAATGAGCCATGAGACATCATTATCTTGTGGTATACCACCTGGGAGATCACCTAATTCAGATTTGATGAAAGATGTTTCATGCATTGATGCTCCTTTTATAGATCCAAGAAGGAAGGGAGCATTAGAAGACCATGCTTCAGCGCTGAGAGTATGGGGAAAGTCTAAGGAGAGGGAAATCATTTTTCCCTTAACATCATTATCCATTCTCTCATCTCATACTGTGCTGATAAAATATGCTGCAAGAATGAAGGTGGACACCATCATGAAGCAAGGAAGACAATCATTGAATCATAAGACAAAATTGTTTGGAGGATCCTCTTCCATACATGATGAGAGATGGTGGTCACACATGCATACTTTGGCAAAACCAAGGAGGTTTTGGATAGATGATAGCCTCCCATGGGAGACTAACTTCCATCTTATTTTGAGCATGCACATGGGCAAGGAGGGCAGCAAGGAAGGACTGGCAACCTTCCACCTTGTACCTTTAGCATGGGAGATGTCAAGGAGGAGGAAAATGGGAAGATTGGCTTTCAACATACACCTTTGACATGGGAGATGTCAAGGAGAAGAACAAAAACATGGAAGACACTTCAGATGACACACTATCAGCGTTGTCATTGTTGGGCACATTATATCCCTATTGGAAATCCCAACTACTGGTGGAATATTCCAAGGATCTTCATACTTGCATGATACTTTATGACTGGTTGCATGAAGAGAGCTATTCAATCCTTGATGGAGTCATCTATAATCATGGTAGGATATTCTTGTCTAGAGATTCCAAGCTCAAGGAGAAGTTACTATAGAGGGCTTATGAAGAGATCAATTTTAGCCACACCTATTCTATGAAGCTCAACAATATCATTTTGAGGAGCTATTATTGGGATGGCTTTAAAAGAGAACTATATCAGCATTGTCAGAGATGCATGGAATTGTGGAGTTGGAGCAGCAACGTGACTCTAAGGAAGAATTAAATCAGCCCTCTCCTTCTCCCCTTGAAGAAGAGAGTAGATCTATGCACCACTCCATTGATAGGAGGAGAATTGTTGGTGAATAGCATGCTCTTAGTACATATGTTTTATATTCTGATTTCATGCATTCTTACACCATGTTTTTGCAGGCCATGACTCCAAGGAGGAGTAATATATTGTGTAAGCCTCATGGCCAATATTGGGTCCCAAAATTTTCTGAATTGGGCCACTCCCTTAGAAGAACAAGGGAGATTTTTCTTTATGATCGATGCTTCCCAAAGGCACCAAATATATCTCCCACTTTCAACTATGGTGAGATGGTATGGGCAGCAAGTAAGTGGTGGGGAAACCACTTACCACATCTTGGTTTCATGTAGGCAGGGGATGCTCTACGCTGGTTCCACATGTGGGACTGTGATCCACCTCCATGTGCACAAATTTCTGTTTGTATGAACATTGTTTTGATCCCCTACATTGATGATGTAATTGTACTTTTTATGGGGATGAATGGGGGAGGAAGGGAGTTGCAGCACTCACCTTATCAGTTGCTTGAGGACAAGCTACAATTTTTGAGGGGAGGACTGTAATATTCCTAATTAGCCCAAGCTAATAGGAATATACAATTTTGTTTTCATTTTCTTGTTGCAAGAATAAAATGGTAAATGAGGATAAATTAAACTCCTCAAACAACAAAATAAATCAATGCCCATGTGAA
Source organism: Pinus albicaulis (assembly GCA_034641835.2). Lineage (NCBI taxonomy): Eukaryota > Viridiplantae > Streptophyta > Pinopsida > Pinales > Pinaceae > Pinus > Pinus albicaulis. The sequence goes on along the minus strand of CM076576.1, from coordinate 96,344,782 downwards.
CAAGGCTAAATCTGGGCTGCCTTAACAAAACACCCTTATGTGTGAAAGGGATTAACTCATTTGACTGGGTCAACTGGACCAAATCAACAGCGTTGTCTAGATACATTGAACCACCTAGATGCAAAGTGCAGTTTTAGTTGGAGGCTAATCATGTGAATGCAGCTAAATCATTGAGATGGTTTAGGGTTTGGCAAGGATTCCATATTATTTAAGGAGGAGGAGGATAGCATGAGAGGGGTTGTTGATGATATTATTTCTAAAGGATTTGTCTGCTTAGACACTTCTCATTCTCTAGTTGTTTAGCTGAGAATAGTGTTGTTTAGCACTAGGGTGTTCCTGATCGGGAATCCCACCTCTTCCTTGAGAGGCCTCTTGGAGGAGTCTTGCATTTCTTGACCATTATCAGGCATTTTTCCAATCTCTTCTTCCAACTACAAAACTAATATTTTTGAGGGTTTGGTTGTCTTTATAAGCTACAGCAAGTGGAGGCTAGATCTATTCATATCTAAGCCATTCTAGTGCCTCTTTTCAGTGGGAAATATTTCTATTCCCCTGACAGGAGAGTATTGGATGAGGAGAGCTCATTTTCAGATCTTGGCTTGAGGCCACATCATGCTCTAGAGCCTACAGTGCAGTCCATCTTGCACAACTGCGTTATTTTCAAGGAGGAAGTTGCAAGGTCTTTTGGCACTTTAAGGAGGAGATATCTCTAGTGTTGGGAATCTGCCCTTCATTGTGGTGATCCATGGATTACAAATCTAATCCATGTTCCATTCAGATTTGATCTGAATACTGATGTATTTGCTTCAGAAATTCTAAATCATTCTGCAGATCAGCTGCATTAGATCTCAGATCTTCTCCCTGTACTACGTTTTCTGCTGAAAAACCCCAAGGGGCTTTTGAAGAGGATACTCCATAGTGTACAGATCTGATATAGATCTATATTTTTGTACACAGATCTACTCTAGATATGAAGTGTAACTTAAAACTCTTTCTAGCTAATAAAATAACGCTGTCAAGCTTGTACAGTCATATCATTTGGTTGCAACCTCTTATTTTTGGCATTTGTTCATGTAAAGTTTCCTACTTTATGTTCTATGATGTATGGGCTTAAATATAATCTTGATATGCTGATGTAAATGACATAATGGAGCCTACATATTGGCCTTCTACATATATTTGGTTGAACTGCGTTATTTTCTTAGCAGTTTTATCACATAGTGTTACAGTCCCTTCTTTGGGCAATTTTCCAGCTGTACTAGGTATGGGAGACCTATTTAACCCACCTAGAGAGATTTTTTTCTGATATCCTCTTGTATTTAGGACTTATGTTATCAGATATAAGGGATCCAAGGGTTGTTTTGCAAGCCTGTAGTAGACATCCTTGAAAAATGCATTTTTCAGGCATGTCTTGCTAACAGTCCCTATTTGGGGATATCACATTCTTAACCTCTGCAACCAACTCCACCGTACCCTGCTGTTGCCAATTTTTCTCTTTCATCACCTATTTGAGCACCTCCAAATCATGGATTTGTTGTTCCAAGTCTATTACCTGAGTGCTGAGGTAGAGGGTAGATTTTTGTGCATCCGACTCACTGGGTGGAGGCACCCTTTTTGCAATGGATTCGAGGCATGTACCATCATCGAAAAGATCAAAATGATCTTGGTTGTCCAGTTTCTGCATCAAGTAAACAAAATATTATGTGCCAGGAATTTTCATGGCACCGAGGGTTTCAGAATCCTCCACGTCTGTTGTAGCAGGGGCTTCAGTACCCTGCACTTTTAAATTCTCAGGGGCTTCACTACCCTGTTTCTCCAACTCATCAGGGGTTTTGATACCTTGTTCATCCAATTCATTGGGTCCTTTACCATGTTCATCCAAATCATCAGTAAGGCTTCATGCTCCTGCTCATAAAAATTGTCGAGGGGGTCTTCATAATGTGCCACATCATCTTCTGGACCCTATGGCGGGTCCTTACTTGTATTCAGGGTTGCTTTCTTTTGCCTCAATTTTTGAACGAATTCTGACAAAAGGATGTCATATTCTCTTTCTGCATGCTCTTCACTTGCTGTGGTGTGGGATGCCGCTGTTGATTTATGGTAGCATCGTATGTGCTCTAGCCTTGTAACTTTGTATATTGGCTAAGACACATGTATTCCATAAAGCCTAGAAATGGTTTTGGAAAATTCCACTTAGAGATGATTTAATTAAATTAATTAATCGTTTTTAATGTTTTCCTAATTCTAAACTTAAGGAATTTGATTAATTAAAGTGTATTAATTAAATCAAGTCTGAATCTTCTAGATAAAGTCATGGATCACCTCCAAGTTAATCTTAGCCCTTGATTATGTTTTAATCTTGGCTGTTGAAGAGTCAATGGAAGATTATAAGAAGGAGGCTGAGGGACCTACGAAAAACACACTTGACACTTGAGCCATTGAGCATTTTTGAATTTGTGTGAGAAGGCACAACTTTTGATCAAGAACAAATCACTAGGGTTGGGTTTGCTAAGTGATTTGAGTCAGTGATCAAATCTGGAGAGGGGCAGAAGCATAGATTGGTCAGGAGGTCCAAGAATACATTTCAGAGAGAGGCAGTATCAACGTAGGAGAGAGACAATGCAGTTTCTGGCTAGGGTGGCGTAGTTACTACAGAGAATCACGTAGAGCCAGTGCAGTGTCTCTTGGAGTCAGTCCAGAGAAAGACAGAGACTGGGGTTCTGAGCCATGAGGGCCAAGATCCAACTTCATATTAGCCAGATCAGCTACAGGAAGGGGTGACACAGTCCCTCTAGCTTGCATACATAGGCTTATGCAGATCCAACGTAAGCATTAAAGCAGAGGTGGTGAGGGCTTCATCATCGCTTTTTTTTATCAGCCGGAGACTTGCTGAGTGAGGTATATCTCACAGTCATTTTTTTCTGTCTATATTTATCTAAAGGGTTTTCTAGATGTTGGCACCCTAGTTGTATTCAAGATTCTGCTGCTTAATAATACAAACCCTCAGATCTGCTGCACCGATTTTCCCAAGTTGGGTTTTTCCAGGGACTTAGTCCAAAAATAACTGTGTCAATGTGGTTGTTTTTCATTGAGTTTTTTTTAGATTGTTTCAGCACTTAGATTTATTCCGAAATATTATTTGTGTAGACTTCTTCAGTAATTACTTCAGTATTTCAATGTAATGAAATAATTATCAAATAATAGGAGAAGTAATTCAGATTTTTTGCAGCAGGAATCCAGATCTAGGATTTTTCGCATGGTATCAGAGATTATTTAAGCTGAAGTGCAGGAGAAAAGAAGAGAACCAGCAGATCAGCGTTGTAGAGTCTGGGATCCGTGTAAGCAGCAGCAAACCCTCCTAGAAAATTACATTGTCCAGGCCAGGAGGGCATTACAGTGCAGAAAATTCTCCCTCTGAGAGAGTGGACAGAGGGTTAATATTTTCAGTTGCAGAAGAGGCAGCGTAGAAGAGTAGTGTAGCTAAAGGGCACAGTTACTGCATAGCAGTAAGAGCTGGTGCATAAGCGTCAAAAAATTCTGAAAAACACAGTTGGGGATTTCTTGATCTTAGAGGGTTTCTTACTCAAAGAAACTCAGTTTTTTCCCGTGCAACAGTAGAAGAAGTGACTTACTCCACAAGGAGTGCGTAAGTCAAAGCTGAGCAGAGGGTTAGAGAAAGATATCGATAGTTGAGGAGATGGCCAACAATGGACTGCGTGACCAAGATAGATTGGAGGGTGCCTCCAACTATGTTATCTGTAAATCAAGGATATAATTTCTCCTTCATGAACATGATCTGAAAGCCCTCATAGACAACGCAGTTGCAGAACCTCTTGATGTAGCACACTTGAGGCAGTTCAAGAAGAATATGGCTAGAGCCAAGATATTGATCCTAGATGGTGTGAAGGATCACATTGTACCTCACATAGCAGCGAAAAACACTGCTAGATAAATGTGGGTAGGGCTAGAAAAGTTGTACCAAGGATCTTCCAAGTAGCGGAAGATGTACCTTGAAGAAAAGATGAAGAATATTAGGATGAAGAAGGGAGAGCATTTTGACTCCTTTTTGTCTCAGATTCAGGAGAATCGAGATCAACTGTCTACAGTAGGATCTACTCCTAAAGACTCAGAGCTAGTAAGGCTCACGACAAACTCTATTTTAGAAGATTATCAAGTCTTTGTCCAAAGTATAATGGGCAGAGAAAAGCTTCCAGGATGGGAAGTAATGTGGGCAGCATTACAGCAAGAGGAGTTGAGGAGAGATCTTTTGAAAATCCACTTAGTGGATGGCAGTATGTTCAAAGGTCAAGAAGGATGAAGAAGACAACACTTCCCTTGCATCAAAAGGGCAACAGACTTAGAATAAGAAAGATCTATCCAAGATCAAGTGCTTCCGGTGTGGAGAAATGGGGCATTATTCCACACAATGTCCTCTTAAGAAAAAGGATAAAGAGGAGAAGGAAGATCCACATGCAGGAGCTGCCAAGATTGAGGCAGAGAAATATTGTTCTATGTTAGCTCATATTCCAAAAGGAGAAAAGTGGGCTGATTTATATTTTTAGATCCAGAATCTACAAGGAGGTGGGATCCTTGAGTATTTGTGAAACTCTTGGATCACATGTGAGCTACGGCAGCCTAAATACAATAGTGGGATGGACAGTTACAACAAAATATAATGAGATGATGCAGTGGCTAGCAGTACTAGATCCTGATCAGCGCAAAGAAGAGGCAGTAGCAGTAGCAACAACGCAGTGCAAAGAAACAACATCACAGTATTTTCAGAGAGTTAGTGCGGAAACTAGTAGCAGTCAATCTTATTTTTAAGTTGAAGATTTAATTGTCCAATTTCGGATGTTTTTCTATTGCAATTAGAAACAGTATAGTAGCAGTAGTAGAAGCTGAGCAGCAGCAGCGCAGTGCACAGAAAGGCAACGCAGTGCAGAGTGGTGCTCATGTAGTGCAACAGCATGGTTGCAGAATTTAGAGGGAGTTGCAGTACAATGGCAGTTGGCAGCAACATGCAGAGTCAGCAGAAGTACAGTTGCAACATTTTTGTGCATTGTTGGTGAGCAGCATCAACAGAACAACAAATATGTTCCAGAAGTTAGATTAGCATCACATTGAGGTGTTTTGCTAAAGCACTTTCCTCGCTAAGAGGGAGTGTTGATTTATGGTAGCATCGGATGTGCTCTAGCCTTGTAACTTTGTATGTAGGATAAGACACATGTATTCCATAAAACCCATAAATGGTTTTGGAAAATTCCACTTAGAGATGATTTATTTAAGTTAATTAATCATTTTTAATGTTTTCCTAAGTCTAAACTTAGGGAATTTGATTAATTAAAGTGTATTAATTAAATCAAGTGTGAATCTTCTAGATAAAGTTATGGATCACCTCGAAGTTAATCTTAGCCCTTGATTATGTTTTAATCTTGGTCATTGAAGAGTCAATGGAAGATTATGAGGAGGGTGATGGGCCTATGGAAAACAAACTTGACACTTGAGCCATTGAGAATTTTCGAATTTGTGTGAGAAGACACAACTTTTGATCAAGAACAAATCACTAGGGTTGGGTTTGCTAAGTGATTTGATTCAGTGATCAGATCTGGAGAGGGGCAGAAGCAGAGATTGGTAAGGAGGGCCAAGAATACATTTCAAAGAGAGGCAGCGTCAACGCAAGAGAGAGACAATGAAGTTTCTGGCTAGGGTTATGTAGTTACTGTAGAGAATCACACAGAGCCATCGCAGTGTCTCTTGGAGTAAGTTCGAAGAGAGATAGAGACTGGGGTTCTGAGCCAGGAGGGCCAAGATCCAGCTTCAAATCAGCCAGATGAACTACAAGAAGGGGTGATGCAGTCCCTCTATCTTGCCTATGCAGGCTTACGCAGATCTAGCGAAAGAAGTCACGCAGAGACAGTGAGGGCTTCATTAGTGTTGTTTTTTATCAGCTAGAGACTTGTTGAGTGAGGTATATCTCACAGTCATTTTTTTTCTGTCTTGATTTCTCTAAAGGTTTTTCTAGACGTTGGCACCCTAATTGTATTCAAGATTCTGCTGCTTAATAATACAAACCCCCAAATTTTTTGCACCGGTTTTCCCAAGTTGGGTTTTTCTGGGGACTTAGTCCAAAAATAATTGTGTCAATGTGGTTGTTTTTCATTGAGTTTTGTTCAAATTGTTTCAGCACTTAGATTTATTCCGCAGTATTATTTGTGTATACTAATTAAGTAATTACTTCGATATTTCAATGTAATGAAATAATTATCAAATAATAAGAGAAGTAATTAAGATTTATTGCAGTAGGAATCTAGATCTAGGATTTTTCACAACCGCATCCGCAAGGACTCAGAGATTGTGATCTTCGGGGGAAGCTTGAGGTGACTCACCTATAAGAATCAAGGAGCTCGACCGAGAAGAAACCTTCTTATTTTTCGAGGCCCTGGCCACCTTCCTTTTTTCCAAGGACATGTTCCTTTGTCAACCTTCTCGTCTGCCTGTACTTGTCGACTTTTTTTCTTTGTCTTCGTAGGGGTAGGGGTTTCTACCTTCCGCTTCTTGCTTGCACTCGTCCCAGCAGAATTTCCTGCACTCTTCCCAGCATATTTTCTCAGGTGAAATTCCTTTAAAAATGTTTCCTAGGCTATATCCTTAGCCTCCAATTCTTTCTTGACCAAAACCGCAATAAGCCCATGGTGGTAAAGTATATACTCGGCCTGGATTGAATTCTTGTTCTGCACTCCCTTTGTCATCTTCTCCAAAATCTGAAGCAGATAATACGGGAAATTAATGGGCTTCCCGAACTCAAAATGCAGCAACAATCAAAAGTGATACACAAATGTAAGGGAATACCATCCCCCATAGGTCAGGAGCTTCTGTAAAGTGTAGAGAAGGTCTCACCACTTACCAAGCAGGGCGCTATGTGGAATTCCCTTCTTCCAATCGACCTTAATTTTTCTGTCAACCACAAACCGGTGCCACTGCTTCTTTTCAATAATTTCCTTCTTGACCCATTGTTCCCCTGTGTTGGATAGTCCCATGGCTTGCATTATGGACTCTTTCGTAACTTCGAACTCCAGGGAGCTGACCTTAACTCAGCCATCCTCGAACATTTTCGTAAATTGTAAGGCCACGACCATATCATATCCATCGAACTTCTGCAAGAGCAGGAGGAATCCTGATTTCTGAAATAGTACAAGACTGTTCCTGTACTATACGGTCTGTTCAATTTCCTTCAAGGATTCTGGTTCACTCCTCACAGGTGCCATCCTACTCTAATTCTCCTCAATTCCCTATCATAGTCTTAGAATGATTTCACATGGTAAAGAGACAAAGCTCTGTTGAGAATTTTGTGGCGGAGACCTGGCCATCCACCCCTCGATTAATTTTTTCCATACAATCATCGTTAATCATTACAAACACCCCTTTGAAATGGATGCTGACACGTACCATTCTCCCATAGGCGAGTGAGAATAATTGGAGGAATCATAGGCTTTTACGGTGGTGGTGTAACGGTCAGATGATTGGGTTATGAGGTAATGGTTATGATGAATGAGTAATGGAAAGTATTTTCGGAAGGGGTAATCATAGGGTTGAGAACAGTCTGTATTGTTCCACATTATCTCCATGATCCAGTTAAGATGTAGTTTGGAATTCATTAAAAATATTATATTTTTGAACCCAAACATCTTGCACTTTAATAATTTCTTCTTAACTAATAAATGATAACGCAAAGCAATAATTGAAATGGAAGTAATATATACTATGATCTATCATTGTAATCCTTTAGTTGCAGGAAAATTAATTTTCAATAGTCATTTCACATTAAGCACTCCTATACTGTGTTAAGCAGTTTCTTGCACTGTGTATTTACAGTCAAGCGCATACTTGCACCGATCCTACTTGCACTACAACGTCCTGCACTGATTTGCTTGCATCGATTATGCGCATACCTGTACTAAGGAAATTGAAGAAAGGAGGAACACAAAAATTCTGATAGAACTCAGTTCTTTGGCTGGATTGAAGAAAAAAAAATCCTGAATGTACAAGAGGTTTTTATTCGCCATTTCTTTGGTGTTTCATGAGCATGCATTTCTGATCTGACTGCATCAGATCCTGCAATGTATCCATGAGGGAGCAAATAATTGGGAAAAAAGAAAAAAAAATCAAAATGGGAAGGAACATTATGACAAGGATTCCAAGAACAGTACCACCGAGAGGGATAAACTAAAATGGGATTGGGAAAAAAAAAATCAGGGAGAAAGAGGGATTTCACGAAATTGGATGGGATAGGTCTTAGAAGAAAAAGGGAAGGTAATCATTATGGGATTAAGAAAAGAAAATAGTTGGAAAATTATGAAATAGGAAATAGAAGAAGGGTATATTTTTACCTGTAAAATATGCCTGCACTGGTGCCAGAAAAGTAAATGCAGTGGGAATTAAGCTTACTTGAGTAAAAATATCCATGCTAGTTATCCCAAACTTGAGTAAGGGCTTGGTTCTTCAAACCTGCTTCTTCTTGGTGATAGAAAACATATCTAAAGATCAAGTAACATTCCATTTTTATTGAAATTTTGATCTCCCTGCCAGCAAGTTGGTTTTCAGGTTGATCCTTCTGCAATCATGTTAGTCAACTGATTTTCATAATTATAGGAAAAATATTTTTTATTTTTATTTTTATTTTTTTTAGGAAAAGAAAAGATCATGTCTTCAACGGGTTGGTGTTACCACCTACCATTTTCTTCCAAAATTTTTGTTGGACTTGTTGTGTAAAATATTTCTTGACAGGGGGCTGAAAATATACCTTTAATCTATGCCCATTTACCAAGAATACTAAATTTCTTCCAACAATAGTTTTTATCTCTACCACTCCATTCTCGAATACTCTGACCACCTTGTAAGGCCCCATCCAGCGTGTATGGAATTTCCCTTTGAAATATTTGAATCTAGAATCATAAAGGAGCACCTAATCACCTTGTTGGAACTCCTTCTTCTGAATGGAGTTGTCATGCCACCTCTTGCGCTATTGTTGGATTAATATGTTTTTTTTAACATCATCCCTTCGGAATTCATCTAACTCGTTCAACTGTAGGAGACGATGTTGTTGTGCTTCAGAGAGATCAAGTCCCAATTGGACTACAGTCTTGAAGGTCTTAATCTGGAATTCTGTCGGCAACAGGACTTGTTTTTCGTATACCAACTCATATGGTGTGTGTCCTGTGTTGTTCCTCCAAGTGGTTTGGTATGCCCACAAGGCTTCCGGCAATATGTTAGCCCAATCCTTTCAATGCATATTGATGGTATTTGTGAGGATGGATTCGATCACCTTATTTGTGGACTCCACCTAACCATTTGCTTGCGGGTGATATGGTGTAGATTTCCTATGCTGGATCTTGTACTGTTCCAGCACACCCTGTACCAGATTAGAAATAAACTGTGGACCATTGTCAGAAAAAATTTCTCTAGGCACACCAGATCTAGTAAATATTTCAGTAAAAATAAAATCAACAACAACTTTTTTCTGTGGCTAAAGAAACAACTTTAGCTTCTACCCATTTTGTAACAAAATCTGTACAAACCAAAATATGATTTTTATTTAATGATTTTGGATTTATTGGTCCTACGAAATAAATGGCCCATTTTTCAAAAGGCTCAATCATAACTTGAGGAAATAAAGGCATTTCATTGATTTGATTAGCCTGGCCTACTCGCTGACAGTTATCACACCGCTTGACATATTGTTTGGCATCCTTGAACAAGGATGGCCAAAAATAGCTAGCGCTTAATATTTTATATGCAGACTGTTTATCAGCAAGGTGACCTCCACAAGGGTCATCATGGGCAGATTTTAGAATATCAAACACCAATGAAAATTTTAGGGATGGAAAATTATCTTGAAGTTTAAAAACATTGGCGAATCTGACTAGTCCCTAATATTCAACTCTAAAAATTTTATTGATGTATTTGTAAAACTATTAAAAATCATAACGATTTTATATGTACTCTTTATATAATTTTGGCAATTTTTAGGGTAAACTAATTTTATATTTTGAAATTTGGGCGAATTTGTTTTATAAAAAAATAGAAATTGGCGAATCTTTTTTTTGGAAAAATCATGGAAAATTAACCCACCTGTGAATATTAGCCCCTAAAATTTTCCATTTCAAACACTTCTTCCTCTCTTACACATCTACGGATAATGAGATCTGGTCCAGTGTAAAAGAGGTCTCCTTGAACCTAGGAATATGCATCACTTTTCTGAATAATATTCCGCTTTTCTCGGGCGGATAAGTGAGGTGTTGTTTTTCCAGTGACTAAATAGTTAGCGATGTCAGCGAACCATGGGGAATTTTTTGACACAGAAAAAATATGTTCATTAGGAAAATCATCATCAACAGGAATTACTTCATTAGGATTATTTAATCTCGAAAGATAATCTACTACTACATTGGATTTCCCTGGTCTATCAACAATAGTAATATTGAATTCCTGTAATAATAACAGCCACCTAGTCACTCTACCGCTAGTTAATGGTTTATTCATCAAATATCTTATTATGGAATGACCAGTATGCACAAATACTTCATATCCTGTAATGTAGTGCTTGAATTTATTAATTGCAAAAATTACAGCTAAAAACTCTTTCTTAGTAACTGTGTAATTCAATTCGGCAGGTGACAAGTTTTTGCTGATAAAATAGATGGCATAGGATTGTTTGTCTTCCTATTGTCCTAAAGTTGCACTAATAGCAGTATCTAAGGCATCAGAGGAGATATGAAATGGCAGGGACCAGTTTGGTCCCCTCAAAAATATTGCCTGTACTACTTTTTCCTTCAATGTCTCAAAGGATTGTTGGCAACCTGTGGACCAAAAAAGCTCACTATCCCTGGCTAAAAGTCAGAAAAGGGGGGTAGCTATCCTGGAAAATTTTTCAATGAATCTCTTATAGTAGCCCGCATGTCCTATAAAACCTCTCACTTCCCTTTGAGTTTTGGGTGCAGGAAGGCTCAAAATAATTTCTACCTTAGCGGGGTCAACCTAGATACCTTTGTCAGAAACAAGATGGGCAAGCACCACCCCTGCCTTGCACATTAATCTGCATTTCTTATCACTCAAGGCAAGATGGGCTTCTTGGCAACAAAGAAGCACTTTTTCTAGATTTTTGAGGGCCTTTTGAAATGAATCACCAAACACAGAAAAGTCATCCATATAAATTTCTACACACTCAAGGTCAGCAAAAATAGCCAATACTTCCCTTTTAAAGGTATTCAGGGCATTACATATCCCAAAGGGAAGCACTCGATAAGAAAATTTACCCCATGGATATGTAAAAGTGGTTTTTTCCTGATCCTCGGGTGCAATTTGTATCTCGTTATAACCACTAAAGCCATATAGAAAAGAGAAGTACTTCTTACCTGCAAGGGTATTGAGCACCTGATCGATGAAAGGAAGGAGGAAGTAATCTTTGAGGGTGGATTTGTTTAATTCTTTGTAGTAAATGAAAATGCGCCATCTCCCATATTTATTTGGGACTAACACCAATGGAGAAACCCACTGGCTATCAGAGATGGGATAGATAAAATCATCATCCAAGAGTTTCTGTAATTCTTCCTTTACAAAATATCTTAGAGCCGAATTCATATGCCTTTGGGGTTTTTGGACAAGTCGGGCTCCATCTTGAATATAGATATGATGTGTATAGGTTTCAGGAGGAATTCCTTTCATATCTTCATAACCCCATGCAAAGGCATCAAGATGGTTCTGTAACAAGTTCACAAGCTACTCTTGCTGTGATGAGTCCAGATCCGAAGTGATATGCAAGGATTTGCCTGGATTAATTTCAACAAAAGTGGTATCAGGATCAAGAGCACTTATAGGTGTGGTTAGAGACATTGATGAGGAAGGATGAGAGTCATGACTCTCCTAAAAATATAAACTAAATATGGCATAGTGTCTAGATTGTTCAAGAAATCTTGAATCTCACCTTCCTACGAGGACTCAGCATAATGATGAATCAGGGAAACAGACCGAGTCTCCTCATCACTGTTGTAATCTAACCACAAATTTTCTCGGAGGTCCTGAATGGATCTAGCAGGTGGATACAAGGTGAACTTTTTCCTAGAATCTCCATGGGAAATATACATGTCACCAGAACGAAATCCAATATAGGCATCGGCTATAGCAAGCCATGGTCGTCCCAAGATCAAGGGATTCCCTCCCAACGTATTCTTTGGCTGAAGCACAATGAAATCTGCGAGACATTCCTAAGAATCTAATGAAATGATCCAATCATACAACACCCCTTCTAGCTTGATTTTAGATCTGTCTGCCAATTCAAGCACAGTGGGATTAGGATGAAGATGACACAATCTAAGTTGATCCATGGTTTGCTTGGTATTAACATTAATGGTTTCCCCCAAGTCTATAACTACATTAGAGACAAGGACATCACCTATCTGAACAGAGACAACAGGGTTTCCAAGATGAGTATATTTCTCCATGGACACACATCCCGTCAACAACTCTGCTGCTCTACCAAAAAATTGAATAGTTTGAGGCTCCAATATTCTCCTTCCTGGCTTCTTGAGGTAGATTTCCCTAATGATCTTGGTACATATGGGGATCTCTTTGATATATTGGAGCAAAGGTACCTTTATGAAAAGGTTCCTAAGCTTAGAATCCAAGCTAGACTCAAGAATAGGGTCATTCCTCTCCACAACTAGCCTCTCTAGAAAGGGAGGCCAGTTGGAAGAGGATGAAAAAGACTCGAAAGGTACGAGGATAGGCTGAATGGTGACACCTCTCATATAATGGTTAGGATTTTCCTCCTCCCCTTTATCCTTGATAATCACCAAGGGTTGGTTCTGCTTTTCTGAGGTTACCTTCTTCCTTGATCTCAATTGGAGATCATTGACTCCAACTGGCATAGACTAGTATCTGAATTATGAAATCGGGTTCATGGAATGGATCATTTGTACCACTTTTTTATTAGGATTGGGTAGAGGTTGAGCAGGCAACTGAGGAGGTTGAAACGGTGGAGGTAAAGGCAATGGTGGTGTAGGCTGACTCATATGAGGTAATGACAGTTGATACATTGGGTAAGGTGCATATGTAGTGGGTATGACTGCATAGGCGATGAATAAGAATGATGTGAATGGTTTGGCCCTCTCCATCTTTGTTGCCAAGATTGAGAGGGTTTCCATATTGATATTGGTTCCCATGCTGCCAATGTTGAGAGTTACTAGTGTTAGGATAGGAATATGAATGTGCATTATAACCAAAAAAATACAATGGAATTTCAGGAACCATACCTACACTTACCTGAGGCCAGTTTCTTCGCTCTCCCATAACACACAATAGTTCGGCTTCAGGTTTCCCTCCTTCAATTACAGCTTTTAGCCCAGGTATGGAGGGACATTTCTTCGTGGTATGGTTCTTTGCACAAATCACACATTTATTAGTTTATTTTATATCAAGAGGACACTCTCTCAAAGGATGCTTTTTTCTACATTTAGGACAGGAAATGGAAAATGACTCTTGTTCTTCTACAAGTTTTGGCTGAAATTTTAAAGAGTCTATATGCTTGCTAACAGTATTCACTATCTCAATTTTCATGTTATCCATTTTATTTTCCAGTCCAATAATCATAGCATCAATAGATTCGGTTTTCTTATTTCTATTCTGAATTTCTTTACCGGATCTATATTGATTCCTTGAGAATTTCCTGCACAAGTCACAGATTTGATCAAAAGTTTTTGAGCAATATCCCCTTGTCCTAAAAAATTAAAATTATTCCTAGCATAATCAATAATTCCACGTAAGAACAAGGTTCTAATGGTAATTAAATCAAATGTGTGCTTTGACCTTTGTAAGATATACATGAATATTTCTAAGTAGTCCTCTACAGTTTCATCATCATTTTGCACAATAGTAAAGATTTCATCTCGAATGTCTTTGGTTTTACAATATTCCTGATATTTCGATAAGAACAATCTCTTCATCTTCTCCCAATAATCTATAGTGTTTCCTCCTAATCCCATGAACCAGCGTAATGTTGCATCCTTGAGAGTGGTTGGAAACAACCTTGACTTCTGGGCTTCAGTTGAATAATCATAACTCCTACACAAAATATCAAACTCAAATAGAAAATAGTCTGGGTCTTCATGCACTTTACCATAAAAATGAGGAAGATCTAATAGTGGAATATTCTTCATTTGTACAACGGTATCAGGATCCACAATCGGAAATCCAAAAGTGTATTGTTCCTCATTTACCTGGTTTTCACCAGTCCCTTCTGCATGTTCTTCATGATCTGCCATTGTTTTTCCTTCACGCGAACCACTCTTAACAGGTTGATAACGTGAATATGGGTTCTAATAGTCTCCTTCTTTCCCTTTATGGGTTGAGGCACACCTGGACTGTTGCTACTAGAGTCCAAGTAGATTGTTCCTACATGATGAGTCTGGGTTTGTTTGGACTTCCTACCTACCAGAGAAGGCCCAATGTGAGAATTAATTTCAGATTTACCAGTATTTCCTCGGCCCTTAGTGGGTTTCAGACCCTTACCTATTTTAGGCATTCATTTAAAAAAATGACAAAACAAAAACTTCAATAAAAGGCTGCAAAATCAAAAGAACAACTCAGCACCTACAAATTACTTCAATCAATAAAACACACTGAACAATAGAAGGAAACTGTAGAAAAAATAATAGCAGAGTTACCCCTATTGCAGAAAAAACATAAAATTCTTACCAATTCAAATCGCTTCCCCGGAAACGACGCCAAAATGTTGGGTTCAGGAATTGCCCTTAAGCAAACTCCTCAACACTTAATTATCAACTCGAGGGTTCGTAAACTTAAATACGAAGCACAGGAAATTCTAGAAGTGGTATGAACTTTTACTATTTTATATTCCTACTTCTTAATCGAAATCTTGCAGAATCAAATAAAAAGTCTCCAAGGAAATTAACACCAAAGCAGTTCTAGTGCTGGAATGTAAAAGAATGCATCTGCAGAATAATTAAATAAAGGAGCATTCACACTGCTTTTGATCAATATTAACTGTTGAATGAAAGCCTATGTTTATCTCTAGTAGAGGTACTTGGCAGTTTGAACAAATGGGCCCTTAAGATAGCTTTCCTTCTAATGATTTTCCTTCTCACACGGGTCATTCCTGCAATACTACAATCTACTTGCACTAGTTCAGGCATAGAAATCTGTGTGAAAATTATACTTTGTACTTTTACTGAAGACTTATGTCTTCGTGTAGGGGCTCAAAGCCAAAAGGCTCAAAGCACTCTGTTCGTGTAACAAGACACTAGTTCTTGTACCGGAACAGAGCTTCCTACACCAAGTTATCAATTTGGAGAAAATAAAGAAGCGTGTTAACTATAAAATAAATTGCAAATGTAAGAAAAATTTGGAAATCACTTGCACACGAAATGAAATGCTTTTAATTAATTGAACCTTGCAAAATGTGAATAAACAACTAAAATAAGAACAGACTTTGAAAACTTAAAGCAAATCAATCTTTTGTCAAAGGTACTTTGCATGAAATCGGATCCTACTTTAGAAAGTAAAGTTCACAATGATAATTTAAATCACTTTCAATCCTTTTCCTAGAAAATGTAAAGTGCATAAATAAATCACGACTATGCAACATCATTTTTGTGCATTTTATGAAGTCATCTTTAATCGTTTTAGGAATTTAAATTTCAATATCGAAGACACTTCCTTTTGATGTCAACACTGTTTGCAGAAATAAATTAAATTGCGCAAAGGAAAAGAATGAAATGCTTGATGTAAAATGAACTATGTAAAAATACAGTACAGAAACCAACGTGCACTGGTGTAGGATCATACTTCCTGCTCGATCCAGGCGAAAGCAATCTTGAATAGAAAATTGCAGAAACAAATGAACTTAAATTAAATTTCACACAAACGGATCCATTCACACATTGGCTGGTTCGAAACGTCGACCTAATCCTAATGAATTGATTTTTCCAAAAGTACTTTTATCTACCTTAACAGAAGCTGAAATTCATGTGCAAGAAAAAGAACTTAACTCAAACCACACTTCTGTAATTAAATAATTTAACACACCTTTCAAGAAACGAAAAAGAAAGCAGTAAACGAGTTGGGTTAGATGGGCCATAGCCAACCAACTTGTTTCCATGTTAAGAAACATGACTCTTCAACAACTAAATAAATGCATCAAATAGAAATTTAAACGCAGGATGAATGAAACATGGTGCAACCTCCTTCTATTAATTCAATTCAACAAATAACATAATAAATCCGAGTCCAGCCCAGAACTTGGGCGACAAAAAAATTACAAGCTTATCACCAGAATTGTTATCAATTGTTATCAATGACCTATTACTACTTATGGATTACATTATATATAGTCCTCAGCTCATGGCCATAACAAATCTACACAGTCGTTTCCAAATCAGGCCTCTCGGCCGAATTGCCTACCAAACGACTTTACAAAATTAAGCCTTTCGGCTATATCAAGATGCGAACAAAACGTTGGCCATGGACCGTATCTTCAACATAATATTTGACAATCCTTTTCTTCAATTCGATCTCCAGATATCTTAAACTAATCTAAGTGACGTCACAAGGTGCCCTCGTGGCGTGAACGAACGGTTACAGAGATCTCGGGATAGGTGTTTGCCAACGGAGGTGCAGGAAGGTTCCTGCACTAGATCAAGCTACATTTTTTTTTTCTTTTCTAAGTAAGTCTAGATTCTATTACTAAAAAATATGGTACATACAGTAGTGTGCCTTCATGGGCGTTGAGAGTTCAGCACAATATCAAAAATAGAGCTGCCCACAAGGAGAAACCAGCTAGAGAAAGGTATAATAGCTGCCTCAAAGGAGGAAACCAGCATTGAGCGAAAACCATAGGACTGTAGCAGTACAAACCAACATTGAACAAAAAACATAGGACTGTAACAGTGCTTTGACATGCCAGATGGCCAGGATTCCTGAAAACACCAACTAGACAAAAATTCTGACCTGAATGACAAAAAGTAACTATGTGTCCTAGATACCATAGTCGTCAGAGGGAGGTTCTTCTTCGATTCTGCATCCGTAGCTATCATCATCGTCATCCAGAGTGGGGTTTGCTGCTGCGCCAGCCTCGCTTTGCTCCATTGGCGTGCCTTTGACACGAGAACTGCCACCACCATGTCTGCCACCGCCAACTTCCTGTGAGAGGTCCTGAACGCCGGTTTGGATTGCCTGGTCAGACCCAGGGGTGCGAAGCTGAATTCCAGGATGCGCAGGAGGCATGGGGTCAGAGCCAAATTTAGGGAGTTCTTTGAAAGTTACAGAAACCGTCGCCACCACAAGAGGCTGGGATGTGAGACAGGGGAAATGAAACAAGGCCATGGAGGGGTTAACCAGGTGAGCGGAATCTGCGCTGCGAGGGCCAGATGGAGGCGGATGGATGTGGGCGCCATGCGGAGGAGAGGGAGGGTATCTGTCAGGGCCACACTCAAGCCTGCGTCTATTGGACGCGCGAGGAGAGGCGCCATGGGAGGAATCAGAAGCGGAGGTCGACGGATTGTTGGAGAGGGAGCGATGCCTGGAGGGAGGCCTGGCTCGAGTGCTTCCTCTGCGGCATCTGAGCCTGTGCCGGAGCCTGGGCATCTTCCCACCGAGAGAGAGCGATCGAGTCGGAGAATTTTGCAGGGTGACAGGCGGGAGAGACGGAGGCGGGGCTCCAAGAAACAAAGGACAAAACGGGTTTTGAGAATGGTGGAAGCCAGGTAAAAACTCCACACAGCAGTAAAGATTGCAGCGCCTGCCCAACGCAGTGCGGGAGCTGGATAGCTTGGCTTCCGGAGGAGAGCCAGAGCAGAGCGGAGGAATATAATTTGCATAGTGACGAGCCAAATGAACTGCAGAGCCAAGAACTTAAGCATCGAGGTGGTGAATGAGCGTCTGGAGCTGGAGGACGACATCGAAATACATTGGCTGCCTCGTCTTCCCCACCAGCTTGAATGCCATCGCAGGTGACGGACTGTGGTATAAATATTTTCAATGCGCTTTGAATGTGGATTGCAGGTGGCCATGTGGCCTCGCCATGCGCCGGCCTGTCCACAGATCTCCATCATGTCAAATGGATGCACCCGCATCCGGGGTAATATTGTCCTGTTGCACCAACTGAGTGCAGTCCTGTAGGAGTTTGCTGTCATTGAGATTAGAGAGGGGTCCAGCAAAGAGAGTTTGAGCGCTGGTGACTCCTTTGTTAGCCAATAGATCAGCTACCTTGTTGCCCGATCTTTTGACATGCTTTAGAACAATGGCTTTGTTTTGTTGCATCCAGTCTGCCATAAGTTCTAATCTAGCTGTCAATCTCCAACTATCAGAAACTCACGAAGGGGGGGAACCCTGAAGCATTTTCTGAGCCATGTTGATGAGAATCTGAGAATCGCCCTCAATTTCTAGAGGAGAGAAGTTGTTGAGATGGGCTTGTTGCAACCCTTGCCAAAGTCCTTCAAGCTCTGCCGAGTTGTTGGCATCCCAGCCAATAGATCCATAGTAGACGAGCAGAGGTTTTCTTCGGTGGTCCCTGAAGATTCCCCCAAATCCAGCCTCCCCTAGATTTCCCTTGCATGCTCCATCGAAGTTGAGCTTCAGGGTGCCATTAGGAGGGTGGACCCATTTGTCGTTGGCAGGGGAGTGTTGCTTGGAGCGCTTGACTGAAGTGGGGTCCTGAGGAAGATTTAGTTGCCAGCTATCCCAAATGCCTTTTTCTAAGGGTTGTGAAGGGAAGTCATCTTGATTCCAATTCCGAAGACCTAGAGTTTCTTGGAGGTTCCTGCAGAGATTGCTCCAAAGGAAATCGAGAGGAGTACTTTGGCTTTTGAAGACTCACCTGTTCCTCTCTTTCCAAATGTTCCAAAGCGTGAGGCCTGGAATGATCTGCCAAAGGGCGTTGAGGAGAGAACAGTTGTAGGGGGCTGTTGGCCAATTGCGAATAAGGGCATTAAGGTCTTCCCTGTTCCTACCCTCTCTTCTGCATTTGAGGATGATGTTATCCCAAAGGAAATCTGCCAAAGCACACGTGAGCATGAGATGGTGGATGTTTTCTTCCTGGTTGTCACAGTTGGGACAGCGGGAAGGTCCAGTGAAGCCCCTTTTGATTAGGTTGTCCCAGGTGAGGATTTTGCGGATTTCAAGAAGCCACATGAAAGTGGATACCTTGGGCCAAAGATGTGGCAACCAGAGCCCCTTCCAAATGGATTCAATGGGTTCCTGAGTGCGAATGAGCAACGAATAGGCTTCCTGGGTTGTGAACTTTCCTTTGGGAGTGTATCCCCACCTTATGATGTCCGGCTGCTCCGAGTATCTGAGTTTCCCACTGTTTAGCTCCTTATCAAGCTCCACCTGAACATGATCATGATGTTGATTCAGACAGATGGTTGCTACTTTCCATTGTCTAAATCCTTGGATGGGGTTCTCCTCCCAGAAATGACAGACCTGGGCTTCAAGGGAGTGGATCTCATGTGGTTGAAGCTGTGGATCAATGGAAGTGAGAAGTTTGGGTCTTTGCTGCCAGGCGTCTGTCCAAAAACGAGCCACCTGACCATTATGAACTTCCCAGAAACTGTGCTCTTGGATCAATTGTCGGTGTTGCTTCCCTGCATTCCAGATCAAAGAACCTGAATTAACTGTGGTGAGTCTGATGAGCTCAGAGGTAGGTCTGTGATTGGCGTATTTGTCTGTCCACAGCTTCGCCCATGGGCTGTGAGGTTTAGACAACCAATTCCACCAGACTTTTGCACCCATGATAGCGTTGCTATGTTGGGGATCACGGAGACCCAGGCCGCCAACATGCTTTGGGGTGCATATGGTAGCCCATTTGACTAGAGCCCATTTCCGGTTTTGGCCAGAGGCTCCCTAGAGGAAGTTGCGTTAAAGAGCCTTGATTTGCTTGAGGACCCACTTGGGTGCAGCCAGGACAGAAAAAAGGTAGAGAGGCATAGATTGTAAGACAGACTTGACTAGGATAAGTCGACTGGGAAGATTGAGAGAGCGAAACGTCCATGAGGAGAGTCTGGCTTCGATTTTGTCAAGCAGTTGCTTCCAAGAAGAGTGCTTCAGAGCAGAGTCTATGAGGGGGGCACCAAGATAGTTATCTGGAAGTTTGCTATGGTAAAACCCAAGATTCTGGCTATTCGAGTTTGAGTATAGGGCGCAGTATTGAAGAAGAAAATTTGGGATTTCGAGGCGTTGACAGAGGTGCCCGAAGCTTCAGCAAAGGTATCGAGGATAGCTTTGAGGGAGGAAGCCTCTTGGGCAGAGGGATGTCCAAAGAGCATGTTGTCTTCCACAAATTGCTGGTGCGTGATGGGAGAGGATCCATGGACCAAGATGCCTCGAATCTGCTTCCGGTGCAATGCTTGTTTGATGTATCTTCCAAGACCTTCGGCCATTAGAAAAAAGAGAAAGGGGGACAGTGGGTCGCCTTGACGGATGCCTCGGGAAGGAGAGAAAGGTTGGGAGGGAAATCCGTTGACAAGGATGGAAAAGAAAGAGGAAGAGATTAGACTCATGACCCATCGAATCCAAGAGGGGTTAAAACCAAAGGTTGATAGCACGTGGCGGATGTAGCTCCAGCTGAGCTTGTCGAAGGATTTTGACAGATCAATCTTCAAGAGCATGCCAGGATTTTTGATCTGCTTCAAAGAGTGAATAACTTCATGGGTAAGAATGATGCCGTCCAAGATTTGACGGCCTTCAACGTACCCAGTCTGCTCGGAGGAGATGAGAAGAGGTAGGAGTGGCTTGAGTCGATTGGCAATGACCTTGGATATGATTTTGTAGATGACGTTGCAGAGGGCGATGGGTCTGAATTTTTTCGGAGTGGCAGCATGGTCGACTTTGGGAATGAGGGCGATGAAGGTGGAATTGAGAGACGGGAGGAGCCAGTGCATGGTTCTAGAATCCTCTACTAATTTCCAGACCTCATTTTTTATCAGATCCCAGAAATGGTGGAAGAAGCAGGCTGTGAAGCCATCCGGTCCTGGAGCCTTGCCTTCTTTGTTCTAAGAGACAGCCTGTTCAACCTCCAAGAGCGATACCGGCCTAAGGAGAATCTGATTGTGCTCCTCCGTGATGAGTTTAGGTATGTGGGGAAGGATCTTGTTGATCGATGTCTGCCTGTCTGTTCTTTCTTCTTGCAGGACTGTTTTGAAGTGAGTTGTGAGTTCTGCTTCAATTGCCTTGTGTTCCTCTAACCGTTCTCCTGCTTGGTTCTGAAGGAAGTTGATGTTGTTGTGCATCCTGCGCTGAATGGTGGAGCGATTAAAGAATTTTGTGTTCCGCTCACCCTCCTTTAACCAGCGAATGCGAGATTTCTGCTTCCAGAATATTTCTTCCTGCTGTCGCCTTTCCTCCAACTGCTTAAGAAGGTTTTGCTCTTTTAAAATCATCTCCTCGGTTCGACCCTCTTGAATGATGTGTGTCTGAAGCTCCTCCATTTCTTTTTCGAGCTGCTTTTGATGCTGAAATATGTTATTGAAGGTGGAGTGGTTCCATCTTTTGATGTGAGTCTTGAGGTCCTTAAGGTGCTGCTGAAATTGATACATCTTGGAGCCTGGCGGTGGGATGAAGGCGTTCCAAGCTGATTGAACCATGTCCTTGAAACCTGGATGTGTGAGCCAGAAGGCTTCAAAGCGGAAAGGCCTTTTGGATGTGTTTCCAGGTCTGGACCATTGTAAAGAGATGGGCCAGTGATCAGATCCAGCAAAAGGCAGGATAGAGGTGTGAAAATCGCCCCCAATGTGGATAGCATTGTCAGACAGTAAAAAACGATCCAATTTGGAGGCTATTTGTTGAGGGCTAGCTCGTCTGTTGTTCCAGGTGTGAATACCGTTGGCAAAGGGGATGTCGATCAACCAATTGCGCTGAATGAACTCTTTGAAGTGAGTGATGTCTCCTTCAAGTTTCACCCAGC
This sequence comes from Pinus albicaulis, assembly GCA_034641835.2. Classification (NCBI taxonomy): domain Eukaryota; kingdom Viridiplantae; phylum Streptophyta; class Pinopsida; order Pinales; family Pinaceae; genus Pinus; species Pinus albicaulis. The sequence goes on along the minus strand of CM076576.1, from coordinate 96,322,812 downwards.
CTCCTCTTTTCTCTTCAAGATTTGTAATCATGTTGAAGTCGCCACCAAGTATCCACAGGGGGTGGTTTCTGTTGGAGTTGAGCGCTTCTATTTTGTTGAGCAGAGCGATTTTCCTTTGTATGTCCTGTGGGAAATATACATTTGTGAAGTGACCATGCAAATTTGTGCCCAGAATGTGGAAGGTAGCTTGGATCAGGTTGTAGGCGGCGTGAGTGTCGCTGATTGAGTTTGACTGAGGGTCCCAGGCAATGGCAAGTCCGCCTGAGAATACAGATGCATCGACAGCTATAGAGTTGCAGCACGGCCAGTCTCTTGTGAGGATGGGGCCAAGAGTGGAGCTTGTGCATTTAGTCTCTTGCAGAAAAATAACCTGTGGCTTTTCCAACTGTATCAAGTTTTTAAGCATTCTGAACTTGGTGGGGCTGTTTAGACCCCTTATGTTCCAAGAAATGAGCTTCATTGGGAACTGTCTTCCAAAGGTTTAAAAAAATTGGTAAGCTTGGGGTACCTACCAGATTCCATTAACATTTCTCCAATGAGGATGGTCCATTTTAGATCGGTTTTCCGTCCTCGCTTTTTTGAATCCTTGAAGAGTTTCTTGCTATCCCATGGGCTTCCAACTTGGATTCCAAGGGCTTTTTGATGTTGCTGCACCCTAGTCAGGGCGACTACCAAATTTTCTATCTGTTTTTTCGATATGGTGTCAAAGTCTTGCTTCCTGCAAGCTTGTTCCAGAGTATAGATGTCAAGCTCATCGATGTCCACCCCTTTAGGACCTTCCTCCATTAAACTAATATGGCTAATGGGCATTTCAGAGCAGTCTAGCTCCATTTGGAGGGAGGAGGCTTCTCCTGAGGCAGAGGTAGAGGAAGGCTTGGGAGGAAGGAGGAAAGCCTCAGGTGAAGGCGCAGGCTGGTTCGAAGAGGCAGGGATATCAGTGACTAGAGTCGAGACAGTCATGGGGGTAGGGACAGCCATCGAACCCTTATTATCAGGAGCAGAAGGAGTAATTTGGGCAAGGATTTCGAAGTTGTTGCTTGTGGAGGGAAGATTCTTGGCTTGAGGATTGGATTTGGGCGCACTAGCAGAGGGATTTTTGTTGTGACGCCTACGGGAATGGACTTTGGTGAAGCCATCGGCATCAGGTCCAGGGGAGGCTTTCGAGGGCTTACTGGGTGAAGGATTGAGAGGGAAATCCCTGAAAAGATGGCCGTGAGCATGACATTTATGGCATCTGAAGGGAACATGCTCGTAATCAATGGACTGTGCCCATTCAAAGTCGTCGTGATAGAGACTTACCGAGTCAGGGAGGGCTTGCGCTAGATGCATGAAGACGCATAGTTGAGCATAGGAGGTGTATCGTCTTAGCCTGGTCTCCTCCGCGATTTTGAAAAATTCTCCTAGTCCATTGCCGATATCTCTTAAAGATTCCTCATCCCAGTACTCCAAAGGCAGCGAGTAGAGCCTGATCCAGACAGGCGCCCATTTAAGGTCCTCTTTGTCCAGATTGAAGCACTCCACCCAGTCCCAGAGGTAGAGCCCCGAGGAGTTGAAGAAATACGGGCCTTCATCCATGACGCGAGACTTGTCCTCCAGGCAGGTGAATATGGCTGTAAAGAAGCCTTTGGGTCCCAGCTGCAGCGTGATCTGTCCTTTTGGCTTCCATTTAGATTTGATCCAGCCATGCAATGCCTTTTCCGTGGGCCAGAAACCCACAAATTTACCAATCAATGCGTGATCTTTCATATACTGGATCTTTTGCATTGATTCTGTGGCTTGAGAGTTCGATTTTTGGTCGATCTGCCGCTATTGGCTTACAGGTTGCAGAGGTCGCTTTTGGTGGGGCGGTGGTATTTGTTGTGTCCGGTTCTTTATCTGTTTGCTCTTTCTGCATTTCTCCTTGCATTTGTGGCACTGTTTCCTGGCTCTTGGAGCTGTTGTCTGTGGCCGAGGCTTGTGCTTGCACAGATGACGACCTTGGTACTTCAGCGGACTGTTTTTGATTGACCGTATTCGTGACAGTGGGGGATGCTCTGTGGGCCTCCCCCTGTGGCAGATCCATGAGACGCACGTCAGTGGACGCACTTGTGGTCAGGACTTTGGGTGCATGTAGCAGGTGCAGAGCTCTCTGAGGTGTAGCAGCGCCGTAGCAGAAGCGTTGTGAACCCTAGTGACGGCGAACCCTAGCTCTGTTCCATAATTACTAGATCAAGCTACATTACGATTCATAATTTAACCTTATTAAATACTTATAGGAAGTAAACATAAGTTATAGGACGTTACTAAAGGCACAAAATCTATTAAAAATAATTAATTAAACACCTAATAAATCATAAACATGAATAATGAAGCATTTGTGGAAATAGGTAGCTTTTCTTGGACTAGTGCAAGTTAGAAGTGGTTTAAGGAGATGAAAGAGAGGTATAAGGTTGGGGTTTTACGATGGGAAAAGGGTGAAAAATAGGAAGTTTTGGGGCACCAACAATTATAGCTTGGATTCCATACACCTATGGTCAAACGTATTGGTCACTTATTGTCTTTTATTACTTGTACTTTATGGATGCCTCTTGACTTGCTTAAGCTCTAAAGGAGTTCCCCATGTTTTGAATTGGTTTGATTGAATGATGTATGCTTAAGTTGACATGGATTTTTTTAAACAAGAATCCTCTTATCATGATTAAGACTACTGCACCAAAATTTTTCATTACAAGGGATCCATTAGCAAAATTAACCATGGTTGCTCTTCGAGAGAAAAATTTGGTGGGGAGTATCTATTTAACTAAAGTCCTCAATACTTTCCCCTAGCAACAAGAATTGTTTTGTGCGCAAGCGCATACACTAGCATGTTACAATAAGGCTTGAACCCTAGTGGGGAATATATTAGCTACTCACTTTCATCGACCAAGCAAGTTGCACTTAACAATTAACTTGGATTTGATGACATGATTTGATGAATGATTGTTGTTAAATGAATATATGGTTTTTCAATGATGGTTATGTGGTAATTTTGGATTCCTATTTCCCTAGAGCATTAAGTGTGATAGATTGGCCTTTGGAAAGAAGGTTCTTGAAATGAGGGTGAGCTCAAGCTCTATGGTTGGGTGGAAACATTCCATGAACTTTTAGTCCTCTTTGTTGAACATGTTATGGTGTTTCTTATCCCTATTCCCCTAATTTGATTTCCAAATTGTAACATCGGCTTCAATTTTCACCAACAATGTAGACACATGATAACAACATGGAATTCCATATACATCAGTATTTTTAGAATTCTCAATTTAAATATGGCTATCGAGTTGAAATGTTAAACATGTGATATTGATGTGGTCTCCCCATTCCTAGTCACTTGCTTTGACAATTTCTTAAATGTTGATCTCTAATGTTGACTTTGATTCTAAAAAAATAGATGGAAAAACCTCCCATGAGTAAGAATATGAAAAAAAAAAAACAGTGACCCTAGTTCATAGGCCTTCCATATTGTGAAGACCTATGTACCCAAAATCTATATTAGCACTTGTAGTTTAAAAAATGTATGATCAACCCATGGCTCTCAACATGCATTTGACAGAATTGTGCCTACAATAGAAGTTTTGGTTGTAGCCTATAAACTATAGCAATGCAGAGCTTGAAGATAAAATGCCACTTGGGTCTTGATAGATGGTAGAAAAAGTACACATGTGAAACATTATTATAACCATATTAGTAAATTCAAATTTAGTATGTTGGTTCTCATATTTATCTTTTTTCTTGTACCTTGAATTCAATTTTGTGGGCTATAGACTGTAAAACTGGATAGACCTCATAACAGGTCAAGTTTCCTCACATGAGGGTAGTTTGGGACTGTACAACCTGACTGGGACTAATGGTTAAGAACATGTGATTTCTCCTTGGAGGTCACATATTCAATTCTAGTGGGGAGTAGGTTATGTACACATAAGAAAACAATTGTTTCCAAATATTTGTGTGCCATTGGCAAGGTACCAACAAATCTCATTCTCGCTTACAGACTAGAGAGAGATGAATGTAGTTCCTAAGTGAACGTCAATGCCAAAAATATATTGAGGAAAAATGAGAAAATTTTGAGAGCTTCAAGATCAGAGAGATAGTGCAAAGTAAACTTGAAACTGGAAATTTAATGTTGGTAGGAAGTATAATACCACAATGAAATTGAGTTGTGTGGATAACTTAATAGAAACCTTTTGTGAACACAGTATCCTCTTTAAACTACACATGAACCTACATATATTGGTTTGACATGCCCTAGTGACAAAGGATTTCATAAAAAGTTCATTTATTTTCCCAAAGCAACCTAAAAGCAGCCTATATAAGCCCTCAAAATTATACTTGTGAAAAAGGAAGACTGGGAAACTTTTGTTTGGCCCAAGATAGACAGTGAAAGATTTGACATTAAATATATTCATACACAGTTTTGGGACTTTTTGAATAATGTATTAGGACCCTCATTTCAATATGTTTGTTCGTGGATTCGACCAACTATGCATTTCACAGAAGATAACGACATTTATGTAATAGTCTTGTAGTGCCAATGGGGGCACTACACCATGCATGTTTTGTCTACTGGATGAAAATGTTCTTGTTGGTGTCACATACCGGGTGAGGAACCCATAAAACAGTAAATAAAACTCTTTAACATATACAAAGCACTGAGATGGAAAAATTTAAGCAATAAAAACACCAACCATGTAGCTTCACTCTAGCACCTTTTGGAAACTTTTGGTGGTTTTTTTTTTTAATGTTGCATGCAATGTTGTCTACTTGTTTTCCATTATTCATGTGGTATGCAAAAGAGTTGTTTTCAGTGTGTTAGTCTTTTGCATGGGTTTATAATATTTTTATATTTTTTCATGTTCAACCTTGGATGCTTTCCCAAAATGCACTACCAACAACCATCACTATCCTACCCGACTCTATCATGACAAGGGCTTCTCTGGTTGGTAAAGCAGGGGTGGTAATAATCCCCCCACCAGGGTTCATTTAATCATTTCAACTCCCACATGAGCCATTGTGGGCATGGAAGAAATCCAATCATCCCGATGTATAAATTTCATAGCCCTAGTGCTAATGGCTTTCCACTTTGGTGTTAATTGGGAAAACACTAATAGTCAAAGGAAGCATATTAGAAAACCCCTATAAATATTTCAAATTCTATGATGAACTGTTTTCATGTCATATTGCCTCATTTATATAGTTATATGTAAATAGTTAATGTTTGCACAGTATAAGATATATATGCATGGTTCATGTCTGCACAATGCAAGTTATATTAATAGATAATGTCTAATAAATTGAAAATTCTAATTTCTCTATTACAGGAAACAATCCTCCTCAACCACTGAAAATTTTAGATAATTGCAGTGAGGAAATCCAAGCTGTTGATTGAGAGTCAAGAGTGTACTACATCAAATCTTAATTTCTCAATCTGTGCAGTTACAAAAATTCTTCAGAAGCAATAAGCCATTGTGGGAAATATGAACCACATGATCTACTCAATAAGTAAGCCATGCAGTACTTTATTATGACGTTCAAGTTGGATCAGTAAATGACAAAAAATTATAAACCATTCATAATATACAATTAAATAAATTGAATTAAGGCGCGTGCCTAAAATTTTAAGCTATGGTTTCATCCCTTTCCAGATGTTGTCCAATTCGAACAAGAGAGTAGGTCCAGAAGACAGTCTAGATTCCATTGCTCGTTACTTGTAAGAAAAAATTTCATGATAAGGATTTTTTATTTTCACACATCAAGATTAAATGGCAATTTCCAATTTAATTCTCCAATTTCATTTAAGAAAACAACACCAGAGCACCCTCTTTGAAGATAATTCTAGACTATAATACAAATATCTAATGTCAGATGACTACTTTTGTGACATATTTATCTGGTAATAGGTCTAATCATTATTTTTACAGCTTGAGAAGTTTATACTTTATAGATGTCATCTTTTGACAGGGATAAGGATGGAATTATTGGCACATTTAGTAAAGGTTATTTCCTCATTATGTCCTCAACAATTTAATATACTAGTGACATCTCTAACAATAAAATCAAGATGTTTGCAACACTGCTTTATAGATATCAAAAAGAATAACTTAATAGGGAAATATTCAAAACTCTAAGAATACAAAATATATGTAATAAAATGTTTATATTAAGTTTCTCTAGTATCAATAATAAAACATCTCCAGGCAACATATTGAGTCTGAATTAGCTTGGTAGACTAAATGAAGATATGGGAAAGAGGTAAATATGTTGTTGTATATGGCGAATATTTTTAATAGAATTCACAACTTACCTACAATTTCAAGTTGGCAAAGGGTCAAGAATGAGAAATGGGTGTGAGACTTGGGTTGGATGTAGTGAGGGTTTTAGATTGTTGGATGGTTTGATTGAGAACTTCAATAGAGATGGATATTTTTTTCTTTGCTAGGTTGCTTATCCAGAAATTATTACCATTTGGAGACAAGAGTGGAAAAAATTTGAAATGTTAGGGTTGGTAATTGAGCAGGATGAACTTCTATTGGGATAGAGTCCAGCATGTGTCATATATGCCCCAAAATTTGGTAGCGAGGCTATAAGTGCTTGGCAGAGGAGAATGTGGTTTGACGATGGAAGATAATTTGGAAAACCAAATGCCCAAAATTTTCATGTGGTTATCTCTAAGGAACAACTCCCTTCTTGGGATATTTTACAAAGAAACAAGCTATGGCGGTCCAGGTTGGTATAGTCTGTGTAGGAATTGTACCGAGATTATATGAGCTCTTGCTTATAGTGGTGTCCTTATGCAGTTCATATATGGAAAGGATTGGAAAGGATCACAGGTTTAAGACAGACATGGAGTGGCCTCACTATTGATGAGGGGTTGCATAAATAATGCAGGGATTCAACTGTTAAAAAATTCAAGATCATTGGCATTGTTAGCAGCTTGCAAAATTGGATTGGCACATAATGCACACATATATATTCCTACTCTTCACTGTGATGTTCAGACCATATATATTCTTTAGGTTTGAGTCAGTTTAAAACAAGAAAGCACCTAGAGTGATTCAAAGGAAGGAGATTGATAAAAATGGTGAATGGGCTTTCTTTGATGGCACAAGTCAAGGCGATGCACCATTTAGTGGAGATGGTGATGAGATATCTATTTGATGATCATGTTATAAAGTTAAAAGTTGAATTGGGAAGTGGCCCAAATAATCTGGCATAGTTCATCGCATTAAAATTGTTAATCACTCTTGCAACAGAAAAAGGTGCTCAAAATATTCAAATATTTGGAGTTTCTCTGGTTGTAGTAAATTGGATGAATGAGATCTATTACTTGGAAAACCATAACTTGAATCCAATATTTGATAAGATTAATCTGGCTTGTTCAGCTTTATTAATCTTTCCTTTCTTCATGTTTAGAAAGAAACAAGAATGTAAATGCACTTTAAAAAACTGCATTGTTTTTTGATACGGAGACTTGGCATATTCAGCAGTCATTGGCAGGCAATTTTTCTAAATATGTTCATAAATTCATACTCACTTCTATTAGCTTTATATTTTATGATGTCAGTCTTGCATGTCTCTTACATGATGTTTATGTATCACATGGCTGTTATTTTGGGGATATTTTATGGATTTACTGGAAAGATATGTTCCAGGTGGTTTTATGGTCTATTTTAAAGGATATGATGGATGGGTGAGTCACTAAATTCAACTCGCAATTTTTGGGTCTTCATGTTGAATGAATCTCGTCGTCCTTTTTTAGGTAAGTCACTTACAATACCTCTATCGCTATATGCTTAGAAATATGTATGTAAACATCCCCCTTCTTCAAGGCATCAAATAAATACCCATTTACAACAAGTTCATCAAGGAATCATTTATCAAAGGGTCAGGTAGAAAGAAAATAAATCCTCCTATCATTCATGTATGGGACAAAATTCTGATATCATGCTCGAGAAAGCTACACATCCAAAGTATGTTGACTGTCTATATAGATGATACTTCCATTACCAAAACTTTTATCGACAATGGAGTATCTATGCCATCATCAAGGGCACTATGTTGAGATTGAAATTCTAGTTGTCTCTTCTAGGAAAGTGAGCATATCATCATAGCCCATGAGGCCAATGATGTTGTCTCTTTGAGACCCTAGCTTGGATTCTTCATTCATTACTGTTGTAATACCACCCCTGTCTCACTCAGCAGAAAACTTCATCGTGGTCTCTGATGATGTTGAAAAGAGGATCATCCACCCAGTACTCCATGCCCATTTTCTTGTCTCGAGTGGTTTATTTAAGAAAATCAAATTGATCCTCCTTTGGATCAACGTCTTTATCACTACTCAAGGCATAAAATGGAAAAATTTTATAATTTTCATCTTAGTTAGCGTGATCATCCTCAAGGGAGCCCATGAGACTCCCCTTTGTAACAGGGAAGACACCACCATTTGATTTTTTTTCTTCAGATTCTTCAAACATGTCTTTGACTCCCTTATAGCTGCCACCAAACTATCCTTCAATTTGAAAAACAAGTGCCTCTTTATGGGATTGTTCCAATTCTTTATCAAAATTAAGGACTTGTACATGATTTCCCACTAGTTAGTCATTGTCAAACTTTAGAGATCCATTGAAACATAATATATATGACCTTTCCATGAGGTCTAAAATGTGAAATTTATATTCAGGTTCTAGCCTCTAAGTGCTATGTTGGTTGTTCTTGTCCCAGTTGTCATTTTTAATGTAGTGATGACATCTGAGAATTCTGCATCATTTCTGATGTTTGTCATAGTTCAGTTGTCACATTTAGGCATTATAAAAAGTGTACTGTGTTGGTAAGATGTTCAAAGTAGAAACAAATCTTGTAATATCGATTTGAATGTTTGTCTCTATTTCATTTGTAGAAATATTGGTTGCATTAGTAGCAGCAAGCCCCACAAAGGGATACAGTTAATGAAGTCTTAAGCCCTCTTGATCCAAATTATGTGAGCAACTATATTCCCATTATTGCAAGCATTAGTGAACATCAACTGTCTACTTGGCCTTCATATTTTATGAATATAAATGTACCTGCATATCTAGAGCTAGCAGACATCATTGAATGTTTCTTACAGTTGTCAGATGCAAGGTCTTTTTTGTTTCTTCACATTGTGACATCAGTATAATTTTCTAGTATAATGGTGTACCTTGTGGTAGTGCTAGATCCAACAACTTGTATTTAATTTTTCATTTCTATTTCTGAAGCTTTTACAGCACTAACACTATCATTAAAATTCCATCTCCCTCTCACTTGAAGACAACTTGTTCCTTTGTCTTAATCTTGTTCTCATTGGCAATCATTTAAGAGAATGTACTCAGAATCACTGTGAAAATTATAAAGTCCCCTGATTCTCCAAAACTGGAGGAAGATTGGGTTGCACTGAGTGATGGGAAAGGAAGAGTGAATGTTGTGCAACTTTTATCTAGTAAGCTTAAAGATGAAATCCCATGTTCTTTTATTTTGTCTACTGGAAGAAAGAGGCAACTTATTAGTATTTAGTGGTGTAAGTCCTTTGGGCATATGCATGTTTCTACACTAGATCCAAAAGGAGGATTAAAATAATGGCTCGTAGAATGTAAACCAACCTTCCAATAAAGGACTTCGCTCAGAATTTGAAATATGGTTGTTGGGTTTGGCTCCGTTTCCAAATGTTGCTGCTAAATTTACATTGCTAGTAAAATAGAAACCTATGAGGGCCATATTAACAACAATAAATAGAATTAGACAAAGAACAACTTTGCTTTCCAATGTTTAAAGATTTAGTGTTGGTATACCTATGCAAAAACAAAAATAAAGGTCAAGGGCCACAACTCCAAATTAAAATGACCAGATGAGCAGCAAAGGTGCATTCATATGAAAAAATAGGTTGAGAAAAATCATTTTTCATTTGCTTCATAAAGCATTCCATCAATGAATTTCCGAATGGATGTTGATACATTCATTGAGTGGATAGTATTTTCAGAATGACAAATGGAATTTAGAATGAATACTTGTAAATACAATAATAGCATCTGTTTAGTCAATTTAGTGTCCTAAATTTCTTACATAAATTTATCAACCAGGGCTTGTAAACTGATGAAGTGTGGTGCACTATATGTGCCTATGTAACCTATTCCTTACTTCATTGTTTGTATTTTTCTTATTGTTTTTGGGAGGTTTTATCTTTTTAGTTCTTAATGTGCTATCCTATACTATTAAGGGAGTTAAAATGAATCTAATTAATTTACAAAAAGGAAGAAAAGGAAATATTATAAAACTAAGTTTAAAGAAACCAAAGTTTATAGGCTAGTTCTAAGACCTAGTTCAAAAAGGTAAGGCATTCAATTTTTTTAGTGATTAATCCTAATCCATGGATCTATGACTAAACTAAGATTGGAAGACAGAGTGAAAGCAAGAAAATGTATCAACTATTGTAATTGATGTTGTCTCAATATTAGGTCAGACCCTATTGAGATGAAATCAACTATTTGTACTTTAGTTGCTAAAGTCCTAAGACATAAAACAGAGAATGCTTTTGAAAATTACCTAACATGTTTATTTACTCCATTTACCCAATATGTAGAGAGTGACCCCTTTGTGGTAATGTTTTTAAGCAACCATTACATATGTTCTAAGCTAAAAAAATATAATAACTCTGTAAAATGAAATAACTCAAGAACTGCATCATATCTAATCATTTGACCATCTTTGCTTAGTATGTTCAGGTTAATTTCATTCAGAATGATCTTTAAGAAGATTGTTTGTTGCAATGAAATGAGGATCTTCTAACTAAAACCAACTAAATGAATAAATGACTTATCAATCTCATCCAACTGTGAAGTTTTTGACCTATTGAAATGGCTTTGGACAAATCAATTACACCTTTAGTTCTTAGCAAGAAAATAACAAGAAACAAAATGTATTCAAACACTGCACTTATAAGACATTTAACCATTCAATAGAAGATTCGATAGATGAAAAATGGATTCCATAAATGCTTAGTTAGACACAGTAATTGACAACTATCTTCTAACGAATTTGAAAAGGCAAGACAGTAAACTAAACAACCATGTTTCTCAGCACTTCAATCTTTATTCCAATACTGAATACATAGTTTCCATCCCCTTGAAACATTTTGGAAGGAAAATCTTCACAGTTACATTTAAACTATTGAAAACTGGAATTTAAGCATGAACATAAATTGCTAAACAAAATTGAAGAAATCTAACTAGAAAGCATAATAAAAACCTCCTTTAGCAACAGGGGCCCTCTGCTGCTAAGTTGGTTGACTCCTTAGCTTTTCAAAAGTGTAATCAAACTAGCATATGATAACTGAACTTCTTTATTAAAAACAGAGTCTTGGAAAAATAGAGTATTTCACTTGTAAGTCTGAACTATACTTAAAAATTAACTTGTTCTCGGTTCTATGGAACCTCTATTTAAAGGTAATTTGCATAACTAACTACGAAGAAAAGTAGTTATAGGTGTCTCCTTGAATTATAATCACAATAGGAATATAGGACTCATGATTTGCCTCGAAGAGCAAATCAGGAGTCCTTATTACTGTAGGTAACGATCTTTGACTTGTAGCTTTGATAATAGGTTTAGGCACCTCCATATGTCGATTTGGATCAGATGAATAGGATAGAATCCATGTTAGAAGAATTATAGAAACACTCATGTGGCTTGCCTCTTTATCTGACACCTGGAACCTAGTGAAGCATAAGAGTAGTTGCGAAATGCACAGTCAGCTGTAGAACAGGCTGCATTCTGTAGCTAATTTTCAAAAACTTATCAAAATAGCAAAATCATGAAAATACAATATGATAATCATTTAAATGTATCCTTGAGACAAAACCTTAGCATTCTTCACTGATTAGGGTTTATGAACTGATGGAAAAGAGATGAAATGGGATGAGAAGATTGTAAAGGAGAGGGTAATATTGGAGTTCAACATACCCCCACTGCAAAATCATTGCATGTCCTCATGCAATTTGCCAAAATTTTAAGTTCTTCTCCTTTACTGCATGTGCTCTGATACTTCAGCTAAGACATCCAATCTTATTCTTCTATTTCTTTTGGAAGTCAATTTCATCCTTGGTCTTTTCATGAGAAGTTTGAATCTGAGGTTTATGAGTTCTATGTTCAACCTCGTATTCTTCTTCTTTAATTTCTTGTTTTCCTTGTACAATATCTCTAGCTGTAGAGTAGTATTATCATGCTTTGCTTTGTTCAACTTGATTTTCTCTTTCAAAATCTCATTTTCATTCTTGATGTGCCTGTTCAATGTCTCTAATTCATAATTATCTTGCTTAAGAGTTTCAAGCAGAGGTTCTTGTGGATTGACAGTTATTTATTGGTTCTTTGAGCCATTTCTTTCTAATGACTCCACATAGTCATAAATTTGTTGTTGAACTGGGTCTATGTCAGGATATCTTCTACTGGGGCCTTCTTCAAAATGATATACAGGAGAGTTTTGAGGACTGTACATAGGAGAATTATTAACAGGTGATGGAACTGAGGTTTCTTCATCTATATTTATGAGTTCTGTCTTCTTGGTCATTGTCTTCTTCAGAATTCCTTGGATTCTGGAGCTCCTTCTCAGTTTTGGAGGCCTTTCATCCTCTTCATAAATACCCTCACTTGCTTTCTTTTTCTTTCCTCTAGCCTTAATTTGTTTCCTAATTTCTGTTAGCTCTTGAGAAATTAATTTTTCATTCTCTTCCTGTGGTGAATTTTCAAGTCTATTTTCGACCACCATATTAGTTTTCTTTCTTCTACTTCTCCTGGCATTTTCTTCCTTTGGTGGTGATTCTGACTGTTCTTGAAAATGATTCCTCACAAGGAAATCTTCCCAGTTGTCTCTTATGCTCCTTAAGTGAAATTCAATCAATATTTTCACTAAACCATGATGATGCATAGTGGTCTCTATAAATTGGATTCTCTTTTGGACATTTGAGGCCATTCTCCTTAGACTATTGAGCAGAAAGAAAGGTAGGTTGATCTCTCCGTTTTCTAGAAAATTCATTAATAATCGGATATGATAGACATACATGGTTCCATACCTTCCCTCACAAGTTATAATTTTTTGCAAAATCAGCAGCATATTTCTCCATTTACTTTTTAGATCAATACTTGGAATTCCTTTTCTAAAGACTGAAACATCCATACCTGGATTTTTAAGTATCTCCTTCCATGACTCATTATGAAATTATTTGTTCTTGAACCACCACTCTCCTTGCCTCAGAATTTTTGTTTCTTCAGCCAAGAAGGACTCTGTTATTATGAATTTGATGTCTCCAATCTCCACCTCAATCCCATCAAAAGATCCTGCAAATGATTTGGTAATTTCCTTATGAAAGCCATCAAAATTTTCTATAAACCTCAACCATCCAGCTTGTTGTAGTAGCTCCTTCACCTGTGGATATCCCTCCATATATTTGAGCCCTATTGGCTCTGTTCTAACAATTAAACCCGTCTTCCTTCTTTGCAGAATGTCTTCAACCTTCAAGATTACCTCTCGGTGATGTGGAAATGAATTGGCTGAAGAATTGATGAGGATGAATGATATGTGGTATTGGTAGAAATGAAATGAGCTATGGATCTGATGGAGGGTTTATGGTGAGTTCTAGGGAATAAGTATGTGATACGGTCTTGAGGAGACGTGGTCAAGCAGGTTACGTCATGATTATGACCATTAGTCATTAATCAGGGATTTTAATGATGGACCATTGTGGAACGTTATATGAGGGATATGGTCGAGATATATCATGATGAGGATTTAATCAATTTGAATGATAGGTTACCAAGGAACATATGAATGTACACATTATACATATTTCATGTTTTAAGTTTTGCTATTAAAATAAATTTATACACTTTACCTCAGAATTTGACCTTGTTGTTTGTTGTTGCTTGATGTTGTTCCTTAGGTACTCCTTTTGTAGCATGGTGGTCTTTAGAACATAGTCCTATAGTCCCTTTTGCAATCATCATGTTAGTATTTGTTGAAGTAGTTGCAGAATCAGATTAGCTGCAAAAATAGAATCAGCTACAGAATGTGCCTGGTTGCAGAATGTGATCTGTCAGAAGAATATGAAATATGGATATGGAATATGAATGTGGAGTGAAATAAAATGTCATGATAGTGAAAAATGAATTGAAAGTAGAATGATATGGAAGTGGAATGAGATGGAATGACAGTGGAGTGTAATGAAATGAAAATGAATTTGCAATTTGTGTTTTGCAAATACTTATTTACAGAAAATAAAAATGAAAGTATAGGATGTCAAAGAATTCTGATTTTCACCCTGTACTTTCTGCATAAGTATGCCAATCATTGATTGGTTTTCATACTTATACTTTATTTTTATTTTTATTTTATATTTTATATTATATATATATATATATATATATATATATATATATATATATATATATATATATATATATATATATATATATATATAAGCTAAGTTTGTGAAGAAGAAGAATTCTTCTTCACTAACTCCATATCAATATTATCCTGAAATTTTCTGACAAACTCTTCTTTTGAAAGTGGTTTATGATATACTTTCATCCTATGACCATTTACAAGAAGAGATACCTTTTCTTCATCTATTGTTCTGATCTTCACTGCTTCATTTGCAAAGACTTTCTCAATCTCATATGGCCCAAGCCAATGAATCTGAAATTTCCCTTGAAAATCTTTAAATTTTGAGTCAAACAAGAGTGCCCAATCCCCTTCTTGAAACTTTTTCTCTTTGATATACTTGTCATGCCATTTATTCCTTTGCTGCTGGACTATGCTGGTTCTTTGGACTGCATCTTGTCTGATTTCATCTAGTTCATTAATTTTCTCCAGTCAATGCTTTTTTGCTTTTGTCAAATCAAGTCCCAGTTAGACTGCCATCTTGAAGGTTTTGATCTGAAATTCTATAGGGAACATGACTTGCTTCCCATAAACAATTTCATAAAGAGTATGTCTTGTTGTGTTTCTCCATGTAGTTCTATAGGCCCATAAGGCTTCGGGAAGCCTTTTTTCCCAATCTCTTCTGTGTAGATGAACAGTCTTAGTGAGAATTCCTTCAATCACCTTATTGGTAGATTCAACCTTACCATTTTCTTGTGGATGGTAAGGAGTAGACTTCATGTGCTTGATTTTGTAATTTTCTACCATCTTTTGCACCATCTTTGATGTAAATTGAGCCCCCTGATCTATTACAATTTCTCTTGGAACACTAAAACAAATAAAGATATCCTCAAAAAGAAAATTAACTACAAATATTTCATTAGCAAAAGGTAATTCTTTAGCCTCTACCCATTTAGTGACATAATCAATGCATACCAGAATATACTTCTTTTGTTTAGATGGAGGATTGATAGGTCCGACAAAATCCAAGGCCCATTTTTCAAAAGGTTCAATGAGTACCTGAGGTTGTAATCGCATTTCATTTGAAGGAGCAGGTTTCCCTACCCTTTGACAACTGTCACACCTTTTGACATATTCTTTGGCATCGTTGAAGATGGATGGCCAATAATATCCTAAATGAAGGATTTTATAGGTTCTCATTTTGTCAGCAAAATTTCCACTACAGGGTTTATCATGACATGCCTTTATAATTTCAGGCATTTCATCTTCTCGAACACATCTTCTGATAATAATATATGGACCTGTCTTATACAATTCATTAGTAATCCATGAATATTTTGCACTTATTTGAATGATTCTTCTTTTCTCTCTATAATGCATATTTGAAGGTAATTTTCCTGTAACTAAGTAATAGGAAATATCTACAAACCAAGGAGTTTGATTATTTATTACAAAGAGATATTCATCAGAAAATTTATCCTCAACTGGAGTGTTGTCTTTGATATTTTGAATTCTAGACAGGAAATCAACAACTGTATTTTGTTTTCCAGGCCTGTCTAAAATAGTAATGTTAAATTCTTGTAGGAGCAATAACCATCTTATAACTCTACTATTACTAACAGATTTATTCATTAAATAGCTAATTGCAGAGTGATCTGTGTGAACAAAGGTTTCATAGCCTGTTATGTAATGTTTGAATTTATTGATAACATGAACAACAGCTAAGAATTCCATTTCAGCTACAGTATAATTCAACTCTGGGGGAGTCAAATTATTACTTGTGTAATAGATGGCATAAGGGATCAAATCTTATTTTCCTAACACAACTCCTAGAGTTGTGTCTAAAGCATCTGTTAATATATGAAAAGGTAGTTTCCAGTTAGGCCCTCTTAAGATGGGTTCTTCAGAAATTTTTTCTTTTAGGGTTTCAAATGCTAACTGGCAGTCAGGATTCCATTTGAATTCACAATCCTTGGTAAGTAATTTGAAGAGTGGGGATGTTATTTTGGTAAAATTCTCTATAAATCTTCTATAATACCCTGTGAATCCTAGAAAAATTCTAACATCCTTTTGGCAACTTGGAACTGATAGTCTGGAGATGACCTCAACTTTAATTCCATCTCCTGAAATGTGATGTCCTAAAACAATCCCTTCAGTAAACATCATGAAACATTTTTCATGGCTTAGTGAAAGGTTTTCTTCTTTGCACCTTTTTAGAACTTTTTCCAAGTTTTCTAAAGTTTCTTCAAATGAATTACCATAGACTGTAAAGTCATCCATGTATATTTCTACACAATCATGTATTAGATCAGAGAAAAATAAATAAATAAATAAAATCCTAGTACTGCCCTTTGGAATGTTGCAGGTGCATTGCACAATCCAAAAGGTAGCACTCAGTAGGCATAAGTCCCCCATGGACATGTGAATGTGGTTTTAAATTGATCCTCAGGTGCAACCTGAATTTGATTGTAACCACTGAAACCATCCAGAAATGAGAAATACTTTTTTCCTGCTAATGTATCTAACACTTGATCTATAAAAGGTAAAGGAAAATGATCTTTAAGAGTAGCTTTATTCAATTCTCGATAATCAATGCATACCCTCCTTTACCATTATTTTTGGGTACAATCACTAATAGGGAAACCCACTGACTGTCTAAAATTGGATAGATAAAGTTGACATTCAACAATTTTTGCAACTCTTCCTTCACAATTTCCCTAAGATTGGGATTCATCCTTCTTTGAGGTTGTATGATAGGTTTACAATTTTCCTCTATGTAGATATGATGAGTGCAATTCTTAGGACTAATCCCTTTCATGTCAGTGTATTCCCATGCATATGCAGATGAATGTTGTTGTAATGTTTTGATTAGCTTTTCTTGTTGTAAATTTTCCAAGTTTTTTTTTTATGTTCAAGGTTTTTCCTGGAAAATATTTCAACTGTAGAGCTGCCAAATTCTACCATAGAATAAAGAGACATCTGCCTAGATGAAAAATATTCAATATTAGATCTTTCTTGAAATTGATCATGTCCATATTCTGGAGATGATTCATAATTTTCTAAAGTATTCAAGATTTGACTATCTTCGCTAATGTTTGAAATAGTAAAGAGAGGTTTATATCTTCTTCATCATCAATCCATTGTCTGTCATCTATCTCTGTGATTGTTCTTGCTGGAGGATATAAAGTGAATTTCTTAGTTGAATTACCATCAGATATGTACATATCACCAGATCTACAGTTGATGAAAGCATTAGCTGTAGCCAACCAAGGTCTTCCTAGTATAAGAGGATGTCCTCCTAGATTATTTTTAGGAGTTAAAATCATAAAATCAGCAGGATACTCCCAAGAATCTAAGGACACTGAAATATCTTCTAACACACCATCTGGTTTGATTATAGACCTATCTACTAACTGTAGTAATGTAGGTGTATAAAGAAGATTAGGAAGCTTAAATTGTTCCATGGTTTGCTTGCTCATGATGTTTATTGCTGCTCCTAAATCAATTAATGTGTTTGGAATTTCAATTCCATTGATATGTGTTTTTACAACTGGACTTCCAGGATCTAAATATATTTGAATGGAAATCTTTCCCATCATTATGTCTGCTATTTTTCCTACCAATTGAATTTTTTTTTTATTTCTTTTATTTTTCTTCTTGGTTTATTCATACTCAACTCCTTTATTGTTTTAGATAATATTGGAATTTCCTTGATGGCTTGTAACAATGGAATTTTGATGCGAACATTTCTTAGTTCATCTAGGAAATCATAATTAGGAAACATAATATGTTTTTGTACACCTCTATCAATTTGTAATCTTTCAAGAAAAGGAGGTGTCGAAGTAGATATTGATGGTTTCTCTAACATAGGAGTTGAGTTTATTGGTTCTTTTTGTTTTTCATTTTCAATGTTTTGGTTTTGAAGAGATGTTTTCTCTTCAAAACTTTTATTAACTTGTAGAGAATCTTCCTCAGAATTGTCTTGTTCTTGAATTACTACACAAGGCTTCTTTTTTTCAAGTATCTTTCCAAATCTAATTTGGACATCATTAAGATCTAGAGGAGTGATCAAATAAGTTGGAAATTGTTGACCTTCTATCATATAGGTATTCTAAGGATTTTTATTGTTGCGGTTTGGTACTGGCTGGGCAAATAAATTATTTGGTCTCTGAGGGAATGGTAGTGAGAGTTTTGGATTTTGATTTTGAGGTTGAAGTTGGGGTTGTGGATTTTTTTGAGGATTTTGTTAGGGAGGATAATTTGGATAAGATGGATAGGATGGGTAAGATGGAGGATACTGATAGTACTAAGAGAATCTTCCATAGGGATTTTACATCCCTTGAGTCCAAGGTTGAGATTGATTTTGAGATTGAGGCCAAGGTTGCTGCCAAGAATTCCAATTTGGTGGGGGTTGATTATAAATTTGGTTATTAAACCCTTCAGTTTGAGGCCCCTGCCAAGGTCTTCTAGAGACAAAAAAAAGAGATTTTGTAGGTTTTTTAGTTATTTCTTCTTGAAATACAGCCTTAAGACCAGGAATTTAAGGACAAGTCTTGGTCTCATGGTTCTATGAACAAATCACACAATTTTATATTACTTTTGCATCAAGAGGACATTCTCTCAAAGCATGCTTCTTTCTACACTTGGTACAGAAAATTTCTAAGGCATCAGTCTCAGCTTTGTGCTTGTTTTGTAGCTTAAGGGTGTCTATTTTCTCACTAAGACTCCCTAGAATGTCAGTTTTTAATTCATCAAGCATGTTTCCAATTTCTGCCCTACTTATTGTTCCAGCTGCAGATTTGTTTACCCTAGCAAGAGCGGGATCTCTTTCTCCTTTTAAAATTTTTTATTTTCCTCTTGAGAGATTAATACATAGTTCCCCAATATTAGCTAATGGAAGTTGAGATATGTCTCCTTTCCCCGTCATGTTAAGGATATCTATCCATTCATCTCTAATTATTTTCAACAAAAGAGCTTTTAGAGTGTCTTGGTCTAGATTTTCCATTTTTTCTCTCTTGATGTTATATTTGAATCTTTCAAGTAAATCTTCCAAATTTTCATCCTCTTTTTGCATCATTTTAAACAATTCCTCTTTATGGTTAACATGTATAAAATAGTCTAAATACCTTTCTAGAAATGCTCTCTTCATATCATTACATGACCCAATAGACCTAGTGATTAGATTCATGAACCATTTTAGGATTGCTCCTTTCAATGTTGAAGGAAACAATTTGATTTTTTGAGCATCTTGTAGATAGTCATAAGTTCTGCACAAGACTTCAAATTCAAATAAAAATGTTTCAGGGTCCTCACTTTTTAACCCATGAAAGTTTGGAAGAACAGAAGGTAAGATATTTTTCATGGTAGCATTTGTCTCTTCATCTACTATAGGGAATCCAAAGGAACTTTCAATTCCCCTTCTACCCCTACCTCCTTCTTCATTTCCTCTACCTCTTCCTCTATCTCTTCTTATATCTCCTCCTCTACCTCTACCTCCTCCAAATAGAAAGTTTTCTCCATTAAATATTTCTCCTTCTCCTTCCCCTCCTTCTTCTCCTCTTCCTACCATGATAGATTCCTCAGAGCTGATATAAGGTTCAGTCTGGAGGGTTAACTGCTCTTCTGGTTCTTCTATCAATGGTATGTTGAAGAAAGGTTCTTCCTCTTCCTCTTCACTAAGGATTTCTAATTCCTCAGCTGGAATATATTCCCCTATAGAATTGAAAAAGTTTATTCCCTCTGTTGGAGTCCTAGGATCTTCTTCCTCTAAGATTGATTCAATGGATGAAGTGGGAGATCCTCCTAATTGGATATCTGACCTCAAAACCTCCTGGAAGTCTATGACCATTATAGTATGGGATATGAGTTTGAGATGGAGGTGTACTACTTCTTGGCCTAGGTGGAGTGAGTGGTGTTGTAGGGATTAAGCTTCTGCCTCTTACAAATCTACCCCTAGAGTCTCTTTCTCTATGCATATCATTGCTTTTTGGATGTAATAAATAAGGCTACCGAGTTACACTTCCTCGGAAACAACGCCAAAATGTTTAGTCAATTTAGTGTCATAAATTGCTTACATAAATTTATCAACCAGGGCTTGTAAACTGATGAAGTCTGGTGCACTATCTGTGCCTATGTGACCTATTCCTTACTTTGTTGTTTGTATTTTTCTTTTTCTTTTTGGGAGGATTTGTCTTTTTATTTCTTAATGTGCTATCCTAGACTATTAAGGGAGTTAAAATGAATCTAATTAATTTACAAAAAGGAAGAAAAGGAAATATTATAAAACTAAGTTTAAAGAAACCAAAGTTTATAGGCTAGTTCTAAGACCTAGTTCAAAGGTAAGGCATGCAATCGTTTTAGTGATTAATCCTAATCCATGGATCTATGACTAAACTAAGATTGGAAGACAGAGTGAAAGCAAGAAAATGTATCAACTATTTTACTTTATGTTTTCTCAATATTAGGTCAGACCCTATTGAGATGAAATCAATTGTTTGTACTTTAGTTGCTAAAGTCCTAAGACAGAAAATAGAGAATTCTTTTGAAAATTACCTAGAATGTGTTTAGTTACTCCATTTACCCAATATGTAGAGATTTACCCCTTTGTGGTAATGTTTTTAAGCAACCATTACATATGTTCTAAGCTAAAGAACTACAATAACTCTGTAAAATGAAATAACTCAAGCACTGCATCATAT
Source organism: Pinus albicaulis (assembly GCA_034641835.2). Taxonomy (NCBI): domain Eukaryota; kingdom Viridiplantae; phylum Streptophyta; class Pinopsida; order Pinales; family Pinaceae; genus Pinus; species Pinus albicaulis. The sequence goes on along the minus strand of CM076576.1, from coordinate 96,301,719 downwards.
CTAATTATTTAATCATCCTTTCTTAGTATGTTCAGGTTAATTTCATTCAGAATGATCTTTAAGAAGATTGTTTGTTGCAATGAAATGAGGATCTTCTCACTAAAACCAAATAAATGAATAAATGACTTATCAGTCTCATCCAACTATGAAGTTTTTGACCTCTTGAAATGGCTTCGGACAAATCAATTACATCTTTAGTTCTTAGCAATAAAATAACAAGAAACAAAATGTATTCAACCACTGCACTTATAAGACATTTAACCATTCAATATAAGATTTGATAGATGAAAAATGGATTCCATAAATGCTTAGTTAGACACAATAATTAACAACTACCTTCTAATGAAATTGAAAAGGCAAGAAAGTAAATAAAAAAACCATGTTTCTCAGCACTTCAATCTTTATTCCAATACTGAAGATAGCGTTTCTATCCCCTTGAAATGTTTCGGAAGGAAAATCTTCACAGTTGCATTTAAACTATTGAAAACTGGAATTTAAGCATGAACAGAAATTTCTAAACAGAATTGAAGAAATATAACTAGAAAGCATAATAAAAACCTCATTTAGTAACAGGGGCCCTCTGCTGCTAATTTGGTTAACTCCTTAGCTTTTCAAAATTGTAATCAAACCAGCATATGATAACTAAAATTCTTTATTAAAAACATAGTATTTCACTTGTAAGTCTGAATTGTACTCAAAACTTAACTTGTTCTCGGTTCTATGGAACCTCTATTTAAAGGTAATTTGCATAACTAACTACGAAGAAAATTAGCTACAGGTGTCTCCTTGAATTATAATCACAATAGTACTATAGGACTTATGATTTTCCTCGAAGAGAAAATCAAGAGTCCTTATTACTGTAGGTAACGGTCTTTGACTTGTAGCTTTGACCATAGGTTTAGGCACCTCCATATGTCGATTTGGATCAAATGAATAGGATAGAATCCATGTTGGATGAATTCTAGAAACACTCATGTGGCTTGCTTCCTTATCTGACACCTGGAACCTAGTGAAACATAAAAGTAGTTGCAGAACGCACAGTGAGCTGCAGAACAGGCTACATTTTGTAGCTAATTTGCAAAAACTTATCAAAATAGCAAAATCATGAAAATACATTATAAAAATCATTTAAATGTATCCTTGACACAAAACCTTAGCATTCTTCACTAATTAGGGTTTATGAACTGATGGAAAAGAGATGAAATGGGATGAGAAGATTGTAAAGGAGAGGGTAATCTTGGGGTTCAACAACGTCTTCACTTTATGAATATAGATAAGACAACTTACAAATTGTTATAAATGTACAAATTCATGGAGAATTAATGTCAACAAAGTAAACACTATTTTCTAAGACAATTGAGACCCTTCATACCTAAGGTGACAAACCTACTCAAGACACCTCATCTTCCTTTCTCTTCTTGGAAAGCAATTATAGTAAAGAAGGTTGGAACTTAGTATGCAAGAGGGGATAAAAGACAGAATCAAAGACTTTTTAAAGAGTTGGAATTTTGAAACCTGTAAGCTGAATTTCTCTGATGCCCAAGGGACCACTGTATTCACAAAATATCTGAGAGTGTACCAAGAGATTCACCTCCCTTTTTGTAGAATTTGTATCCTATTTTTTGTATGTTTTCTTATTCAATCAAGAAATTTTTCCCAATTGTCTATGAATTTATTGATAACTTTCTTCATTTATCAAGATGAATGTTAAAGATTTATAGTCAACATTGTTTCTTTGATTATATTTGAATATAATGCAAGGCACTGAATGATTTCAAATACTTTTTATTTTTATATTTCCCGCATTGGTTTGCCATCAAGATTTAGTAAGGTATTTACCTTTAAATTCTTTGGAAATTTATTACCAATCTATTTAGTATTAAGGAGTGTCTTGCTCTAAATTCAAGGTTATCCAATCTTTATATTTTACCTATGAACCATAGGGATTCATGTGAATATTGTCCAATATGTATTCTTGTGTGCTATTGAATTCATTTTAATAATGTCCATGCATTTTTTGTCCTATTAATAAAATTTAATGACTACCACATTCACTAGAATTTCTGATGTTTTAATGTATTCTTTGAGTGCCAAGGACTTCCATCCCATTTCCATTGCTACCTAAGACATCATATTTTAATTTTTCTATATCATCCATCTAATCAACTTTATATTTTAGTAATACAATATAATGGTGCCCAATGGAAAGGCACTAGTGTGGATATTAGATGGGGTTCATGTGTCTAGTTTGCATTGTTCCTCCAACATTTTACTCCAAAACCACTGAAATTTGGCATTGAAATTTGCATGGGAGAGATATTGTTGAAGTGACGTTGGACAACCAAAAGTTGAATATATTCGCAGCTTACCCCCTCTAACCTAAGAGAATACTTGAAAACTAAATAGGGGAGGTTTTCAAAGCTTCCATAGCGTACCTTGGCATTTTTGTTTTTGGCCAAGACCAGCCTCAGAAACAACAGAGACCAATTACCTTAAAATCAAAATCTATGAGACCCCCAAGACTTGTTTGACCTCCACAAATGAAACAATTGTGAAGTTGTCACTTCAAATGCATCATTCGATAAGTGGCACGAAACGTGGAAACATATAGAAGTTTCTAAAAGAAACTATTGGAAACATGGAACTGATTAGATTTAGATGGAAACAAGGGACTCAGTTGCAGAGTGAGCTCTTTTTCCCATGGTTTCTTATATAACTAAAGGGGAAAACACTTGTAGGTTTCTGAGGATAAACTTAAGGGAAGATAAATTTTAGGACTTGAAAATAAACAAAAAGAAAAATTAGAATGGAAGCAAACTAATGCAATAGCCATAGACAGAAAGGAAAAAGTTGATTTTGTCTACTTGCTATATGAGATGATAAGCTCCATATTCACTTGCCAAAAACTTAAGAAAATTTGCTGAAGGTGCATCAATTTACAGAAATTTACCTTTTTATTACTTAGATTCTTAAATAAAATTTATCATGTGGGTTCTTAAATGAAAATTTACCATATACTTATTTTCATATTAGAAAGAGGAAGGACCTTAGAAGTTAAAAAGTGGATTCATACCCGACGTCATGAGATTCTCCTATGATGGTAGTTACACATTGCCTGCCAAATCACATTGAAAGGCAATTCAAGTAGTAACATCAAACCCACCAACATAAATTTCTAGAAACATGTTTTATTCAAAGCCCAATCTCTCCCCACACTACATTTCCAACCTAACTTGATGGATCAATCGAACAAGCCATCGAAGGAGTATATCAAGATAAAGCAACCAAATATACCTCTTTAGGACATACTTGACAAGATTTTAGATAGGTAGATGCATTCCCTTACATGTTTCCTGATACTATTTAAACCCACATTAATTTTGGGGTAAGATCGAGTTTAATGAGGATGAGAGGTCAATAGAGTAACACATTTTCTTGGAAAATAGTGGACATAGTAATGGTTTACAGTTGAGATTTCCTTGGTTCAGGAAATTATTTATGCATACTTGTGTTTTCAAGATGAATGCTAATAGGGTCAGAAGATGTTGGTGCATGATCCTGAGCAAGGCTAGGGTTAAAAGGTGTGGACCATGTTTTCAAAAGGGTTGACAATATTTTGCGTCTAGGCTTGTCATTAATGACGTAGGGTCTGGAAAATAGCCATAATGTCTCCTTTCATTTTGGTATGAAACCATGAAGATTTGGTTATGTTGTTGTCAATTTGCTAAAAGTTGAGAAATTTTAGGAGCAAGGGAGTTGCTGGTCTTTGGAAAAATGACACAAAGCCCTGATGTGGGTTTGAGTGATAATTTGGTATTACTTTCAAACTAGAAATTGTTATCCATGGACTATAGTAATAGAAATGGGCCCCATTGGGAAAGATAACAAGTTTCAAAACATATTGTGGGTTATGTGAGAAGTTATTCATGTCGTAGTCAAGGCCTAATATAAAACCAATGGTTCCAATGTAAAATAAACGTCATAGGTGTAAAATTCCAAGCACATGTGTAGAAACCAATGGTTTCACCATGGAAAAAAAAAACTGCAATTGCATAAATATTTACAATCTTTTTGCATGAATGAATTGCAGAAATGTGAAAAGGAAAGGGCAACACAATAAATAAAAAGCTACCTATGTGTCAATGGCCTGATGACATGGATTCGTGATGTTGATGCACCTCTAGATTTCTCAAACTGATTGGAGAGCACACACCATAATCTTGGGTAGCAAGAAAATTCCAAACAAGACTAGAATTACAAAGCTCTTGAAAAGCTCCAGTCTTCAAGTTGGTATACCAATTGATATGATTTTAGTTACAACAATGCAAAGTGGTTTCTTGTGTACAAGAAAGAGCAAGTGTGCTAGTATGAGAACATATTTGTCTGAACTGTACACATAGGTTGTAAAATAAAGTATGCATATTTAAATATGTGATAATGTTTGACTGTGTCACCTATGAGTTGTTTATAGTGAGAAAGGAGAAATACAAAAAAATAAAGTGCAAAGTGCCAAAATACAAATATAATATGTTGTCAACTAAGACCACTAGAAACTTAGGGACAAAGTTTCACCACCCTCACATTTGAAACCTCACATCAATTTTACAACATTGGTATTTTAATGAGACGAAATAAGAAATGAAAAAGGACATTACACAATGCTAATTTAAGGAATTACTATATATTTCTTATGATTTTATATTGGGATGTGTTTAAAAATAAATGCATGAAATTTTGAATATCAAAACTATGCCTCAGGAGAGAAGTTCAATATCAGGTAAGAGGTTCGAAGTCTAACAAAATAAAGCTTTCCTATTTTTACAACATTTTAGGCCATTAAGTTTTGGAGGATCTTCATGGAGTTCAAAGGATTGAACGTTGAAACAACAACAAAATGGAAAAAATGTTTCAGCAGTGGATGCAATGGCCAAGACTCTTTATTAGCCTAAGAATCAGTTAAAGAATTTTTTGGAGTGGGCGAACAACAATCCCTTTGATGTCTTGGCACAACAATAGATTTACCCAGTGGCCATAATATTAGCCTCTAAATTAGATAGCATAATAGACATAATATGGCACAAATAAATTCCAACAATCGATTAGATGTAGGAAATGGAAACTAGGGACTCAGTTGCAAAGTGAGCTATTTTTCCCATGGTTCCTTATATAGCTAAAGGAGAAACACTTGCTAGTTTCTGAAGATAAACTTAAGAGAAGATAAATGTTAAGACTTGGAAAGAAACAAAAAGAAAAATTAGACTTAGCCAGATCATGAATCATAGTGGTGTATGTAATCACATCAAGGGGATTGCCAAGCTTTTGCATTTCTTGCCAAAACACAAAATCTCTGTTAAATTTCCACAGTATAGAAAGGCCATTTATAAGTATATTATAAATCACAAAATTTGGAGAGCACTTCAAATATTTCATTGACCAAAAACATATTAATGCCTCATTTATCTCCTCTTCCTTGACAAGAGCATCAAGTAGACAATTCTATGTATATACTTTTGGGTTCAAGCCTTTTTGCATCATTTCCTCCATAATCAAGTATTCCTCGTCTATTTTTCCTACTTTTCCAAACCCATCTACAAGACTGTTGTAAACAACTACGTTCAAAACTATGCCTTTGGCTTTTGCTTCTTCAAAAATCATGTATTCTTCATCTAGTTTGTCAACCTTTGCAAGTCCATCAATAAGTGCTCCATAAGAAACTACACTAGGAGAATGGCCCTTTATCCTAATTTCTTTGAGGATTTCGTTGGCTTTGTTCACCTTTTCTAACTTGAAAAAACCATCAATGGTAGTGTTATATGTAAGAATATCAAGTTCACAACCTTGCTCCTTCATTGCATAAAACAACTCGTATGTTTCATGTGCTTCACTAACCTTTATAAGAACATGCATTAGTGTAGATTAAGTACAAACATCTTGACCATATCCATGCTCTTTATTTTCTTCAAAAAATATGTTGGCCTTGTCAATATCCCTTTCTCTAAGAACAGAGTTCATATATACATTATAAAGTGTTAGATATGGTTTGCAACCTCTATGAATCATGTCATTAAATATTTAATGTCCATCATCGTTCCTACCCCACTTGAAAAAGTTCTTAATTAGAGATGCATATACAACAGCGTTTGGTGCATGACTGTCATCCAACATCCTTTCAAATAGCATGTATGCTTCATCAACCCTACGTTTCCTACCTAAACCATCAATCAGAGAAGAATATGTTGTTGCATTTGACCTACAAGCCTTTTCTCTTAAACTCTCAAAAATGTTGCACGCATCATCCAGCCTCTAAATCTTGCACAACCTAACAATCATGATGTTAACTTTCATGACATTTGGAAACAAACCTACCTGTGCCATTGTCTCTTGTACTTTGTAAGCATCATCTAATATGTTTGCCTTGCATAGTATATCAAACATATTATTGTAGGTGCTCTAAGAACAGAGTTCATATATACATTATAAAGTGTTAGATATGGTGTGCAACCTCTATGAATCATGTCATTAAATATTTTATGCCCATCATCTTTCCTACCCCACTTGAAATTTTTCTTTATAATATATGCATATACAACAACGTTTGGTGCATGACTGTCATCCAACATCCTTTCAAATAGCATGTATGTTTCATCAATCCTATGTTGCTTCCCAAAACCATCAATCAGAGAAGAATATGCTACCGCATTTGGCTTACAAACCTTTTCTCTTAAACTCTCAGAAAGGTTGCAGGCATCATCCAGCCTCTAAATCTTGCAAAAGCTATCAATCATGATGTTAATTGTCATGACGTTTGGAAAAAAACCTACCTGTGCCATTGTCTCCTACGCTTTGTAAGCATCATCTAATATGTCTACCTTTCATAGGATATCAAACATAATATTGTAGGTGGAGTGTTTAGGTTCTGCATCCTTTTTCATTTCAGTGAAAAGGCTATAAGCATCATCCACTTTGCCTCTCTTTCCAAGGCAAGTAAGAATACTGTTATATGTTATGGCGTCAGGTTTTCATCCATTTTTTATCTCATTTTGTTTATTAAATTGTAAGCTTCATCAAAATTTTTAGAATTTCCAAATCCCATAATTAACGTGGTACATGCATAAGCACATGGAACCTTTCTAGTAATTTTTGTGTTCTCGAACAATTCTTTCACTCCATCTAATATATTTTCCTTGTAAATTATGCCAATCATAGTTGTATATGTTACTTTATCTAGTGTGATATTTTGTGCCTTAATTTCATGAAATAACTTACAGGCCATATCTATTTTACCTATCTTTCCAAAACAATCTATGCATACATTATACAAGACAATATCTGCACACAATCCATTGCTTTTCATTTCATCCAACAAATACAATGCGGCAACAAGCTTACCTTCCTTGGAAAATGCATAGGCAAAGGTTGTAAATAGATGGGTCTTCACTTCACACTCTATCTCTTGTATTTCTTTAAACGTTATTCGTGCCATGTCTAGTTCATGAGCTTTTGCAAGTGCACCAATGAGAGTTGTAAAGGCAGAGAATGCAGGCCTAAATTTAAAATTCCTCATAGCAAAAAGCATAGCAACAACTTTCATCAGCATTTTAGAATTTATAAATATGTGTACCAGTTTAACACAAGTAACATTATTTGGCCCAAATCCAGCTATACTCATCTCCTCAAATATTTCTTGCAGATTATCGTAGTCTTTTCTATTAGCGAGGAATATTAAAAGTGCATCATATGCTTCTTGACTATGTTGATTATAGTTTTGTTTCTGGACCCATCTAAAACAATTAACTGGCATGTGCACATTCTGCTACCTCTTCAATACTTCTACAACATATCCAAGATGAGACTTACAATTAATCCTTTCAAGAACTTCTTCCACATCTGATCCCCACGTATCTTTATGAATAATGTTGCATATTTCATTAAAATCATGTCCCTTGCTTTTCTTGTTGGCTATTATTATCATGCTCTTGCCCACATCCAACTTGCTTGCCTTGATCAAAGGATCCAAAAAATCCAGTTTCAAGTGAAGAAAATTTACTCCTCCAACACAATAACCATCAAGTAACATAAGGCCCATGCTGGTGACAAATATTTGCAACTGCAAGGAAAGTATCTAGCCTTAATAACAAATACCAAATTTTATGGCTAGTTGGGGGGCTCAAACCCATGACCACCAGAAGCGCGAGACTGTTCGATGATGGTCATCCCTAGTTCTCCACTACCCTGACGATTTTCTCCTACCTGCCCGCTGAACGGTGTATCGTTTCTCACCTGGGATTATGAAGTATATTCATGGAAGTTAAGCTACCTCCGACTGGCAGTTTACCGGTTGCGGTTGTTGGTTAGCTTTGACCATGGAAAAATATATGGATGTGGAGCTCCTCAACTTCACCGAAGACCCCTATACCTCAGCTGACATCTGGTCAGACCCTCCTCAGACTGCTACAGGTATGCCATGCACCCTGTCGGCTATTACTTTTTTTCTACTGACGAGGTCTCTAAGGTTTCTCTGGTGTACCCTACCTCATCCGACCCTCTTCTAGATTTCGACTCTTTCATTGTGGTAGACCACAATGATGGTAGCCCCTTCGTAGTTTATACCTCTGCTGATTACAACAATATTTTATTTCTGGATCTTTGTCCACTTTCCTCGTCTTCTCTTACGTTTCTGGCTCATACATTCCCTCTTCCACTCCCAGAACCCTCGGTCCCTCTTCTCCCTCGTTGTGGCCTCCAGGGTCACCCCTCCCCGACTATTTCTGGACCTGGGTACTATGGGGAACTACATCTGGCTATCCCTATTTCGATTTGCGCTTCCACTCCTCCCCCCAGTACAAGCCCCATTTCATCTCACCCATCTTCTTATAAATTCAACGTATGCCTTCCTGACCTCCATATCCCCGCAACGTCGGCCTCAATCACTACTCCACCTTCTTCGGTTGCCTCAAATTTTCTCTCATCTGGTACACACCCTCGTACATCCAGGAAGAACAAGTGTGTCTGGGTCTGCAATAAAGGCAGTCAGCTCACCCTTGGTGAAGGTTTACAGATGGAATATGTTATGGGGATGGTGGACCGTGTGTTGGTGGTGCGGGTACATGTTCAGAACTAAAACGTAAAAAGACTCAAACAGTGGGTATCTAAGATTTGGGGAAATACCTTACAAGAACTCCCAACAGTTTTCACGCTTACGAGGGGTTGGTTTGCCATACAATTCACATCCAAGGAACTCACAGATTGGGTTCTCTCTCAGTTTTGGAATATTTAACTTGCCCCTATGAATCTCAAATGTTGGCACCCCATTTTTTTATCTGGAAAGGGAACATTTGGGTGTCGGCCCCATTTGGGTTCGCCTCCCTGGATTACCACTGCACCTTTGGAAGGAGGAGATATTCATCAGTATTGGAAACATCTTGGGTACCTACCTTGATCACAATAGATATTTCATAGAGACTGGTAAGATGGCCTTTGCCCGAATATTGGTTCACCTTGATACCCAGGAAGGATTGGAGGAATATCTTAAGATACACTGGAGTAATATGACCCGAATTCAAATTATTGATTATGAAGGAGTTCCTTTCAGATGTAGACGGTGCCACAAGGTTGGGCATGTTTAAAAGGATTTTCTGTTGCTCACAAAATTTTCCTTTGCATCCACTATAGCGAGACCTTGTGTTACACGTGAACCAATCATTGTAACTCTGAACAGGACAAATCAGTCGATGGGTCTACACTCATCGTCGCAAGAAATTCCACCCTTGGGGACTGTCAATGTTGCATCTTCCTGCTCCTCTGCCGGTATTACCAGATCCATGACTGTGGATGCAGCATCGGGACATTGTAATATCCCAAAATAGGGAATTTCTACAACAATAATAATATCTAAAGATATTCTAAAGTTGGAGCTTCAGCAAACCAAGCACATAGCAGTGTAAATCAGCTCATAAGATGTAAAGGAACATCTACCCATCAAATGAATTATCAGCAGCAAGAATATGACCTATACACTCCTTCCAAAGTGGGGAAATGCAGCAATATAGGGAATAAAACGGTCATCTTAAGAAAATAACACTATATCTGTGAAAAATGGGACTTGGATCCCTTAGAATATACAATAGATAGCTCACATCCAGAATTGGAGCAAAAACAAATGCTTCTAGCCAAGTTAAACAGATCTCCCCAAACCAATGCAGCTCAAATAAGCCCAAACCCCATGAATTTGCTTAACAGAAATTAATAAAGCATACAACAGCATTATTTTAATGACGGTTTATGCAGAAAATAATGAGGAACAACAGATCTGGAGTATACAATCATCCAATGGTTGAGCAAAGTGGAGATCTCTTCCTTTTTATAAAAAATAAGGATAACCCGGAAAGGGCTTCATGAGAATACAATGTATAAAGAGAAGATATGCAGATATAGATCTGGAAAACATAGTATATTGTAGCTCTATATATATGTAGCTGAAAATTTACAAGAAAGAGAAGGAGGATGATGTACAAAGCTTTCCGGGAGAAGGGTTGGCCCTTCCTCCAACGAATAAGCTCACAAGCAAGGGATCAAACCCTGCTACTGCAACACAAAGAGAAATAATGCAGTTCCTGAAAAGGACTACGCATTCAATGATGGAGAATGCTTTTGCCACATTCCAAGATGTACAAGATGCTCAGAAACTTTCTTAACATATTTTGCAAAGAAAGGGGAGCTCCCTCCTCAGAAAGATAAGCTAAGAAAGTGGTGTTGGGGAATTTCCACTAAAACACCCTACAACATAGCACTATACTCTGCAGAAATACCGTTGTGGCTGAAGGAGGACGCTTGGCCTCAAGCTTGAGTGTGAAAAACTGAAGTACAATGCTCCTTCAAGAGGCTTCTCAAGAAAGGAGAAGGATTCCTAAACAGAAGATCCTTGTGCTAAACAACACTACAGCTCTATTAAACAGCAAGAGGATGCCAAACAGTCTAAATAGAAAAATTCAATAATATCCAAGCTAACCCCAAATGGCTGTCATCCTATTCCTTATAAACTTTGTGAGCCTCCTCACCTTGGGTCCCACCCATTAGGGTTTCCAACTCCACATGAGCAATCTCCCTCCAAAATTACGTTGTACCTTCATCAAGGCCACTCCTCCATACTGCGGTGTTTGATTTAGACAAGGTTGACCTCTTCAATATGCTTCATCCCTTTTCACACTCAAGTGCCTCTAATCCAACTCTCAAATGTTTGTCTATGCTAATCCTTGTTCACACTGAACTAGTTACATTGTTGATCTCTTCTTCTTCATGCATGCATGTTGACTTAGTCAAACTTGACTTTGTCCTCATCCATTTGCCCCTGTTCACACACACAAGTGTAAAATCTAGCTACTGTGATGATCCCCTTACACATTATAATGGGTTTTATTCATGTTTTTATTATGCATAGGCCTCCTTACCCATTTATCCAACTACTAAGTGCAAAAATCAAAAATTAATATTCCCCTTAGCTACTTGCTAAAGTAGGAATATTACAGTCCTCCCCTCCCAAATGTTGCTTGTCCTCAAGAAACTGCAAGGATAGAACTGAAAGGCTCCCTCCCAAGGCATGGAGTCTGAAATGTGTTTGGGAACTATCATTCCCATGTAAAACCTCCACCCCTAAGCCATCATCCATACAAGACGAGTCACCCTCCAACATGGCAACTCATGAAAGATCTCCTCCACCTTAGTCTCCTGCAAAGAAGGTGGGTTGAATAGCTGAACATGATAGGCAAGATGGCCTACCCCATGTTGTCTTCCTCTCCACTCTTGGCAAGTGTAGAGTACTTACTAATCTTGGGCTGCAAACAGGTTGCCCTCAAGTGGCAAGACGAAGAATATATCTCCAAAGATCCTATCTCCCATGACATGAATCATGCCGGCCCAATTCATCCCATCCAAAATGAATGGCACCTCATCACCATTGGGAATCCAAATCAGAAAAATGTTGATGGTTTCATGACACCAATGGTCTATCCAGAGGATATAGCACGGTTTTCCCAACTGCTGCTCGAGAATATCATGTGGCAAGTTGTCCTTCAACAAAGTACTAGTTGTGCATGAGTGCTCATCTACTATGTGGTAGTAAACAGAAATATATATCAATTGTACATGATTAAAATAACAAGACAATGTGCCATACATTCCTTCTAAAACATCATGATGAGTATGGAGAAATTTCAGCCCATAATCTCTCAATAATAGCCATAGCAACAAGGAATCTTGCTACATCCTTGCATTTTCAAAATGCAGATCATGGAGCAATAATACAATGATGGACATGTGAGTTGTCTCATCAAAAAATTACAAACCAGCTCCCTCATACATCATGGGGAAGTTATCCTTCCTCCAAAAAAAATGTACATACATGTAATACATCTCAAACATAAACACATGTGAGCACATGAGGCATATCTCAAACAAAGGAAAATATATGGACATAAGATTTGACATATGATTTCCAAACTCCCTTCTTAATAGCCACAACAACCATGCCTCCTTCTTATGCATCATATCATTGAGACATAAGGCATGAGATAAGGAAATATGAACCTTTGGGGAGTGGCCATACTCACCCAAAAGCAACCAGCGCAGCCATGCTTCTTGTTGGCTTGTATCCTAGATTTGCAATGGGTTTGGAAGCCTCTTGCTCCATACTGCAATCCACTCATCCCAATCTAGGTGATGGATCTCATTATACAAAAACTTGATATCCTCCCATGGTAGGACACCAACCTCCTCAAATATTTGAATAAATTTGCACTCCATGAAATGTTGAAGTGCACCTCCATTAGAATATCCTGATGAGACCTCCTCCTCATGCATGGCCTTCCAAAACCAATGAGGTCTTGGATCTGCTGCAAGTAGAAGTCTCTCTTTGAGCTGTGGCATGCTCATTGAGAGAGTGTCATCTAAAGAGGAGAAAGAGTTTCTCATCTCAATATGTCTACCCTTTGACATCTCTTCCTCCATGGCTCCCTAAATGAAGTTGGCATCTGAATATTCCCATGAGAAATGCGTGATTATTCCTCAACTGGTGCTCTTGGACAGTGCAGTGCAATCTTGCTACTTTAAATTAGCAGTAAGTGATGAGCCTGGGTCATACAACAGCAGATTTCCATAATCTTCTGAAATATTTTCTGCAATAATAGAAAGTCGAAATGAAATCCTACCTTGCTAGGCTTTGGGAACACCTTGCATGGCTGCCAGGGGGGTTCTCTCTTTCACTGTGTTGGCTCCCTAAACTGCTGATGTTGAAGGTTGCTCCTCCAAGGTTGTGACAACGGTGATATAAGTCTCCTCAAGAGATGGTGAGGGCTCCGCCCTCTCTGATTTTTCTTCATCAAATATCTTGATCACCCTCTAAGTGAAATCTACGAGAGTAGATACTCTTGCATGAATTATGTGACTGAACCACCAAGTGCTTTCTTTGCCCTTCATGTGCAGCGCTGCAATCTCTACTGCCTCTCTTCCTACCACTGGATGTAGTAGGAAGAATTCTGCAAGTATTCTTGCCCAAGTCCTTGCTGAATATGATCCATCAAAAGTAGACAATAGAAACCTATTGCCCTTCATTCTTCTTGTGATGCAAGGTCTCCTTTCTTCCTCCAGTTGAATGAACTGTGGGAAGGCTAGAGTCTCCTTGAAGGCTCTGGGTTGAGTCTTGTACTCAACAAGGTATTCACTTAGAATCTGATGTTCCAAGTGTCTTCCATGCCCTTTGTCTTCTTATTCATGAGAATAGGAAGTGCATGGTCCTTTCTCTTCTTGAAACCCTCTAGGAGTTTCTTGGCATCTCTTCTCCTTCATCAGCTTAACCTCATGGGAGAGGTTCTTTATAGATCTGAAAAGTGATGAGAGTAAACTCATCCTCTCCATCATTCTGATCGTGCTCCCTCTGATGGTTGGAACTCACAGGCTGAGCCAAGACTATGCTCTGATACCACTATGATATCCAAAAATAGGGAATTTATACAACAATAAGAATATCTGAAGATATTCTAAAGTTGGAGCTTCAACAAACCAAGCACATAGTGGTGTAAATCAGCTCATAAGATGTAAAGGAACATCTACCCAGCAAATAAATGACCAGCATCAATAATATGACCTATACACTCCTTCCAAAGTGGGGAAATGCAGCAATATAGGGCATAAAATGGTTGTATTTAGAAAATAACGCTATATATGTGAAAAATGGGACTTGGATCCCTTAGAATATACAATATATAGCTCACATCCAGAATTGGAGCAAAAAAAAATGCTTCTAGCCAAGTTAAATAGATCTCCCCAAACCAATGCATCTCAAATAAGCCCAAACCCCATGACTTTACTTAACAGAAATTATTGAAGCATAAAACAGCATTATTTTAATGAAATTTTATGCAGCAAATAATGAGGAACAACATACCTAGAGTATACAATGATCCAATGGCTGAGAAAAGTGGAGATCTCTTCCTTTTTATACAAAATAAGGATAACCCGGAAAGGGCTTCATGAGAATACAATGTATAAGGAGCAAATCTGCAGATCTAGATCTGGAAAATGCAGTATACTACAGCTCTGTATATATGTAGCTGAAAATTTACAAGAAATAGAAGGAGGATGTTGTACAAAGCTTTCCGGGAGAAGGGTTGGCCCATTCCTCCAAGGAATAAGCTCACAAGCAAGGGATCAAATCCTGCTACTGCAACACAGAGAGAAATAACGCAGTTCCTAAAAAGGAATGTGCAGTCAATGATGGATAATGCTTTGGCCACATGCCAATATGTACAAGATGCTCATAAAATTTCTTAACAGATATTTCAAAGAAAGGGGAGCTCCCTCCTCAGAAAGATAAGCTGAGAAAGTGGTGTTGGGGACTTTCCACTGCAACACCCTGCAACATAGAACTATACTCTGCAGAAATAATGTTGTGGCTGAAGGAGGATGCTTGGCCTCAAGCCTGAGTGTGGAAAACTAAAGTACAATGCTCCTTCAAGAGGCTTCTCAAGAAAGGAGAAGGATTCCTAAACAGGAGATCCTTGTGCTAAACAGCACTGCAGCTCTGCTAAACAACAAGAGGATGTCAAACAGTCTAAATATAAAAATTCAATAATATCCAAGCTAACCCCAAATGGCTGCCATCCTCTTCCTTATAAACTTTGTGAGCCTCCTCACCTTGGGTCTCACCCATTAGGGTTTCCAACTCCACATGAGAAATCTCCCTCCAAAATTACGTTGTACCTTCATCAAGGCCACTCCTCCATGCTGTGTTGTTTGATTTGGTCAAGGTTGACCTCTTCAATCTGCTTCATCCCTTTTCACAGTCAAGTGCCTCCAATCCAGCTCTCAAATGTCTGTATATGCTAATCCTTATTCACACTAAACTAGTTACATTGTTGATCTCTTCTTCTTCATGCATGCATGTTGACTTAGTCAAACTTGACTTTGTCCTCATCCATTTTCCCCTATTCACACACACAAGTGTAAAATCTAGCTAGTGTGATGATCCCCTTTCACATTATAATGGGTTTTATTCATGTTTTTATCATGCATGTGCCTCCTTACCCATTTATCCAACTACTAAGTGCAAAAATCAAAAATTAATATTCCCCTTAGCTGCTTGCTAAAGTAACAATATTACAGACATCCTCCGTGCACTGGTACCTCTCCTCTCCCTCCTTTTAATTTATCATCTCTCATGTCTTCCCCTGCATCATTTCTATGTTCTGATTCTTTACCATCCGGTATTCGTGTTTCATCAATCGTTTGCTCCACTGTATTCTCCTCGGAGGTATACTATTCCCCCCCTCCCTTCTCATCATCTCCTGTGGAGATCCCATTTTATTTACAGTCCATCCACTCTTATAACCTCCATCCTCGGATCACTTCCGCTCATGTTGAATTGGGCATCAGACCTATACCTCCCCATTTACCGATTAAACACTATCAGGGACGACACTAAAACATTTATAGGCTATCATATAGGCTGGTCTGTACATTTCAGTTGGCAGACAACTCTCCATTGAAGGGTTTCTTAGAGCATGAAATTCCCCCCCTTTGGTTTCCCAAGGAATTTTCTTTCCTTCAACTGTCGAGGGCTTGCAAGCCTTGCAAAGCACCTAGCCATCAAGCAACTTTTCGACTCTATTAAAGAGGATATTATTTTCCTTAAAGAGACCCTTGGACCATCTGAGGCCATCATTGCTGCTCTTACCTCTCTTTTCCCCTCCTATATTTTTCATGCTCTGGATGCCCGAGGGCAATCAGGGGGAATTTATTAGGGTTATAACCCTCGGATATTTCGACTTAACATCATTTGGGTAAGGGATAGTTTACTTGTGGCAGACATTTTCTCTGAGCAACTTGGGTATGACTTAATGATGGTAAATGTGTATGGACCCTGTCATAATCGACAAGAGTTTTGGATTTCTTTACTACAGTCATCATTCATGCAATTTGATAACATCATTTTGGGTGGAGATATAAATTTATCCTTGGGTCTTGCCGAATATTGGGGATCCAATGCACAAATGGATCCCTTAACTGATTAAATTTGACACTTACTTTCACTCCATCATCTGGTTGACCCCACAATGGCTTCATCTAGGCCTAATTAGTGCAAAAGGTGCACTGGAGAGGTTATGATTGCTCGCAGATTAGATAGATTTATTATCAAGGAAGGACTATTTCAACATATGGTATCATACATACAATGGATTGGCTCTGGGGGGATATCAGATCATTCCTCGATCTATCTAGAGCTCTCTAGAAATTCCTCTAAACCATTAGCTTCCTACAAGTTTTGGTCGGTTTGGTTGTAGGATGAGGATTACATTAGAATGATTAATCTGGCCTGGACGAGTGCTTCAATTACTCCTGATCTTTCTAGCTCATATACCTTTGCAAATAAGCTTAATTTTGTAAAGAGGAAATCCATTGAATGGGAAGGCCAAGAGAAGACAGGATGACCTTGATCTAGACAAGATTGAGCAGGAGATTGCTCACCTTGAGGACCCTCTAAATGGTGGTTTTTCCTCCATTGCAACCAAAAAATATATCATCAAACTGGAGTCAGATCACCTCATAATCCTCAAGAACAAGGAAGAAACTTGGAGGCTCAAAAGTCGTCCCATATGGTTAAAAGTAGGGGATGAAAACACCAAATTCTTTTAGCAATATGCCAAAGGTCGTAGGGCCATCAACACTATTTGGGAACTTGATAATGAGGATGGTCTACCTACTTCCACCTTTGAACAACTGGCCAATTTGGGCACTTCACACTTCGATAATCTCTACAAAGCTCCACAAGATGCAAAATTGGAAGAAACCATCAAAATTGTTGGCCTGTTCCCTAGGTATGTGGACAGGGACACTGCCGAGGACCTATAAAAACCTGTAACTATGGAAAAACTTGAGGCAGTCCTAAAATGCTTCAAAAAGGGCAAGAGTCTCGGGCTTGATGGCTGGTCGGTGGAATTCTTCCTGTCCTTCTTGGAACTACTTGGAATGAAACTTCTGGAGGTGGTGGAAGAAACCAAATTTACTAGCCGAATGTATGATGCCTTCAACTCTACATTCATTGTCGTCATTCCCAAATCTAACCTCCCCACTAATTTCAAAGAATTCCAACCTATATCACTTTGTAATTGTATCTACAAAATTATGGCCAAAATTATAGCCAACGAACTCAAACCTATCTTATCTGAACATATCTCCCCTGAGCAATTTGCCTTTCTGGAGAACAGACAAATTCATGAAGCCATAGGTGTCGCACAGGAGGTTCTACACTCTATGCATACTAAAAATATAAAAGGAATGATCCTCAATATTGATCTAGCTAAAGCATTTAATCAGACTAGTTGGTTCTACATCATAATGCTCCTCACCCATCTTGGATTCCCCAACTCTGTAATCAACTTGATTATGTGTTGCATAAATTTTGTCTCATACAATGTCCTTATTAATGGGGTAGCAACCAATTTTTTCCATGTTGATTGGGGTCTCCAACAGGGATGCCCCCTTTCCCATCTATTATTCCTACTAGTCATGGAAGGACTGAGTAGAACCCCGATTGAACAAAGGGATCGAGGTAGGTTTAAAGTCATTAAAATCACAGATAATTGTATCCTGACTCATCTTCTCTTTGTGGATGATGTCCTTATATTTCTGAATGGATCTCTTAGTGATAGATCTGTTATCAACTCTTGTCTAAAATTTTTATGCAAAGCTACAGGTATGACATGCAATAACTCCAAATCCACCATCACCACTCATGGATGTACTCCTCATGAGATCCACTTTGCAATGCGGTAATTCGGCTCTATGATATTTGAGGAGGGCCTCTAATACCTGTGTTTCCATCTTAAACCATCCAACTACAGAATTGTTGATTGGACCTGGCTGATTGCAAATATTAACAAGAGACTTAACACTTGGCATCATAGATGGCTCTCTTGGGTGGGCTTGTACTCATAAAATAAGTTTTGGATGCAATCCCGGTATACTGGATGTCCTTGGCCTGGATCCCCAAGGGAATTCTAACCAGGATTTAAAACATCTGCTGCAGATTCATTTGGAATGGTACAAAGGAAGGACACACATTTTCTTGGGCCAGATATAATCTTATTGCACTACCTAAGAAGTTGTGGGGATCGGGCAGTAAGGATTTGTCTTCTTTCTCCATGGTGCTGGCTGCAAAACTAGGGTGGCAGATCCACACAGATGATAGCCTATGGACAAAGGTGGTCATCCACAAATACATTCATCCATCACAGTCGATTCAGTGGATCAGATATGGGAATTGACACATAACAAATATTTCAACCATTTGGAGGGCCATACTGGACTCCATTTAATACATAAGATATGGTTTGCCTTGGAATGTTGGTTCTAGCAGGCTTGTCCTAATTGGATGCAACACTTGGTCCGGTAGTGGCAATGCACATTTCCTACCTCCTGAATTTATCCTCTCACGGAACAATGCTAGTTACCATACTCTTGATCAAGTTATTGATCCATCCAACTCAACCATTTTCTCACAGGGATGGAATAAATTCCATGATCTTCATATCCATCATCATTGGGAAGAATAATGGGCACATTTCACATCTGCTTTGGTAGAAACTCATGTTATAATCATTGACAGAGATGATGAAATTATCTGGGTGATCTCTAAACATGGATAATACTCCCTAAAGGACGGATATCTACTTATATATGATTCCCACATACCATTGGATATGCATTGGTGGTTGTGCTCATTATGGAAGATGAAGTGCCCTATAAAGGCCAAATTATTAATGTGGTGCATTATATCTAACAATATCCCTTCTGGTGCCTACCTACAAAAGCGTTCATTCATTGGTCCTTCTTGGTGCACACTCTGTAAAGGGGTTGTTGAGGATTCCGATGATCTTTTCCTACTCTTTCTTGTCAACCATTCCCTCTAGACCCACGTGTTGGCTGCCCTCAATCTCAACTTGATCTGTACGAGCCTATCTATTTCTCAAGCTTCGGAATCTTGGTGGCTCTCCTCCACCCGCACAAACTTCGCAACCTAACCATCCTAATTTGTTGCGGCATTTGGATCACCTGAAATTGTTCCATATTCCATGATCACCATCCATCTTGGTCGATTGTATCTGCACACATCACCACATTTTACCATTTGATCTCGGATGACCCTACTCACCCTCCTCCCTAGTCTATCACTCCAGAAACTATTGATAAATATTTTTCCTGGGCCTATTTTGATGGATCGACTCAACATATTGGTTGTGGAGGGGGGGAATACTGTACTTATCAAATCAACATTTCTATAAGGCCAAGATTGGCCTTGGTAGGGGTACAAACAACTATGTTGAACTATCATGCCTCAGAACTCTTCTATCCTTTGCACTCACTAAATATTGCAATAGAGTTCAGATATTTGGCGACTCAAAGATCATCATTGCCTGGTTAAATCTTCGTTCATCATGTCACGTGCACACACTACGGAATATATTGGAAGAGGTTTATCAACTGAAATCTCATTTTGACTATATCTCTTGCCATCATATATATACAGGGAAAGGAATCAAATTTCCGATTCACTTTCCAAGGAGGCAGCGCATTTATTAAAGGATCAACGGGAGATACAGGAACAAAATGAACATAAATTCCAACATTTATTCCACATTCCATTTGAAGAATCACCTGCACAGGGGGCGATTGTGCCCTAATATCTGAAGTTTACTATCATATTTTTTATTATTTTGGGAGATCTACATATTTATCTTTTGCTAATGTACAACTCTATTTACTGCATATTTACTCAAATCTATATTTTTTGGAACAATTTCTGATATTTATTTTTTGAATGTGACTTATGCTGCCATATCTGCATATGCTACATAGCATCTACAACATGTAATTTTCATCCTATTAATGAAAGTTATGATTTTTCCTGGGGGGGGGGGGGGGAATGCCACTTTTTATTTATTTTTAAGGATCCAAACAAGGAGAAAGAACCCTTGAATTTCAAAGGACTAAAGAAAAAACAAACAAAGACTAACAATGATAGTTATTTCGTGAACAATTGATTGACACTTCAAATAACTAGTAACACAGCTTCATTGTAATATCCCAAAATGGGAAAGACGGGAATATAGAACATATGCATAATTCCAAATAAGAATAAAACATATAAAACTAGAAAAATGCTGGAATACATTAAGAAATCATACATAGGAGTAGAAACAGTTGAGCCATATCATTATAATCACAAAAAATGAATGTACACAATGCTCTAAAAAGAATGCACGCAAGCCATCCAAAGATGGTTGAAACAACTCCAGATCCTAGCACTGAAAATGTATAAATTGTTGCTGCCGGAAACTACTGCTTCTGGGAAGAAGATCTATGTGCGAGAGGTTGCTGGCATGCTCAGAAAGATTGATGATTTTAACCACATATTCTACTTGAACAACCCAGAAAACCCAGAAATGGTTTGGCCAAATTTTGAGTTTGGAATTTCTGCCCTTTTTGGGTTGCACACTACACCCCTATTGGCTGAGTTACGCACTCCCTTGAGACAACTACTTATCTGGGGCTGAAAGAAGTATCTATCTACTGCAATCGCACCCACTCATCTCACTAACTAAAGGTTTGGGCCCTTCTCCCGATCCCAAGCTGAGAAACTCAAGATCTAACTCCTCCACTGAATATGCAGTTGTTGCATGCACAACTGTTGGGCAATACTGTGTTTTCTAGGAGGGCTGATGATGTAGCCTGTTGATAGATAACACAATTCTTATCCTAAAATATTGAAGTGATCCCCAGAGTGAAGGATTAATCCCCCACAGGATTCCAAGCTGAGTTGCTTGGAACTCGCTCTTCTCCTCAAACCCTCACTGCAGAATTACGCAAATCCTGTAGGGAATGTTGCTTCATAGGAGAATAGATGGATGGCCTGATGCCAGATATGAAAATGAAACTCCCGGAAGACTGAAATGGATCCACAATGTGAAGGGTTGATCCCTCCACAAGTTTCTCAGTTGAAGTACTAAGAACAACCTTCCAACTCTCAAGCCCTAGTTCGGGAATGCGTAATTCTTGTAGCTGGAAGTGCAGATGAGAGCGGTTGAATGTGGCACTGATTTTCGGATGATGAAT
Source organism: Pinus albicaulis (assembly GCA_034641835.2). Taxonomy (NCBI): domain Eukaryota; kingdom Viridiplantae; phylum Streptophyta; class Pinopsida; order Pinales; family Pinaceae; genus Pinus; species Pinus albicaulis. The sequence continues at coordinate 96,280,056 of CM076576.1, read as the reverse complement.
GCTACCCAAGAAAACCTTCCCAAATTAGGCACTCAAGGTCCCCCATGGGTACGGGTGAGATTTCCGCTCGGGAACACTCGGTGCTAAACAGCGTAGCATACTTAGCTAAACATCTGAAGTGTGCAAAGAAACGTCTTACGACACTCAACAATAAAAATACAAACTCCCTTCCTTTGTTGCCCTCATCTTCCTTTTATGGTTGTGAGCCTTCCCTAGCCTTGGCCCGCCTCATAACTACGCTACACATGTGGCCACTAGCCTCCATAAACAATGTGTTGTCCTCCATGATCTCCATCATTGTTGCAATTAATATCCACTTCCTCCATCATGTGTGCATTTAATGCACCACTTCCTCAATCATCTCTGTAATTGCTTCTCCACTATCTCCATCATCTTGCATTTATTCCTCCACTATATACATCATCTTCCTCATTAATTCTCTATGACCTCCACTCTTCCTTCATTATTATGTTTCTCCACTACTCCATAATGCTACTCCACTACTCAATTGACCCACATTCACACTATAGAAGTGGATTTTATTCATCTATTGTGTTTATGGGTCCCTCCACCCTTTAATTTACTTAACTAAATAAGAAAAGTAAGAACTCTAATATTCCAATTAGCTGATGGAAATTTTGGAATATTACATTTCTCCCCGCCAAAATGTTTCTTGTCCTCAAGAAACTGCAAAAATTGATGCTGCAAAAATCCATCTCCCTCCCAAGTGGCATCCTCATATGGAAGGTTTCCCCATATGCTCCAATGTGTTATGAATGCCCAGCTCCATAGTTGCCTCTCTAGAATGTCTAGAATGGCCTCCAGCTGTGTAGCTAGATGCCTCTCCTCAACAATGAGTCCCCAAGTTGCAACCATCTATTGTCTAGTAGCCTCTTCTCTGCATGAGATATGTGAAGTGTAGTGGTTCCTTCCCCAAGTGGAAAGTCCCAACTCATAAACTATCTCTCCAACCCATGCTACATGGAGTAGGTTGTGTCTCTCCATGCTCCAATCCTTGGCCCTAGTAGCCTTGCTTGCTCTAAGAATCATCTCAACACTGTGCAAAGTAGGAAATTGACACATATGGATTGACATGTGAATTGTCGAACCACACTCTCCCAATAGAAGCCACCACAGCAATGCCTCTTGCTGCCATACCACATCATCATCATACCAAGTATGGTAGCCATACTCTCTCAAGAGAAGCCACCGCAACAATGCATCTTGCTGCCACATCACATCATCATCATACCAAGTATGGTAGCCATAATCCCTCAAGATAAGCCAACGCAACAAGGCCTCTTGCTGCAACAACACATCATCATGCCAAGTATAAAACACTAGCATCCCAATTGACATGTGGAATGTCATATGGTGGCCATACTCTCCCAAGAGTAACCAATGTAGCCATGCCTCCAGCTGTTGAATCTCATCACTATTGTGCAAGGTAGGAAACAGTGATATGCCAATGGACATATAAAATGCAATGTCTTGGCCATACTCTCCCAAGAGTAGCCAACGCAGCCATGCATCCTGTTGTTGCATCACCTCAGTACTGTGCAAGGTATGGAACATCCCAATATGAAATGTCGGGTGGTAATCATACTCACCCAAGAACAGCGAGCGCAACCATGCTTCCTGTTGCCCCGTGTCATAAATTTGCAAGTAGATTTTCAACCACTTGTTCATCATCTCCATCAATCCATCCAACTATGGGTGATGACTCATATCATGCACCAACTCGATACCCACACAATGGAGAAGCTCCCACCAAAAATTTATCATACAATAATTGTCCCCATCACTATATATGGCCTTGGGAAGACCATGAAGCATGAATACATCCTAGAAAGATAATTCGGTCATGGGTGAAGAGGTGTGCTATGTGAAAATTTCGAAGCAATATGCATACCTCGACAGCAAATCAATGTAAAAAATACCATCCTCCATAATCTGGTGACAATATTTGCACTCCATGATATGTCAAAGTGCATCCTCCTTGAGGTCTCTCCATGAGAACCTCTCATCGATGACCCGGTAGAACCTAGGAGGTTTTGAATATGATGCATGCAGAAACTTCTCTTTGAGTTGTGAGGTTCTCATCAAGAAGGCTATGTCCTGATAATGGAAGATGTTATCCATTATATGATGTATGCCATCTACCATCTACCCATCCAATGCTTCATAATTCAAGCGGTCATCGGGATGCTCAAATAATAACTAGGCCCTCAAATCATCACTACTCCTCAGTGATAGCACTGTTGATCTCCATGATAGTGCATATGTTGTTTCATGGCCCTCTCCATACACAATGTTGAACTCAGACTCCTACATTGTATTGATCCACCGTTGGTGCCTCTTCTGCAGCTGCCTCTCTTCCTCAAAAAGATTTCGGAGACTATGGTGGTGGTCTTCACCTGAAATCTACTGCGAATAAAAAACTGTCAGAATTTGACCAATGCATGCATAATGGCCAATATCTCTTGTCATAAGTAGAATACGATAGCTCATGCGACAGTAACTTCTGGTTCTCGAAATCTATTGTATAGCTTCCCTGCATTAGGAATATGCTAATCCCATCCTCAGAAACTCCACACTCCAACACAAAGTGTTGTGTACAGCTCAACAATGTCAAACTGGGATAGCTATACATCATCTCCTTGAACCACTCAAGGGTCCTTTGTACAATGATAGTCTGCTGCGCCAAATCAGCAATGTGCTCTAACCCTTGGTCATGTAATTTCCCTGATGGCATGACCCCACAAATCTCAAGATGAGGTGTTGAAACAACCTGGGGTGGAAATTTTTGCATACCTTGTGTTACAACCTGTGTGATGTCCGCTTCGGTTTGGAAACAACTTGGATCCCCTGAGCTGGCCCCTTCCACAATCACCCTTCGTGCGTGGGATGGCCATGCCTCCCAGCCCATTGGCCTCTTTCGTAATTTTCCTATCACCCTTGCAGGCAAAACTATTTGTGTCGACATTGAAGTTATCGACACCCCTCTTGACTACAACATTCTTTTGGGGCGTAGTTACACCTATGCCATGTCTGTCGTCCCATCCGCAGTCTACCGCAAGATGTTCTTCCCTCATAATGGCAAGATTGTCACCATTGACCAATTGACATACCATGAACCAAAATCTCATACCTCCCTTGCGTCCACCATATCTACTGTCACCAATAAACCAATTTTTGATTCTTTGACCAGTGTTTCCCCTGGCGTCTATAAAGACTCCTCCTTGCTTGGAACCTTTTTAGACCTTCCTCCCGTACCCGATCCTAGCATGGAAAATTTTTGCATGATGCAAACTTCTTGGGCTAACCTTGCACAGCCCACCTTGGCTAGTAAGCAAAAGCACCCTCACCCAACTCCACCAGCTCCTATCCCTTCGCCCCCACTAGCCCACCTTCTTCCTTCGGAATCTCCTTCCTCGAACACTCCTCCTGGCCATTTCCCTGCTGGTCAGATTCCTTTCCTTGCTCCCCCTCCTGGCACTCATTTCGTCCCTATCTTGGCTACCCTATCCCTCCCCAACTTGACCTTGGGCATACCCGTCTGGTACCTAGACCCCCTAGCCCCTACCCTGCCTGGCCAACCCAAACCTTATCTTGCTTTGACCACGGTTCAACTGATACCCATGGCTTCTCCCGCTGCACCTGTACCTCAGTCCCCTCATCAGGAACCGCCCCCTATGGTGACCATGTCAGGTGCCACTAGCCAAGCTCGCAGGGGGCATCCAAGGACAAAGCCACCCCGACAAATTCTGCCCATCCTCGACCTCCAAAGCATCCCATCCAGTGTGCTTTGTGTGATATTGTTGGACATGCTACCCATACTTGCCCTGAATTACCACATCTCAAAACCATGGTCAATGAAACATTTCCCGAATATGCTCTCCCTGAAGTCTCTGTCACCATACCTGATTCTCTTCCTAAACTTAAACACTTGCGCACCAATCACCCTTGTTCTTTGTGCGATTTCCATGGACATTACACCTATCTTTGCCCCCGCCTTGACGAGTATCGCGCTTCTTTAGCCGCATACCACCAATTTGAAGCCGCGCTTACCCACCATCCTTCTTCCCTACCACCAGACCCCATGTCTCCCCCGATTTCCATTTCTCATCCTGATACTGAAATGACCGAAACTTCAGCCACTATTCTCTACCTTTCCTCATCCCCGCGTCTCTCGGCACCCGACCCCTTAGTGCCTTCCGCCGCCAGTTCGCTCAACCACTTCCCCACACCATTTATTGACCAAATCATAGATGAGTGTGCGGGGCACAAGATTATCTCCTTTATGGATGGCTTCTCTAGATACAACCAAATTGTTATCTGTCGTGCTGATCAACTTAAAACCGCGTTCATTAGTCCATGGGGCACTTTCGCATACCGAGTCATGCCATTTGGCCTTAAAAACGCCGGCGCTACCTTTCAACGAGCCATGTCTTATTGTTTCCATGACTTAGCCCATATTATCCTTGCCTATTTAGATGACCTTACTGCACGTTCTAAACATCGAGCGCAACACCTTCATGACCTGCGTACCATTTTTCTCCGATGCTGCAAGTATAACATTCGCCTTAACCCATTGAAATGTGTCTTCTATGTTCCTGTCGGTCATCTCCTCGGCTTGATCGTGTCAAAATACGGGATAACTCTAGACCCTTTGAAGGTTCAAGCCATTCTTGAACTTCCTATGCCTCATACCTTACGCCAGCTACAAAGTCTCCAAGGCAAAGCCAATTTTCTTCGTCGATTCGTTCCTGACTACGCCACTACCGCACATGGTTTTCTTAGACTTCTTCGATCTCACACCCCTTTTGTCTGGGATACGTACACTCAAGAGTCTTTTGACGCCCTCAAACATGCTCTCACATCTGCTCCCTTGATCCGTCCCCCTGACTTTGACCGAGATTTCATCCTATACATCTCTGCTTCCACCTATTCGGTTGCTGGTGTCCTTATCCAGGAGGATGATAACGGTATCGAACATGTGATCTATTATGTCAGTAAGAACCTTGCCGGTCCACCTGTGTCCTACTCGCATGAAGAAAAATTAGCACTAGTTGTCGTGTTCTCGGTCCAAAAACTACGTCATTATATCCTCATGCGTTCCACCAAGGTGGTAACTGATTCCAACCCCATGGCTTTCTTATTGAGTCACCGCATCCTCAATGGGAAGTACGCACATTGGGTCATTATCCTCCAAGAATTCGACCTTGAATTTGTCACCCCAAAAAGTAAGAAAGGTTTAGTCCTTGCTGAACTCATTTCTGATCTGCCTACCAGAACGCAAGATACTCCAATTAATGATGCTCTTCCCGATGAACATTTGTTTGCCATCACCACCGACAATCCTTGGTATGGTGACATCCTTACTTTCGAACCCAAAAATTCGCCCTTCATCTTGATCGAGATGCTCGACCACGTATCTGACACTAAGCCTCCCACTACCTTCTAATCGACGATGACCTTTATCGTCGCGGAGTAGATATTGTCCTTCGTCATTTCCTCACACACGCTGAAGTCGAGCAAGTCCTGAATGCCTGTCATAGCGGCGCTTGTGGTGGCCACCTCTCCGGCCTCGCCACCGCCCAAAAAATCATGCGTGCTAGGTATTTTTGGCCTTCTCTCTTCAGTGATTACATTGAAGCAGTCAAACACTATTCCAATTGCCAACATTTTTCCCCCAAGGCGCGAGCTCCTCTCGCTCCCCTCCATCCTGTCGTCACCGCCGGTCCTTTTTGTAAATGGGCCATCGACTTTATGGAATGTCGGCCTCCATCTACTAGTAACCACAAATATATCATCATGGCGGTTGACTATTTCACTAAATGGGCCGAAGCTATGCCAACGTTTAACAATACGACAGCCACTGCCGCCCTCTTTTTCTTTAACCATGTCATTGCTCGATTCGGAGTTCCAAAACAGTTAGTCTCGGACCATGGCCGACATTTCGAAGATCATATTTGGCAGGAGCTATCCTCCCTATTGGGTTTCGAGCACCAATATTCATCTTCTTATTACTCCCAAGGTAATGGCCAAGTTGAAGCGGTCAACAAAATTCTTAAGACCATGCTTCAACGAACGGTGAATAAGCACAAAACCAATTGGCATCTCATGATCTTCCCTGCTTTGTGGGTTTATCGTACTTCTATTAAAACCACCACCAGTTTCACTCCTTTCTACCTTGTCTTTGGCGAGGAGGCAGTCTTACCAATTGAGTGTGAAATCCCTTCCCTTCACTTGGTCGTCGAACTTCTCCCTGATACCCAACCTCTAGAACAACGACTTATCATGCTCGAGCGTGCCTCTGAAGATCGTCGTGTTGCATTGAAAACTCTTGAAGCGACCAAAAAGCGCACCAAAGCTCAATATGACCGAAAAGTCCACCTTCGTACCTTTCACAAAGGTGACCTCGTTCTAGTATATGACTAGGCCAACGATACCCTCGGTCATGGGAAGTTCGACTCATTATGGCTAGGTCCTTACATCATCAGTAAAGACCTTGGTAAGGGGGCATATCTTTTAGAGGACTTTGAAGGCCATATCCTTCCTAATCCTCGCAATGCACTCTATCTTAAGAGATATTACCCCTAGCATTTTCCCTGCGAAATGCGAGTTTTATTCTCTTCTAGATAGCCAACATCTGTTTGTTTTGCATTTTTTTACTTCACCAGGACACCTGTCGTCCACGAAGCATTACTTCACCTGCCCTCAAAATCGGATTTTCTCACTTACTACACATGTCATTGGGGACACCACCTTGCCTCCACACTCATTCCTGTTTGTGTCAATTTTCGTCATGAGATACCATTTTGTACTCATTTTCTTTATGATCCCCTTTGGATCATCCCTCATTCCATCATCATCATTAGTCTCTATCTGTTCGTCTCTTTACTCTTTTCCCTCGTGCCTCAGTTGGGGTTTTCTTATTGCCTCACCTATGGCGGACCTACTTTTGTCGACATCAGCTCATTTACTCCAGAAGCCAGGTCTAGGGGGTAGTGTACTTTGGTTCGAGCTCTTCTCAGCCTGATCGTGATCTATACACTTGATGGTCTAGTGATGCAGCAACAACTATTGGTGATTCCCAAGCGTGTGTGAGATGTCTCAACCCTCATGAGGAGGTGGCCCTGCAGGTAGCCCCCCACATGCCCGGATGACTTCTTCATTTCCGCCCTTGATGCAGCTCCTCTCATTTGATGATATCGGCCTCAACCGCTTGCAGCGCCTCTTCGATTTGCATATATCAGTTAGATTTTGTGAGCCCTTCCCCGTGTGTAGGGGGCATTTGGGTATATTTGTATCTCATGTACTAAAATCTTCTTGTATAAGTCCTGAAGGTTATTCCAGGCATCACATGTATGTGGGATTCATCATTTTTATCTGGCTCATGTTTAGGCCAGCACATGCTTCATTATTGCGTTCCGTGGTTTTCCGGGCGCCTTATTCTTTGTACTATTGTATCGGCAGGCATAGGTATGCCCCCCCGCCGCCTTTAACACTAGTACTACTTCATCACCTAGAGACTTGTTGCACCTATAAGTCTCATCTCCTTCAGGTCTAGTCCTTTAGCACATTAGACTACCTTACATTCCTCTCTCTCACTTCCCTCTTGATGCCTGGTGATTGAGTTCTTACAACGTACTTCGGTCATACGATTTGCTCCTAACACTCGTACGTTGGGGGGCAATCTGTTACACCATTTTTTTGGTCATCTAACCCACTATAATTAGATGAACCCAAGTACACCATGTAAGACCAATTTTACCCTAAGTAAAATTGCTTTCACCATATAAAAGAACATTTGTCCATATTTCCTAGTCATATTTAACCCAAAACAAGGAAATTGATTAAATAAATCATTATTTATTTAATTATTTCCTAGGAATAAGTTATTCAAATCATTATTTAATAATATTCCTAGTTAAATTTGACTAAATCATTTGTAAATAATTAAATAAATCATTATTTATTTAATTATATTCCTACCATCTCCCTAAAATAATAAATAAATCATTTATTTATTTATTGTTTATAAATAAAGGAATTGACCCAAGTCAAAAGACCTTTTCCCTCCAACAAATATAATAAAATATTCATAAAGGGTGATTCTAGAATTTGATTAATAATATTTTATTCATGGACCGAGTTCTAGAACACCCCAATATTTTGTTATAAATAGAAGGGTTTTCCCCATCCATTAGTCACCTTCATTGCATTCGATCACACTGGATCTATTCTTGGTCACCATTTTACATGTTTGCTCTGTGAGCTCCCATTGAGTTCTATGTTTGTCAGGGTTTTCTACCACAATAAGAGAGAGGAATTTTAGATCTGAAACGTTGGGGACTTTCAAGAACCCATCCCATTGAGGAGAACCGGAAAACATCTTTCTTGTTTTCCTCTAAGGTGCCCCATTCTTTAATATAATACAAATCATTCTTTTAAACACTTTGTTCTTATCTTGTATATTGGATACATGGAGCCATATTATATTTTATCTGCTTAATGTCTTTTGTGCTTAGATCTGAATTTGTGCAGCAGACTTAAAGATATTTTGCATCCATAATCGATGTTAGGGCTATTTTTTATGCGTAGCTAAAGTGATCTTTTACGACAAAGATTCATACTAACACCTTGGATCAGTTGATGCTTGGGAGCATCTTGCAAAGCCACAATAGTTCCTCCAACCGATGCAATTTCTTCTCCAACTGTTGGTGATGGTGATGGTTTCTTCTCTACTGCTGCACCAACGCTAGTATCTGCTTCATCCTCCTCATGCACCTCCTGAATCATGCCTTGGAATCTCAATGTCAAAGTCTTGGGAACATCTTTCCAACATGCAATTGCTCCTCCCACTAATGCCAGTACCTCTACTGTAGCTGGTGGTGGTGGTAGTTTCTCTTCTCCCAGAGTAATAGTTCTGACATCTTCTTTTTTCTCCTCATATACTTCCTCATCAATGTTGGAAAATGTCTCAATGGAAAGTGCCTCCGGTTTTCTTCTGTCAAACCTCTTTACCAATCTTTGAGTGAACTTTGCATACGCAGTCACTCTTGCATGTTTCAATCTGCCGAACCACCAATCATTTTCTTCACCCTCAAGGTGCAGCGCTGCAATCTCAATGGCTTCCTTTTTTGCTGCTGGATGTAGCTAGAAGAAATCATCTAACTCTTCCATCCAAGCCTTTTTCATGCTTTTGGATGACCCATCGAATGTTGGCAAAAAGAATCTATTATGCATATGCCCTCTTCTTATATTGTTGTTGCGAGGTCTCCGGTTCTCTTTAACCTGGAAAAACTGCTGGAAATTTGGATTCTCTTTGAATGCTCTAGATTGAGATTTGTACTCTGCAAGATAATCACTCAGACTCTTATGCTCCAAATATCCTCCATCTACATGCCATTCATTTCCTTCTGCAAGGAAAGTGGGCATAGTAGGGCATTGTGGAACTTTTTGCACCACCGGTTGCTTATATTGCTGATAGGAAGTGCTCGGACCTTCTCCATACTGAAACCCTCTTGAGGTTTCCTTTTGCCTTTCCCTTCTCATTTCTTTGATCTCCATGGTGAGATCCTGCATAGATCTGAAGAGAAGTGTGGAAAAACTCAATCCTTCCGCCATTGTAGACTTCTTCTTTTTTTCTGTTTCTTTTTCTTATTCCTTTGATGTTATGAAATACCCACAAACTGAGCCAAATATAATGCTCTGATTCCACTGTAATATCCCAAAATGGGAAAGACAGTAATATAGAACATATGCATAATTCCAAATAAGAATAAAACATATAAACTCGAAAATGTTGGAATACAATAAGACATCATACATAGGAGCAGAAAAAGCTGAGCCATATCATAATAATCACAGCAAATGAATGTACACAGTGCTCTAAAAAGAATGCACTCAAGCCATCCAAAGATGGTTGAAGCAACTCTAGATCCTAGCACTTGAAATGTATAAACTATTTCTTCTGGGAATACTATCTATGTGCGAGAGGCTGCTAGAGTGCTCAAAAAGATCTAGGATTTTAACCACGGATTATACTCAAAAAACCCAGAAATGGTTTGGCCATATTTTGAGTTTGGAATTTTGGCCCTTTTTGGCTTACACACTGCACCCTTACTGGTTAAGTTACGCACTCCCTGGATAAAACTACTGATCTGGGGCTGAAAGAATGATCTATCTACTGCAATAGCACCCACTCAACTCACTAACTGAAGGTTTGGTCCCTTCTCTCGATCTCGAGCTAAGAAACTCAAGATCTAGCTCGTCCACTGAATATGCAGTTGTTGCATGCACAACTGCTGGGTAATAATGCGTTCTCTAGGAGGGCTAATGATGTAGCCTGCTGATAGATAATACAATGTTGATCCTAGGCTGCAAAAGTGATCCACGGAGTGAAGGACTAATCAGGATTCCAAGCTGAGTTGCTTGGAACTTCCTCTTCTCCTCAAACCCTCACTGCAGAATTACGCAATTCCTGTAGGAAATGTTGCTGCATAGGAGAATAGATGGATGGCCTGATGGCAGATATGACAATGAAACTCCCAGAAGACTACAATGGATCCACAGTGTGAAGGGTTGATCCCTCCACAAGTTTCTCAGCTGAAGTACTAAGAACAACCTTCCAACTCTCAAGCCCTAGTTCAGGATGCATAATTCATGTAGCTGGAAGTGCAGATGAGAGTGGCTAAATGTGGGACTGATTGTCGGATGATGAATGCCGCCCAAGAAAACCTTCCTAGAGTAGGCACTCGAGGTCCCTCGTGGGTAAGGGTGGGATTTCCGCTCGGGAACACACGGTGCTAAACAACATAGCAGACTTAGCTAAACAGCTGAAGCGTGCAAAGAAACGGCTTACGACACTTAACAATAAAAATCCAGACTCCCTTCCTTTGCTACCCTCATCTTCCTTTTATTGTCGTGAGCCTTCCCTAGCCTTGGCCAACCTGTAATGCCCCACTTGATTCAATAACGCAAATTTTGATTAGAGTTTAATTAATCTATAAATGATGACTTATAATTTTTGAGTAATATCTACACTTGTGAAATTGTAATTTTATTTTATTTTTACTGGTATGAATTTGATTATTTATTTCATTTCTAATATGTCTTCTCAAATCAAATCTTAGACAAGGTATGGTCTTTCCTCATTTATTTCTAAATCAAATATCTAGATTTTGTACACCCAATGTATCTTCTCAATTTAACTTGTGGATAAGGTATGGTGCTCCCTCATTTATTTCTAAAATCAAATATTTAGATTTTGTACACCCAATATGTCTTCTCAATTCAACTTGTAGATAAGGTATGGTCTTCCCTCATTTATTTCTAAAATCAAATATCTAAATTTTGTACACCCAATATGTCTTCTCAAATCTACATTTTGGTCTTCTCACATTTATTTTTGAATAAAATATCTATACATGGTAAGAAAGTCAAGGTTAATAAATTAAAAGGATGAGGGGGTAGTGATGAAATTAATGGCAAGTAGTTGAAGTGGATGAGAGGAAAAGATATAAAAGGAAAGAAGGATGAGAGGAAATGGAGAGGATTATTCGTCTTGTTTGGCATTGGGGAGGATTATTGGTCTTGTTTGGCATTGAGGAAGATCCTTGGTCTTGTTTGGAGTTGGAGGGTGTTGATTCCAACTTGGACACACTACAGTTGGTTGGACTTGGGCTCGGAGGGCTAGGGAGCCTATGGAGGTTCCCTGCGCTAGGAAATCAATCCTAGTTGGCTGGGAGGTAAATCTAGTCGGGTAGCCCAACAGGAGCGTTTCAACAAAATCAGGAGCATCTCAACCAAGCTAGCAATACAGGTATTCCTCGATTTTTGATTACCTATATAAATTGTTGCAATGAAAATTCTTACTTGTTTAATATGTTGTAGATAAATTTTAATTGTATATTATGATCAAATAAATGTTGAGATAGAAATAGACTATTTTCCTTTTTATCGTGTTTAATCAAATGATAAATTATAGGTTTAGTTAAAATATCTGGAATTAGTTCCTCAAATATGGTATTAGAGCTCAGATTCAAACTTTGGGCCATAATGCCCATCAACATTCTCTTTTACTCTTTTGTAGACATACATATGGTATGAGAGCTTAGATTCAAACTCTGGGCCATAATGCCCATCAACATTCTCTTTTACTCTTTTGTAGACATTGAGACAAGCAAAGGCATATTCCCTCTAAAACAACTAATTTTATTGTGTATATATATATATATATATATATATATATATATATTATTTTTCTGCAACATTTTTTAATGAAAATTTTACAAAACACTTGTTATTATGGTTTTATCCATATAAAAGTTAAGAACTATAAACTTTTTACCACAAATAAAGTTTCCTTTTTAGATTTTACAATGATTTAAAATCCATTTAAAAAAAAAGGGTATTAAACATTTTTTTTTTATAAATAAATAAATAAAAAATGTTATTTGAACCGAAATTAGGGAAGTATCACACTGGAGGAAGCATGAGACCAAATCGTAAATATGACTGAGTTTAAAATAAAATAAATAAGTAAATAAAATAGTTTGCCTATTCCATTTAGCATCGGTCTTAACCTTCACCCAATTCGATCTACGAAACCTGCATTAGAAAACGCTGTGTGAAATGTTATATGCATGTTACCCTCCTAGAGTGATACTGCATAGCTGAACAAAACTTCTCAAATGTGGATCAATCAGCAATATAGCTTCATGATAACGTTCTTGCGTTCATAACAAGAGCACAACCTGTGATCGGTCTACTCACTGAGAAAAATAATTGCTCCTAGCCAATGTTCATCAACGATTAAAAAAAAAAAAAAAAAAAAAACTGTTGATTTGTATCTAGGGTTTTGGTAACTAAACCATTACTTGCGTTAATTGTGGGGAACCAACAATCCTCTTTATCAGACCTTAAAAGCATGCCATGATTGTACTATTTCTTCTCCTCAAAGTCGACAGTTTTGATTGCCAGATAAACATCTTTCATGGCGTTTTCAGTTGGTATTTTAAAGGGATCATGGAACATTATTGTTACAAGATTGTCAGCCGTAGTGTCCTAAACATGAGGGTTTTAAGCTCAGAGTAGAGGATTTTTTTTTATCTATCCTACATTTGCAAGTTGATAATCTAATTGCTTGTGAGATCTAGAGCACATACCTCCTTGCCATCAACAAACTGTTGCAATGAGAATTCTGGGTTGGTTTTGTCCTACAAAACCCTTCCATGTTTATCATCAAATCATAGTGCAAGGGTTCTGTTACTGCTTTGCTCACATTTAGGATGTAACTATGTATTGCCATAGGTTCCAGCCATTCTTACTCTTTTCCCCTTTCACGACAAAGTTAGAGTGATCCAAATTTCCTCCCTAGTTCTAAAAAAAAGATCAATCTGCTCTACCTTCAAAGCTTTGTAAATTTGGTTTCTTCGATACAACTCTGTTCAGAGAGCCACAACAAAGTCTCATTGTGTTTTTGTCCAAATTCTGGGCACAAATCTAGACTGAAAAATGTATCATCAATTTTCCTGGGTTCGTGGTCATCAAAATCAATGGATTGTGGTAGACCACTCCTCAATATGACACATTTTCTAGAAGACAATGGTTAAATAACAACATATCACTGTTATCATGAGCTAAGTCTTTCCTAATGTATTCATCTTTGTGAAATAAACCGGCTTCTGTAGCAGGGGCATGGGACTGTTTTCCCTTTGTTTCCAATTCATTTCAGCATGCAGCATCCTCAACAGCATCTTCCTCTCTTGACTCTAGAACATTATCATGTTTAAGAGGGTCAAGAAGTTTTTTTTTTTTTTTAGCTGCTACCAGATCCCTGAAAGTATCTTCGTGCCTCTGAAATCTTGGACCCCAATGCTTGAGAAATTCTTCAGTGAGAACTGTGATAGAAGATATACTCTTCATCCTGTAACATATAACCTGGTCCCTCTCTCTCTTGCTTGCAAAGAATAACTAAATAATCTCCTCATCACATCTTTATGCATTAAATTGATTTCTGAGGTATATTTCAGGGTTTCACAACATGAAAAATGGCTGAAGAATGCCGGATTATCTAGAGTCTTACTAAACTCTTCAGTAAACAATAACCACACAAACTTGAAAACCAAAAAGGCTGAAGAATGATCACTATCAAATTTTGGACAATCTTCCAACCGGTCCAGAGGATAGTGAATTGGGTACCCAGGGATACTCTCTATATCAATAGCCTTATATATTTCAGAAAATAATACCTGCGTGATATATTTCATAAAATAATACCCAATCAAAGGTATGGGCATCAATTTATTTTCAAATCTCAAGCAGCAATTAACCAAGAACCATCCTTCAACGTTTAGAGGAAACAATTGTTCTTTGATTATTTGATATAACAATTGAAAGTTCACTTGGATGAAATATAACGGTTTAATTGTTACTCAATATACCTCAAGTTGCGTCATGGTGAAACAATAGAATGAAACCATAGACAGTGATATACTACATACTGATATAGTTTAAATTGCATGAACTTAGCAACCCGAATTAAAATGGCATGGCATATTACATTTTCCTGCCTACCTTCATGACAGTAACATACTCCTCTCATTTGATGTTTCAATACTTCTTCACTGCTGGAAATAGCACGCACGGGGATTCTCTAATTTCAGTGAATGAGGATTTTAGGTTTTCCTGGTATGTTCATGGCTTATAAAATTATGGTAATATTATGTTGCTCTTGTGGCAAGTCACCTTCTTGTTGTGGTTAGTAGTTTTATTTCACATTTTTATCAATAGAAATTATGGAGACTAAACACATGTGTGAAATAACATAAGTCAAACTTATAAAATAAGTATGATAGGTGTATGATGGTCCAAATATCTAATAAAATTAATAAAACAATTATACATTAGGATTAGTATAGTCTATGTGTAGATATACAAAGATTATTAGTGTATTAAATAAAATTAAATTAAAAAATTAAAAAAAATTAAAAATTATATATAAATATACAAGAAAAAAAAAAAAAGCATTCTAATAGGACACCTTTGAGAATTAAATAATTGGAATAGGATAAGCAACAATGTAAGAGTTATTTGGGACATTATTTATATTCTGGAAGAAGAAAAAAAAATGTTTACCAAGAGTTACTATCCATCATAATTTATGCAATCAATTGTATAAATTTAGATAGGAGTACCAAAAAAAAGAAGTTATTGAGGTTAGTGCCCACCAAAATTTATGCAAACTTCATATAGAAGAATGATTGAAATTGTAATCAACCAAAACTTAACAATGTCTTCAAGATGGTTGTAATTTCTTAATTGAGACTTAATTGGAGTTGGTTTCCCATTTTTAGTTTCCAAGGTAAATATTGTACCTTGAATGGATTTGATATTTCTATGTAGAAGAAATAAATATGTGTGTGAGAGTTAGTAAAAGTTATTCTTTATATTTAAACTACTACTTGAAATTGGATTAATGGTTCATTGTGTGAATACACAAGAATGGTTCCAAATTTCATTCTAGATTAGTATTTTGAAAGCCATCAAGAGTGAACTAATGATTGAGTATATTAAGCCAATTCATTAATTATGGTAATTAAAGAAAGTAATGTGGTGTTAATAAAGCATTAGAGCATGAATGGCAAGCATATTGCAATAGTAACCTAGCTACACATGAGAGGAGATCCTTCGAGATGTGATCGATATTAGTAATTATTGTTTACAAGCAAAGTAAAATAAAAACTTATAGCTATCACTTATATATGTGTGTGAGTCGGCTAAGGATGGAAAAACCCTAAGTCGCATTAATAAGTCTCGTATGATACAAATATTTGTACAATTTAAAATGGTGACGACGCGAGGAAATAGAGGTAAAGGAGGGTCATCACAAGGACCTCCTACAAATAACCCATTGCCATCGCCAGAGCTTGCTCTCATCTTGCGCTCCCTAGAAGCAATTAATGAGACTTTAAGATGGCGCCAAACAAATGAGGTGGAAGTGGAGCACCCTCCATCAGGGCTAGGCAATCTTGAGGGATCAAGAGATTCGGATAAAGGACCTCCAATTGAGGACATTACTAGGGATATCCAAAATATTAAGCTCTCAGAGTTTGCTAGAGGTCGTGCTAGTGAACGAGCAGAAGCCTGGTTAGAGGGAATGAGAAGGTGCTTTGCACTAAGATATTATACTTCCAATTCAAAGGGCTAAAATAGCAATATTCCAACTCAGAGATGGTGCCCTGAACTGGTGGGGTAACTTAGAGCGTCAACTACACCTCACTCCTTACACAGTTACCTGGGAGTTATTTGAGGAGAGATTCAGGAAAAAGTACCTACCAGCATATTATGAAGAATGATAGGTAGGAGCCTTTCATGCTTTAGCACAAGGAAACCGCACAGTAGAGGAATATGAGATTAGATTCATGGAATTGGTCAAGTGTGCCTCCTACATGGACACTGACCACCGCCAAGCAGATCATTTCATTTATGGATTGAACCCTAAGATTAGGGCAATGGTACGGATGTGGAAACCATCCTCAGTTGAAAAAGTTGTTGAACATGCTCGTTATGTTGAAGAGAACTTAGACTTAAAAGGTGGAAACAAAACCATTTTTCCACACCAACTAAGGTTTATGGGGAAGGCCCCTCATACCTTCTCCAGGGGAGGAAGTTTAAGGCCACCGCCATATGGAAATAGGGTTATGCCCAGAACACCGACAATGGGGATTTCAATGGTTACTAGTACAGCTTCACCGTCAGCTTCAAGGAATCATGCAAATCACATTCAGACACGAGGAGCCACGAATAGGGATAGGGGTCTCAGGGGAAGGAGCTCTTTCCAAATAACTCCACAACATTATGTTCGGAGTCTACCCCGCATCACTTGTTGGTATGTGGAGGACCTCATTACCAGCGTGATTGTCCTGAGTTACAAATAGGTTAAAACCGTAGAGAAGGAAAAGCACCAATGGAGGAAGCAAGCAACTACCATCGAATCTATGCAGCAGCTGATAAACATCAAGTTGAACACCAGTCTGCTGTGGTAGAAACCGCAGGTATGATAAACAATATAAAAGTTAAAATTTTGTTTGATTCTGGTGCTACAGATAGTTTCATTTCACCAGTTGCATTAGAAAAATGTGGGTTGGCATCCTATGAGCATGATGACTTTAAACAAGTCGAAATGGCTTCTAGGATAAAACAAGCAGTAGGACCTAGTGTTAACCAATGTCAAGTGAACATCGGGGTGTGTACAACTAAGTTGAAGGCGTATGTCACAAAATTGGGGACATACGAAGTAATCATTGGAATGGACTGGCTAGAAGCTCATCGAGCTTTGGTAGACTATTTCAAAAAGAAGTTGATTTGTCTAGATGATGAAGGTAGGACAATTGAGATTTATGATATCAAGAGAGGAGTGTCCCTACGATTCATCTCCACAATGAAGTTAAAACGTTGTCTCCGAAAATGTTGTAAACTATATGTGGTTGAGGTTGTGAGTGACCAAAAAGGACCCTCCCTAGGTTAGTACCCAGTTTTGTCAGAATTCAAGGATGTTTTCCCTAAGGAATTGCCTGGATTACCACCTATGAGGGAGATCGATTTCACCATCGAATTAAAACCTGGTGCAGAACCAATCTCCAAGACACCTTACAGGATGACAGCCCCATAACTTTGTGAGTTGCAGATGTAGTTAAAAGAACTTTTAGACTTGGGATTTATTAGACCCAGTATTTGACCTTGGGGTGCACCAGTAATTTTTGTCAAGAAGAAGGATGGTTCCTTAAGGCTATGCATAGATTATAGGGACTTGAATCGAGCCCTAATAAAGAGTAGGTACCTGATACCTAGAATAGATGACCTATTTGACCAAATGAAGGGAGCAACAGTTTTCTCAAAGATCAATCTACGATCTGGATACCACCAATTGAGGATTAAGGAAGGTGACATCCCAAAAACTGCATTTCGGACTCGGTTTGGGCACTACGTGTTCGTAGTTGTACCAATTGGTTTGACCAATGCACCAGCATTATTCATGAGTCTCATGAATGGTGTGTTTAGGAAATATTTGGACCAATTTCTGCAAGTATTTCTAGACGATATTATGGTCTATTCCAAGAATGAAAAGGAGCATGAAGAGCACCTAAGGGTTGTGCTAGCCTGCTTAAGGGAAAATCAATTGTATGGAAATTTGTCAAAATGTTCCTTGTTTCAAAATAAAATTCATTATCTTGGGCACATCATTTCAGGAGAAGGGATTTCAGTTGACCCAGAAAAAGTAAAGACCATAATGGATTGGCCAGTGCCGAAAAATGCTCATGAGGTGTGTAGCTTCATGGGGCTAGCAGGTTATTACCGTAGATTTGTGGAAGGGTTTTCAAAGATTGCAAAACCCATCACCACATTACAACGAGAAGGGGTTAGGTATGAATGGACATATGAATGTGACACTGCATTCACCGAAATAAAGAGGTTACTAACAAGTGCACCAATCCTTCGAGTGCCTGACATGGAAAAGGAATTCATTATCTGCACAGATGCTTCAAAGAAAGGATTGGGAGCAGTGTTGATGCAAGAAGGCAGAGTAATAGCTTACGCATCCAGAAAGTTGAAAAAACATGAAGAATTGTATGTTACCCATGATTTATAATTAGCAGCAGTGATGTTAGCTTTAAAACGCTAGAGACACTACCTCGTTGGGAGAATCTTTGAGTTAAGGACTGATCATCAAGGCTTGAAGTACCTCTTCACTCAGAGAGATTTGAATTCTAGGCAAAGGCGGTGGAGTGAATTCATGAGTGAGTATGATTTTGGGATCTCATATATTAAGGGAAAGGAGAATGTGGTGGTTGATGCACTAAGCAGGAGGCCACGAACCTTCTCTTTAGTACCCTTGAGGGTTAATTTGAGGGAACATGTGTTGGAAATACTCTTTGAAGATAGTTGGTATCTGAAGGTTATATCAGCACTCCAAAGTGGGAAGCAAATAGAACCAAAGTTTGAGGGTTATGTCCTTGAACCAGATGGACTATTGAGATTTCAAGGAATAATGTACATCCCTAAGGGAGTATAAGAATAATCATCCTTGAAGACTCACATAGAACACTCTATTGTGCACATCCTGGAGTGAAGAAGATGTATGCTGACATCAAGAAACTCTTCTTTTGGGCAAGCATGAAGCACGACATAGTCTAGTTTGTCGCCAAATGTCTTGGATGTCAACGAGTGAAAGCTTATCATCTCCATCCAACAGGACTCCTACAACCACATGACATCCCTATGTCTAAATGGGAGGTCATTTCTATGGATTTTGTTATAGGTTTTCCACTAACTTCACAGAGGCACAATTCTATATTGGTTGTAGTTGATAATTAACCAAAAGTGCCCATTTCATCCCAATTGGAAATACTTATGATGTTACTGATGTGGCACGTGTTTTTATAAGTGAAGTTATTCAACTACACGGGTTTCCCACAAAGATAATTTCTAATAGAGACTCTCGCTTTACATCTAGGTTTTGGACAAGTTTGTTGTCAACATTGGGGACTCAGTTGAACCTAAGCACTGCATATCATCCAAAAACATATGGGCAGACTGAAAGAGTAAATCAGGTTATGGAAGACATGCTTAGAATGCACGTCATGGACAATCAGACTCAGTGGGAAAGGTACTTACCATTGGTAGAGTTTGCATATAATAATAGTTACCTCAGTTCCATTGGGATGCCTCCTTATCAAGCTCTATATGGGAGGCCATGCAGGATGCCATTGATTTGGGAAAAGTTAGAGGACCTAGTAATTGTTGGGCCGAAGTTGGTACAATAAATGGAGGAACAAGTAAGAAAGATTCAGGAAAGGTTAAAGGAAGCACAAGATAGACATAAGAGTTATGTCGATGCACATAGGGCCAATCCTAGTTATGAGGTAGGGGACAAAGTTTTTATTGTATTCGACATAAAAAAAGCACCATACAGTTTGGGAAAGGGACAAAGTTGTCACCTTGGTTTATAGGACCTTTTAGAATCAAGGAGAAGATTGGACCAGTTTCCTATCGTTTTGTATTGCCACCCCATTTGCATAAAGCTCATGATTTTTTTCATGTATCTATTTTACGACACTATGTTTCTGATGAATCTCACAAACTAGATTGGAGGGAATTGTAGGTCTTGGACGTGGGAACCGTAATGGTCAAAACATTATGCATATTGGACCATAGGGTTCGACATCTCATACGTCGCATGGTGGACTAGGTTAAGGTTCAGTGGGACAAGTATATCCCAGGATCTGCTACCTAGGAGGATGCGGAGACTATACGTCATGACTACCCCTCACTTTTCAAGCATCTGTGATGCCCATTTTGACTTAGATAACTACCTATGCTAAGACTCTATTTTGTAGTTCCATGTTATTTTATGAACACTATGTAATATTGTTGCATTTTAGTTGGACAAATGAAACTACTTATATAAATCAATAGATATATTAGGTATTTTTGATTAAAATATTGTTGTATGACTTATTTGATGTACGATCTACCTGATGTACGACTTACTTGGTTATGATTTATCTAATGTATGACTTCTCATAGTTATTGATGTTTGACATATGACTTGCGGGGATATGATTTATCTAATGAATGACTTATCAAAATTGTGATTTATCCAATGTAAGATTTATTTCTAGTATGTCTTATGAAGTACAAATTTGGGACATGGATGTTAGACTTCATAATATGAGGATTAAGATCACTTATCTATATATTTTTTTGGTTGTTATGTATATGCATGAATGAGAACTAACCTGCAGATTGGAAAGAACTATATGATAACCAAGATCTACGCTCCCAATGGGAATCGTTGACATATTCGACGAAGAATGGTATGATGTACATTGTTTTATTAAATTTTGTATCTAATTGATATGCACTATTATGACATGGGTAAAGTGTAAATGATACAGGTGGCAAGACTACCTGACTATATTATTCGATGACAAGTATCCAACCAACATTGTAGTGTGGTCCATATTAGGGTATTGACCCTAGTTCTGAGGAGGGTGAGGAATTTCCCACCGTGTAACCTCCAATCCTGGAATCATGGGAGGATAGTGATGGACACACTCCCCTAGGCGTGAGATGAAGGTTGCCAGTTTCCTGTTGGGGAAGCTAGGTCGATATAGTCGACACTTCTACCATATTGGTTTTATCAGTGGTTAGATCGGTATAGCCGATGCCATAGTATATTGCAGCAGAGGGCAAATAGGATGGGAGCAGAAGTAGGTTAGGAAGGATAGGAGGTTATAAGTTAGATTGGGGACTCTTGATGAGAGGTGGTATCACTGCTTGACTTAATTTGACTATTATATCTATCTCTATTTTGTTATGCCTTATTTTCAAAATCCTTGTGTCATTTTCACTCTAACTTCGGGACGAAGTTTTCTGAAGGAGGGATGTATGTAATGCTCTACTTAATTCCATAAGGAAAATTTTGATTAGAGTTTAATTAATCTGTAAATGATGACTTATAATTTTTGAGTAATATCTACACTTGTGGAACTGTAATTTTATTTTATTTTTACTAGTATGAATTTGATTATTTATTCCATTTCTAATTTGTCTTCTCAAATCAAATCTTAGACAAGGTATGGCCTTCCCTTATTTATTTCTAAATAAAATATCTAGATTTTGTACACCCAATGTGTCTTCTCAATTTAACTTGTGGATAAGGGATGGCCTTCCCTCATTTATTTCTAAAATCAAATATCTAGATTTTGTACACCCAATATGTCTTCTCAATTCAACTTGTAGATAAGGTATGGCCTTCCCTCATTTATTTCTAAAATAAAATATCTAAATTTTACACCCAATATGTCTTCTCAAATCTACATTTTGGTCTTCTCACATTTATTTTTGAATAAAATATCTATATATGGTAATAAATTCAAGGTTAATAAATTAGAAGGATGAGGGAGTGGCGATGAAATTAATGGCAATAGTTGAAGTGGATGAGAGGAAAATATATAAAAGGGAAGGAAGATGAGAGGAAATGGAGAGGATTATTGGTCTTGTTTGGCATTGAGGAATATTCTTGGTCTTGTTTGGAATTGGAGAGGATTCTTGGTCTTGTTTGGCATTGGGGAAGATCTTTGGTCTTGTTTGGAGTTGGAGGGTGTTGATTCCAACTTGGACACACTACAGCTGGTTGGACTTGGGCTCGGAGGGCTAGGGAGCCTGTGGAGGTTCCCTGGGCTAGGAATCAATCCTAGTTGGGTGGGAGGTAAATCTAGTCGGGTAGCCCAGCAGGAGCATCTCAAAAAAATCAGGAGCATCTCAACCAAGCTAGCGATACAGGTATTCCTCGATTGTTGATTACTTATATAAAATGCTGCAATGAAATTTCTTACTTGTTTAATATGTTGTAAATAAATTTTAATTGTATATTATCATCAAATAAATGTTGAGATAGAAATAGACTATTTTCCTTTTTTTGTCTTTAAACAAATGATAAATTATAGGTTTAGTTAAAATATTTGGGATTAGGTCCTCACACAACCTCATAACTGCACTGCACATGTGGCCACTAGCCTCCATAAAGACTGCGTTGTCCTCCATGATCTCCATCACTGCTGCAATTAATCTCCACTTCCTCCATCATGTGTGCATTTAATGCACCACTTCCTCCATCATCTCCGCAATTGCTTCTCCACTATCTCCATCATCTTGCATTTATTCCTCCACTATCTCCGTCATCTTCCTCATTAATTCTCTATGACATCCACTTTTTCTTCATTAATAGGCTACTCCACTACTTCATAATGCTACTTCACTACTCAATTAACCCACATTCACAATATAGAAGTGGATTTTATTCATCTATTGGGTTTATGGGTCCCTCCACCCTTTTATTTACTTAACTAAATAAGAAAAGTAAGAACTCTAATATTCCAATTAGCTCATGGAAAATTTGGAATATTACACTCATAACTTGATTCTTTCTAGATGATAAGTATTTGTGTGATGTATGTATTCAAATTGATATCACTCACAGACATGATGGGAATTAGAAATAAAACCTACCTCATGTTGGATGAAAAAATCATTAGTCATTGCTTCCAAGAATGATCTGCCTGTCATGATGCCCTTGATGTTGGAGAATTTGGTGTTGCCCTTAGAAATTTCCTTTAACTTCTTTATATATTCTTCATGAGTTATCAGCTTATCATTGATCACAAACAAAGAAGGCCGACCCTTCTCTATTAAAGGCTCTATCCTGTTGACTATTATCTCCAAGCTGTGGCACTTTTCTTCCAGCTGAAAAACCAGATTCTTCATAGTAAGAATCCTCTTCACTTCTAGGATGGTTTTTGTTCTGCCAACTACTCCCAAGTCATCTAACTCATATATTTTCTTGGAGTTCAGGAACTTGATAATGTTGTTTCTTGTAGTAGCCATCTCTCCAAGCTCCTGTTTGATGTCTTTGATAGCATCATTGGAATTTTTAATCAACTCCTTTTGTTCAAAAATAATTTGGATGCAGGGCCAGATCTCATTAATGGACTTTATGATATTTTCCCAAATGATCCCCTTGGCTTGGGTAAAGGTTTGTCCTATTTCTGATTCTCTCTTTGATTTCTGCAATCTCTCTATTAATTTCTGAGCTCTTTGTGCTTATGTTGAATGAGAAGCTTCACTTCTTGTCCCCTGGTCTTGCAACACTTTGACTTGATCTTGTAGTTTCTTGATTTCCTCACTTCTTGGTTCAACCGTACTGCTCAGAATGCTCGTGGTTGGATGTAAAAATAGTTCAATGATTGTTTGTATGAATATTCTTTCTGCTCTTTCATTACCAATGTTTTCCAGAAGATGACTATTTGTTGGTTTCCATCTTCATCGATTTTTTGCATGGAAAAATTTAATCTATCTGCCTGATAATATACAAACATGTACACTAGAACATAGGAGTATTTAAACACTTCCTCAGTCTGAAATTTAATGAATTGATCATGAATGTTGTCTGCCAGGAATTTGGCTGAAATTGAAGATAATGGATGGTTTAGAGTCTGTGGAAAAGATGGATAGGAAGCCTATAATGGGTTCATCTATCCACTGATCAGAATAATAGCCAAGGAGGTATGCAATGACTGTTATAATCTATTTTTCTCTATCAGGGAATATGGAGGAAGGGTATGGAGGGTTTTTCTTTGGTAGTTGAGTGTCTTCATGTAGGAAAAGATCAAAGGTTTTAGCTCTTTTGAAAAAATTGAGCTTCTGGTATAACTCATTGAGGGCTTCTAGGGAGAAAGGGGTGTTATTTTCCACAAAGGGAGCTTGCATCATCTGATCAATAGATTGTGTAGTTATGGTGAAAAGGAATTCACCTATAGGGGAAATGATAGCTCTTTGACTGGGTATATAGCAGGCTTGACACTTTCAGATAAACTCAAGGGCACTGTAAGTGTGGGGAAGATGTAATGAGGAAAATTTGACTCCCATAGTCAAATATCATCAAATTTATCCATATACTTATCTTCTAACCAACAATACATTTCAAATCATTCAAATTCACATAGGGTTTCATTGATTTTTTAATATTTTTCAGCTAGGGGGACATGATCTAAATCTATGGAAGGGTGGATCAAGATATTAAATGGCTCCTCCTATTTTTTCTTTGTAGGAGGCATTTTTAATTGTTTTCAGAGGAATTCAAAAGGTATTGGAATGGAACAGGTTTACTGGGAATGCGCAGAGCTTTGGAATTGGTTGAAGGAGGCAATGTAACCACAGTTGTTTTGGTGGAGACAAATTAATGAATAAAACTAGCACACTATAAACCTGTTAAACAATAGAACTTGCAGAGAATAGAGCACAGTAAAGGTCGAAATGGTCAGATTGCATGATTTTATAAACAAATCTGGTTTTCCGTTGAACCTGGCATGGATCCGTTACTTTAATGGTCATTAGTTTAATTAAATGTGTTAACGGATCCATTACCACAAGAATGTATTTGGTTGGTAACGGATAGATGAGTTGGCATGATGGGAGTGGCGGAGGTAATAAACAGGGAAACGGTTTTTATGATGCAGGGAATGATGCTTTTTTTTGGGGGGGGTACCAAGTGGTATGTGATTTGAGTGGAGGGGGGTGCGAACAAAGGAGAGGCGGCCACATCGTCATGGGCCCAAATAGAAA
Organism: Pinus albicaulis; assembly: GCA_034641835.2. Classification (NCBI taxonomy): domain Eukaryota; kingdom Viridiplantae; phylum Streptophyta; class Pinopsida; order Pinales; family Pinaceae; genus Pinus; species Pinus albicaulis. The sequence continues at coordinate 96,254,856 of CM076576.1, read as the reverse complement.
ACAAATGCGCCCCCCGCACCCCACACCCCCCCCCCCCCCCCGCGGTAAAGCTAGAATGGAGAGGGGGGGTCGAAGGTTAATAAGAGTCGTTGATATGGAGGTGGATAAGATGGATGGCGGATAGATGCGAAGGGTTTAAATGTATTTTTATGTGATGGATTTTCAGGTATTGGTACTTTTGATTGAAATGAAAACTTAGGATATATAGCAAATGTCCCAAATATTTTGTTTATGTGCCCAATGTTTGAAATTTAGGATATAGTGATCATTTTTACTTCTTTATGTGCCAAATACATTTTGAAACAAAACTTAGGATAAAGCATTTTAATCCTTTTTCAAAGCCCCAAAATACTTCTACCTACCCTTTAAATTTTCATTCTTTTGCTAGACTAACATTTTTTACTTCTTTCTTCTAGGGGTGCATTTAGACTAGCAAACCCATATCTCTTTTTTTATGAAAAATCTAGTCTACTATATCACTTATTTCTCCTAATGATTCAGATTAAGCAGTTGAATCAATCTCATTTTCTACCTAGCCATTGATTTACCAAGATTAAATTGTTTGACAAATCTTTATTCTCTAACCTAATTTACAAAAATTCACAATTGTTCAATCATGATTAATCTATATGATTTGAACAAATATCTATTCATTGTGGCATTTTTAAACAAGTTTCACACAATCTTATTTGATGTTGACATAAACAAAACTAATCTATCAGTAGTAGCATTTGAATTTGTAGCACATTCAGTGTTATTTTTCTATTTTTATTTTGTGGGGTTCTGGTTTTATTTTTATTCTTTTTCAACTTTTCTTTTCTTTTTAGCTTTTTCTCTTTATTCATTTTTTAGATATAACCTATTTTCACTTTCTTTTATATATATTTTTTGGAAATTATTTGCATATTGAAAATTATTTACAATGTAAGATTACTGAGACAAAATACTCAATCACCTTGAGATCCTATAAATTATAGGACCTTAACAGTGTGTATGCATAAAAACAGGGAAAGGGCCTTAAAAAAAGGATTTGTACCTGACATCGTTGGATTCTCCTGTGATAGCAGCGACACCTTGTCTGTCCAATAGAGTTGAAGGGTAAGTCACATGGAAAATTCAAACCCAAGTACAGGCACTTTTAGCATCATGCATTGCTTGTTTAAAGTTATATAGATGAAACAGCTAAAAATGAAACCCACCGATTTTTTCAAACTAAAATGGAGTTGTGGTGAATTTGAAGGAGATGAATAAATTTAAGTCTGAACATATCAACCTCTTATGGGTTTCTTAAGTCTGTTTGTTGCTTGTGGTGATATTTTTTGGGGGATTTCCGAGGGCCGATGGTTAGCCCTATGAAGAAATTCTCACGCCATTATGATTGAAAAATGTGGTGCAAAATTTAAATGATAATAATCCTTATAGAAGTAAAATGATGACGACACTGAAGTTAAATTTAAGAGTGTATAGTTTCTAACTTGAAATTAGCGAGAAGACGACCTTTGAAATAATTTCTTTAAACTAGTAGGTTGAGGGTAAATTGAATAGAAGGGTTTTTTTTTTTTTTTTTGAAAAAATGAGGGAAAAATATTTTATGGTTTCTAGGTTTTCGCACTCTGTGCATTGGGATGATTAATGGCGGTGGTCATTGTAGCTCTAATGGCTTATATGAACCGCCTCACCACCTGTATGCACATGCAGGGTCTTCATTAAACGCTCCTCGAAATTGTAACTGGTCTCCCTTCGAACTCCTGTTTAACACTCCTAGTTTTTGGTTTATGCATTTTTTAGTTATTTGTTGCATCGTTGTTCCATTTTTGCATCCTCCCAATGTGGAAGCTAGTCCAGTGTTTGAGACTCTCCCTCACAGTGCAGAGTTTGTAACATTTTTGTGATTCGTATCTCTATGGTCTCAGTATGGTTAGCCCCAAAGAGCATGTTGACTTAGAACCGGAACTGGAGGACATTCTGTCAGTCTGGGGGTTGGAACCAACCCAATAGAACCTGGAGAAGGTCAAAATGCTAGCGAGGTCTCCACTTGGAAAGTGAGGTGCTGCTGAGCTAGACTGGGAATTCGGTGGTGGTTTAAGTTTTTTGGAATAGTCAGGAAGCCTCTCATCAAAGGCAGTATCCTAGCTGTAAGCAACAGAGTCTTCAATTGGTCTGGAGAATGCAGTTTTACAAAGAGCTAAAGGTTGTCTTTCCTCGACGAATTTTCAGGTAAGATATTTATGTCTCTCTTATTCCTTCATCAATGGTCTTGAAGATGTAGTAAAGGGCAATAGTTTGCTAAGGAATGAAGGGTTAAAATATTTTTTAATTGAGCAGGTAAAGGCAATGTCTCCAGGAGTGGGTCAGAGTTTAAATAAGACTTGGGGATGAAAAATCCCACTAGCTGTTTGCCCTGGTCTGATTTCCGAGTAGGTTTTGTTTTCGAAGCGTTCGGGTGAAGGGTCATTTGGAGAGAATATGTTTAAAGGATTCCCAGTTCTAGAGGAGTCATATACAAATTTTCGTCCTGTAGAATAAAGTAGGTATGAAGTTAATATCTTCTCTCAAAAAATCCAAGGAATAGTTAATGACATCTCTATGAGGTTGAAGGAGAACTACCCGCTTCTTGACCCCAAGACTAGGTCTCCAGGAATCGAGGCACCTCCTCAGAGTGTCAGGTCACTGGTTTCTTTTTCAGGACAACCCCCTTCATAAGAACTTAGAATGATGAAGCTCTCAACACTTCTTTTGGTCTTGGGCAGGCCTTTAGCTCCAAGAGAAAGAAGGGGAAAGTAATCAGGAAGAAGGAGATTAGGCCAAACTTGGTATTGGGAGTGGAAATTCTGATGGACGAGACCTTGGCAGCCTAAAAACTTATCCTAGTGGGGCATGCGAAAGGTCATCAATATTCCTCAAATTATATCGCAGAGTGGATACATAAGTCTTGGAGTGGAGGTATGACCACTCAAATAGAGGTTATCAAATTAACCAGAGGCTGGTTTATGGTCAAGTTCACAAATGAAGAAGCAGTGGAATGGGTTCTAGAAAGGAACTGGGGATTTGGAAATTCCCCAATATTCTTTAAAAAATGGATGCCATAATTCGACGCACAAAGAGAAAGGCTCGAAGAAATTATGGTTTAGGTGCGTCTGTAGGCCCTCGTGCCCCAGCTCTGGTTGATGGGAGTGTTCAGAGCCATTGGAAATATGTTGGGCACATTTCTTGAAGCAGATATGTCATTCCCGGTGACAAAAGAGAGGATGGTGGCTCGAATATTGGTTCGGTTGGACCCAAGAGAAGGGCTAGAAGATATGATGCAGATTCAAGTGCATGGCCACTCTTTCTCTCAGATTCTAGATTATGAGCAGTTATCATTATGTTGCCATGAATGTCATAAGTATGGTCATCTAGTAAGGGATTTTCCTTTAGGCTTCCTTAGACGCGGGAGAGATCGGGAAGAGCCCAAACTTGAGGGAAGTATTGGGGAAGAGTTGGAGGTCGAGGTATAATAGGTGGAGTTGGATACTCAGCATGATGGCTTCAGTGATCCCATGGAAATTTAGCTGCCACCACAGGGGGGACAGACAGAAGCAGTAGACACATCTCAGTAAATTTAGGGTGAAGTGGAACTCATGCAACAAGTGCCTCTTCCCATGGGTACTAATACTCCCCCTACTACTCCTTTGTTTGTTAATTTATTTCCTCAATCTATTTGTCTCGAGCTTAGTCCCTCCAGCCACAAACCTATTGAGTCTTGTTCCCCTATTTCTGATCTTATAGTTCTTGAAAGTATCATCTCTTCCATTCCTGATTTATATTTATCTGACATTCCCCTATTACCTGAAGAGCATCCCTCGGGACCTATGTGCCCTCCTGAAATTCCTCACTATAACATTAGGCCGAGAGACAAAAAATATGGTATTCGTATCCCTATTGGAAGTCTTCGGATCCACTTGGAACCCTTTGTTCCTAATAAAATGAGAGGCATAAAATTGAACATCTCCAAAGCAAAGCTGAAAGAAAAACTCGATATTGATGATGGCAATAAATAATCCCTTAAAGGGATGCTTAGAGCAACGATGTCCCCTGTCGTGGTTTTTCAATGATTGTGATGTCCAAAAATTGTAGAGGGTTGGACAGTTCCCACAAAAACTAGCTCTAAAAAGTCTCTTCAGTTCAGTGCATTGTGATATTATCTTGCTTCAAGAAACCATGGGTGAAGGGGACATGGTGATGAATTTTTCAACCCAAATTCTTCCTAGGTGGTATTTTTTGGCCCTTGATGCATTTGGGAAATCGGGAGGATTGGATTTGAGATTCAAATATCAAAGCATCAAAATTATGAATTCCTGGGGGTCTTATCTGGCTCTCGGGACGAAGTATTTTCTTCTGATCTCTGGTTACAATTCACCATTATCAATATCTATGACCCCTACTAAGATAGAGTAATCTTCTGGAACTCTTTCTTCTCAAAGTCTCCCATAAACAACTTTATGATAATCATGGGAGGGAGTTTTAATGTTTCTTTGGGTTTTTTTGAGTTTTGGGGGCCCCACGCCCAAGCAGATCCCTTGGCAGAATTTCTAAATAAATTCAAGAGGGGTAACTTCCTTGATATAGATCCAATCAAGCATAGTTGGGTTTCCCAATATATGTATCAAATAGAAGGTATTATATTTGAGTTTAGAGTGATTGATTTATTTTTTTGTGGACCTATATCATTTATCTAGGTCTCTTTTCTTTCTCCACTCTCTTCCTCACCTACAAATGGAATCCTTAGATTTAAATTAATATATGTACATTTCAACCTATTGTGAATGACTACAAGGTTGTTTTTGGGAAGTAGGATGGCCTACCAAGTATTGAGAGTAGATCACTATTCATAGGGAGGCTCTAACATCGTCTCTTGGAAAGGGAGGATCCTGATAGTATTGGAGGATAATGGGGTGGGAGATTTTATCAAAAACACAATTCCACCACCACAATATCCCCAATAGTTGGCCCAACATAATAAGAATGACATCAAGGCCAATTTGATACAAATTTGATAAAATTAAAGTTTGATAAATATTGCTTTGTAATTTTATCAGGGAAAAAGTTTTGGATTCACCAAAAAATCTGCACTTGTTATGTGTATTGCAGATGTGGATTTCAAAATTAGAATATGATGAGTCTGGCCCCTCAATTGTTCACAGGAATTGCTTCAAGAATTTTGGACGTTTGTCACTTCTATCTAGGAGGAGAACTGGATGCATATGCCTTGGTATTTTTAGGTTCAATGGAGGAATAACATTGTAAAGAGATGACTTTTGTATTTGTTTATGCACTAACTTTCTTGAGTCGGTTTTGGGGTTTGGGTTGTTCATTGTGTTGGATTCATGAAATAATTTGAACATGTGCTAAAGGATTGCATCGGAATCCTTACATTGGCCAAATTCAAGTTGTGCTAGTATTTTCCACCCTATTGTGTTTGATTCATTATATTTTCTTACATATATTCATACGGATTGGGAAATTTTTAGCGTGTGTGAAATGTCTCTACACGAATGTGATCATTGTAAGAGGATGAGATGTTACCATGTTGTTGCAAACTTGTTGCATGTTTTGTTTTGAATTTCTTTGCATGGTTGTAGCTTTGAACATAGTATTTACTTTTGACATCCTAATATTCCTATAAATGACTTCTCAAACTCTATTTAATCAAATAAATGAATCCCAACTAAATGGGTGCATAGTCATTATCATGAATTCATTTATTATCACTTTGAAAAATTGGAACAAAAAACTTAATGAACAAATGGGTCATTTTAGATACATCTTAAGAGAAGAAGTAATGGATTCAATAGCCATAATATAAAATCAAAATAAACAAGATCTTGTGAATCTTTGAAAGGATAGAAACACCTATACTAAATGTAACAAACTGCCTTGTGATAGAGATCAATGATAAGTGCCTTATTCCAGTATATTTTATATTTCATTTGGTAGCCCATGGCCATTAATGTGAACAACATCAGGATTACCAATATATCTACCCACATCAAGTGTTCTTCTAAGGATCTTCCCAAAGATAAAATATAGTCAGATATTGATACGTTGCAAGAGAGCATTATGGTGGTTTTTCCTCCATTGCAGGCAAAGAATATATCGTCAAATTGGATTCGGATCACCTCATAATCCTCAAGGACAAGGAAGAAACTTGGAGGCTCAAAATCTGTGCCATATGGTTAAAAGTAGGGGATGAAAACACCAAATTCTTTCAGAAAAATGTCAAAGGTCGTAGGGCCATCAACACTACTTGGGAACTTGATAATGAGGATGGTCTCCCTGCTTCCACCTTTGAACAGATGGCCAATTTGGGCACCTGGCACACTTCTATAATCTCTACAAAGATCCACAAGATGCAAAATTGGCATAAACCATCAAAATTGTTGGCATGTTCCCTAGGTATGTGGACAGGGAAATTGTCGAGGGCCTACAAAAACCTGTAACTATGGAAGAACTTGAGGCAGTCCTCAAATGCTTCAAAAAGGGCAAGAGTCTCGGGCTTGATGGTTGGTCAGTGGAATTCTACCTTACCTTCATGGAATTACTTGGAATGGAACTTCTGGAGGTGGTGGAAGAAACCAAATTTACTGGTCGAATGTATGATGCCTTCAACTCTACATTCATTGCCCTCATTCCAAAATATGACCTCCCCACTACCTACAAAATCATGGCCAAAAATTATAGCCAATGAACTCAAACCTATCTTATCTGAACATATCTCCCCTGAGAAATTTGCCTTTCTGGAGAACAAACATATTCATGAAGCCATAGGTGTCACACAGGAGGGTCTACACTCTATGCATACTAAAAATATAAAAGGACTAATCATCAATATTTATCTAGCTAAAGCATTTGATCAGGCTAGTTGGTTCTACATCAGAATTCTCCTCACCCATCTTGGATTCCTCAACTATGTAATCAACTGGATTATGTGTTGCATAAATTTTGTCTCATACACTGACCTTAATAATGGGGCAGCAACCAATTTTTTCCATGTTGATCGGGGTCTCCAGTAGGGATGCCTCCTTTCCCATCTATTATTCATACTAGTCATGGAAGGACTGAGTAGAACCCCAATTTAAGAAAGGGATCGAGGTAGGTTGAAAGGCATTAAAATCACAGATAATTGTATCCTGGCTCATCTTCTCTTTATGGATGATGTCCTTATATTTCTGAATGGATCCCTTGGTGATACATCTGTTATCAACTCTTGTCTAAAATTGTTCTGCAAAGCTACATGTATGACATGCAATAACTCCAAATCCACAATCACCACTCATGGATGTACTCCTCGTGAGATCCACTTTGCAATGCGGTAATTCTCTTTTGGATCTATGAGATTTGAGGAGGGCCTCAAATACCTGGGTTTCCATCTTAAACCATCCAACTACAGAATTGTTGATTAGACCTAGCTAATTGAAAATATTAACAAGAGACTTAACACTTGGCATCATAGATGGCTCTCTTGGGCGGGCTGCCTTGTACTCATAAAATCAGTTTTGGAGGGAATCCCGATATACTGGATGTCCTTGGTCTGGATCCCTAAGGGCATTCTAACCAGGATTCAAAAAATCTTCTGCAGATTCCTTTGGAATGGAACAAAGGAAGGACACACATTTTCTTGGGCCAGATGGAATCTTATTTCACCACCTAAGAAGTGGGGGGGGTCAAGCATTAAGGATTTGTATTCTTTCTCCATGACGGTGGCTGCAAAACTAGGGTGGAAGATCCTCACAGATGATAGCCTATCGACCAAGGTGGTCATCCACAAATACATTCATCCATCACAGCCGATTGAGTGGATCGGATATGGGAATTGGCGCAAAACAAATATTTCAGCCATTTGGAGGGCCATACTGAACTCCATTTGATACATAAGATATGGTTTGGCTTGGAATTTTGGTTCTAGCAAGCTTGTCAAAATTGGATGCAACCCTTGGTCTGGTAGTGGCAATGCACATCTCCTACCTCCTGAATTTATCCTCTCACTGAACAATGCTAGTTACCATACTCTTGATCAAGTTGTTGATCCAACCAACTAAACCATTTTCTCATAGGGATGGAAGAAATTCCATGATCTTCATATCCATCATCACTGGGAAGAAAAATGGGCACATTTCACATCTGCTTTGGCTGAAACTCATGTCAGAATAACTGATAGAGATGATGAAATCATCTAGACAATCTCTAAACATGGATAATACTCCCCGAAGGACAAATATCTACTTATATATGATTCCCACAGACCATTGGATCTACGTTGGTGGTTGAGCTCATTATGGAAGATGAAGTGCCCTATAAAGGCCAAATTATTAATGTGGTGCATTCTATATAACAAGATCCCTACTTGTGCCTACCTACAAATGTGTTCATTCATTGGTCCTTCTTGGTGCACACTATGTAAAAGGGTTGTTGAGGATTATGACGATCTTTTCCTACCTTGTCTTGTCAACCAATCCCTCTGGACCCATGTGTTGGTTGCCCTCAATCTCAACTTGAACTGGATGGACCTATCTGTTTCTCAAGCTTCGGAATCTTGGTGGCTCTCCTCCCACCTGCACAAAATTCGCAACCTACCCATCCTAATTTGTTGCGGCATTTGGATCACCTGAAATTGTTCCATCTTCCATGATCACCATCCATCTTGGTCAATCGTATCTGCACACATCGCCACCTTTTACCATTTGATCCCATATGATCCTACTCACCCTCCTCCCCGATCTATCACTCCAGAAACTATTGATAAATATTTTCCCTGGGCCTATTTTGATGGATCGGCTCAACATGTTGGTTGTGGAGGGGGGTAAATATTGTACTTATCATATCAACATTTCTACAAGGTCAATATTGGCCTTGGTAGGGGTACAAACAACTATGTTGAACTATCAAGGCTCAGAGCTCTTATATCCTTTGCACTCACCAAATATTGCAATATATTTCAGATATTTGGTGACTCAAAGATCATCATTGAAAGGTTCAATCTTCATTCATCATGATCAGATTTGGATGAAGGACCAAAGTGATAGCTCAAAATTAAAATTGTTTGGAAGTGTTCCAAACCTGAGCGACTGGATATATCTCGTCTTCCTGATTTCGGTGCCGTGAATGGTTTGAAAAACCGACACCGTATGAAGAAGTTATCGTGATTTGAAAAGTCCATTAAACTGCAATTTTTGGCCTTTGAGCAAGTTTGACTGGGTTTTGAATATTTAAATAAATAGAATAGTCCAGGGAATATTTCTATAATATTCCTCGAAATATTCCTTCTGGGCGAATTGAATGCTGACAAGTGTCTTTGTATGGTTCAATGGAAGGACTGTACGTTTGGTTTGGCGAATCAGAGGCCGCCATGTGGCAGGCCCGAAGACCGCCATGTGGCCCAGGTTTGATGGTATAAATTTTTTTAGAGCGGATCGAAGTCGACCACATGACCTCTCGCTTGCACGTGCCCGCCCTTACCGTCTGGGCTACCAATGGTTCTTAACAACCATAGTGTTCGTTGTTTATGTATCGTTGAATGAAATCTGTAATGGGAGAGCAGACGGTCCAGCCCCTTGGGCCAGCCCCTCCCATATGGCAGCGAAATCTAGACCATGGGCTAAGCCCCTAATCGCCAGCCATCAGATCCGAAATTTCTGTCACATGGCGAGGTGTAATGTTTTATGCGACAGTTTTAGAGTTTGTTGCTCCAGCATTTAACGTAACCGCGCGGAGTCCGGGGTCATCTGCCCAACTCCAATATTTATTACAAATAGTTATCCTAGCGGAGCTATTGGCACGCCTCTAAATTTGGGGATTTTTCGAATTTGTCTGCATTTAAGTGCAGTGCTCCATTTTTAGTGGAACACTGGGAAAAATCAGTTTAGGTTCTATCTTGAGCTAGATTGGACCATTTTGAGAGTGTGAATAGTCAATTTTGACTATCTTAGACATTCTAGACTCATCGGTGATGGTTTCAAAGCCATCAGAGGACTTCTAAGCATTATCTAGCTTTAGATAAGTTCCAGGGGCCACCAGGTTCCAGCAGTAGTTTGAGGCCTAGCTAGGGCAGCCAGAGGCCTTTCTCAGTAATCCAATAGTCAATTTTAGATGTTTCAGACATTATGGAACTAATTTTGTGGTTTTCAGAGCTGATAGAGGACTTTTGAAGGTCGAGTTGCTTGTGAGAAGTTCAAGGGGCCACCAGGGCCAGCAGGAGAATGACGCCTATCCAAAGCAGCCAGTATCCATTCTCAGCAAAAGCTTCTCAGAATGGAGTTTGCAAAAGCTTTTGAGGACTTCTGAAAGTCGAGATGCTTCAGGGAAGTTTTTAGTGACCCCGGAGCTAGGGGTGCCACCAGGTGTTGGAGGTGAAACCAGAGCAGCTGGAGGCCAATTTCTGCAAGTGAATAGTCTATTCTGTCTATTTTGGACATTTTGAATCCAATGAAAGGATTTTTAGAGCCATTTGAAGATTCCTGAAGGTCGAAGAGCCACAGGGAATTTTTTGGCAGCCCAGGGCCAAAAGTGGATGGAGGCCTACATTGGGAAGCCAGTTCTCATTTTGAGAAAATGATCAACCTATTTTGGATGTCTGATGTATGATGGAGATAGTAAAAAAGGTTTCAAGGATAGAAAAGGGATTCTAAGGGAGTTAGTGCCAAAGAGAAGCTCAGGAAAACTTAAGGGCACCGACAGAAGGATTCAATTCTAAGGGAGCTGAAGTTCGTCTTCAAAGAGGTTTCATCCATTCCATGGATATAATGGTATTATAAACCCATTGGTTAAGTTCAGATAATCTTTGGAGTTGATCTTTTAACTTGTAAAATAAATTTTCCATACTAATCCCAAAGAGCCAAGTCAGTTGACATAGGCTCAAGGAGACGTAGCCCACGATATTCGGGTGAAATCCTATATTAAATTTGTTGTTATGTGTTGATGCTTATTTTCTGCATTATATGGTTTCTACACATGCTTAATATCAGCAAAAGCAAATGTTCTTAAAGCACTTAAACAGTTAAAAAAATTACACTTGTTTCAAGTATAAATTTCTGCACAAGTCAAGAATAAGCTAGATCTTTTATTGTTTAACTGAGTGGGAGGTTATTGAAAATAATAACAAGTTATCCAACCCATTTTCAGATCAATTTGGTATCAGAGAAAATTTTTCTTGCTTGAAATATCACTAGGTTGCTTGTTTGACTTGAAAGGTGTTTAAGAGTGCAAAGAAATTATTTTTTGCAAATTTACTGTTGCTTGCAATTTTGAGTTTGCTAGAGGTGAAGGGAAATATATTGTTAGCTAAGTCCACGTTAGGACAAGAAGGAATAAGTGATTAAGGCATATTACTTACCCAAAGGACCTCAAGGCAACCCTTGAAGCACAAGAGGTTTTGTTTGCAAAGGTTGCTTGAAGAAGAGCTTGACTCTATAGCCATTTTGTTCAAAAGATTTGTCAATTGTTTTTGAAAGATTTGTGAATTTCGTTGAAGTTATTTCGTTAATTTTCATAATGAAAACTTCTTCAAGTGAGGTTTCAAAGTCCTCCTCCTTCAAAAGATTCTTTGATGAAGACATGAAGCGATACTTCTATATCTTGAAGGATAGAGTGCAAATTTTGTTTGAAGATAGAAAAGAAATCACTAGACTTCATGAGCAATTGGTTGCTATGAAGCAAGAGAATGAAAAAATTCTTCAAAGAATGCATGAGATGGAGATGCAGCTCCATCAAACCCAAGAGGCCTTAACCAAGAACATGCTTGAAGTAGAGTTAAACCACTCTAATTTGTCTTCAATTTCATCTTCAGAAAGATGTGTAGGTTCATTTGAAAAGCACACTAGAGGTATAGGGTCCAAGTTAATATTTAAAATGGGCTATGAAGGCAAGGGTTTAGGCAAGCATGCACAAGGCATGATTGATCCTATTTTGGTTGAGGAAAGACCTAAGAAGTTTGGTCTAGGCTATGTTCAATCGTATGGCAAAAACTCTAAAGCCATGAAGGCATTTGAGACAACTTCAAAGAGAACTTTTGTCGCAAGTTCTAAACCACAAACATGTCAAGTTTGAATTCAAGTTGATTGCCATTGTTTGAAGCCTATGTTGCAGCAAGATGTGTGTAGACATGCAGCTTATGGCGAGCATGAGAGTTCTGACAGCTATCAAGACATGAACACTGATGTTAGTCTTCAAAGGAAATTTGGAACCTCTACTAGTTCATCTGCTCAATAAGGTAAAAAGGATGGACATGCAAAGCAACATTTGAGGTATAATTATTCCCATAGTCAAGTTGATTATGTTTCTGATAAGCATGACAAATCTACATGCGTGAAAGGAAGAAAGAGTTGTTGTTCCTATTGTGGTCTATGTAAACATTTTGTTTCAAAATGTTGGAAGAGGATGAAGGCAAATAGGAAACAGTTGAAGCGAAGGAAACTTGCAAAGAAGGTGCAAAATACTTGCACACATTTCCAAAAGAAGGGACATGTTGTTACCCAATGTTGGACATTGCATCCAACTAATCATCCCAAGCACATGAGGCAAGAGGATAAAAATATTGGTGAAATTGGAACCAAAGATTCCATCATTGATGTGAGAACAGATGTTTCACATGAAGAAGATTTTCAGCAGCAAAAGTCACCATGGAAGTGGCTTGGTAAGAAGTGGTTTGACTTCTTAACCCAGTAAGACATACATTCATTTGTACATATGCAAATTTTAGTTATGTATGCATTTATGTTGGAAAATTATGTTTGTTTGAGCCACCTTGGATCGATGATCAAGGACATGATGTTCAACTACCTTCTATAAATTTCTCGCTAGAAATTTTTGAGTGATTTCAAGGAAGACAATTCTTGACAGGAGGACAACAGCATTCAGGAAGGGAAGTGTTGACTACCTTCGAGTTGTGGTTCAAAGGAACTAAGCCATGCAAGGCAAGTGTATGGAGGCTGAAAAGTGAGGATGTTGTATTCTCATCTACTGAATAGATCAGGTAATCACTCTTTTGGGGTCCAAAAGATTCCCAATGGGGAGGTGTGATCAGATTTGGATCAAGGACTTAAGCGATAGCTCAAAATTCAAAGTGTTCGGAAGTGTGTCGTACCTGAGCATCTAGATAGATCTCGTCTTCCTGATTCTGTCGCTGTGAACGGTTCGAAAAACCTACACTGTATGAAGAATTTATCGCAATTTGAAAAGTATAGTAAACTGCAATTTTTGGCCTTTGACCAAGTTTGACTGGGTTTTGAATATTCAAAAAAAGAGAATATTCTAGGAAATATTCCCCAAAATATTCCTTCTAAGCGAATTGAATGCTGACAAGTGTCGTTGTATGGTTCAATGGAAGGACTGTACGTTTGGTTTGGCTAATCAGAGGCCGCCACATGGCCCAGGTTTGATGGTCAAAAAAAATTTGGAGCGGACAGGAGTCGACCGTATGACCTCTCGCCTGCACGTGCTTGCCCTTACCATCTAGGCTACCAATGGTTCTTAACAACCATAGTGTTTGGCATTTACTTATCATTGAATGAAATTTGTAATGGGAGAGCAGAGGGGCCATCCCCTACCATATGGATTTGACCTCTAGACCATGGGCTAAGCCCCTATTCGCCAACCATCGTATCCAAAATTGTTGTCACATGGCGAGTTGTAACATTTTATGCAACGGTTTCAGAGTTTTTTGCTACAGCATTTAACATAACCGCGCGGAGTCCGGGCTCATGTGCCCAGCTCCAAAACCAAAAAATTTATTACAAATGGTTATCCCGACAGAGCTATTACCACACCCCTAAATTTGGGGATTTTCCGAATTTTTCTGGAGTTAAGTGCAGTGCTCCATTTTTAGTGGAGCTAATCTAGTGGACACTAGGCAAAATCATTTTAGGCTTTATCTTGAGCTAGATTGGACCATTATAAGAGTGTGAATAGTCAATTTAGACTATCTTGGAAATTCTAGACTCATTGGTGAGGGTTTCAAAGCCATCAGAGGACTTCTGAGCATTATTTAGCTTCAGATAAGTTTCAGGGACCAGCAGCAGTTTGAGGCCTAGCCAAGGCAGCTAGAGGTCTTTCTCAGTAATCCAATAGTAAATTTTGGATGTTTTAGACATTATGGAACTAATGGTGTGGTTTTAAGAGCCTTTACAGGAAATTTGAAGGTTGAGTTTCTTCAGAGAAGTTCTAGGGGCCACCAAGTCTATCAGGTTCCAGCAGGAGAATGAGGTCTATCTAGAGCAACCAGTATCCATTCTCAGGAAACCAATAGTCATTTCTGACTGTTTTGATACTTCTGAATCCATTAATGGAGTTTTCATAAGCTTTTTAGGACTTCTGAAAGTCAGGATTCTTCAAGGAAGTTTTCAATGACCCTAGAGCCAAGGGGTGCCACCAGGTGTTGGAGGCTAAACCAAAGCAGTCGGAGGCCAATTTCTGCAAGTGAATAGTCTATTATAACTATTTTGGACATTTTGAATCCAATGGAAGTATTTTTAGAGCCATTTGAATATTTATGAAGGTCGAAGAGCCATAGGGAAGTTTTGGACAGCCTAGGGCCAACAATGGCTGGAGGCCTAGATTGGGGAGCTAGTGCTCATTTTGAGAAAATGATCAACCTATTTTGGATGTCTGATGTATGATGGAGACAATAGAAAAGGTTTCAGGGACATAAAATGGATTTTTAGGGAGTTAGTGCCAAAGAGAAGCTTAGGGAAGCTTAAGGGCACCGATAGAAGGAGTCAAGTCTAAGGGAGCCGAGGTTCATCTTCAGAGAGATTTCAACCATTCCATGGATATAATGGTATTATAAACCCATTGGTTTAGTTCAGATAACCATTGGAGTTGAGTTTTTAACTTGTAAAATAAATTTTCCATACTAATCCCAAAGAGCCAAGTTAGTTGGCATAAGCTCAAGGAGACGTAGCCCATGATATTCGGGTGAACTCCTATATTAAATTTGTTGTTATGTGTTGATGCTTATTTGCTGCATTATATGGTTGCTTCACATGCTTAATATCAGCAAAAAAAAATGTTGTTAAAGCACTTAAACAGTTAAAAAAATAACACATGTTTCAAGTATAAATTTTCGAACAAGTCAAGAATAAGCTAGATCTTAATTTGTTTAACTGAGTGGGGGGTTCTTGAAAAGCATAATAAGTTAACCAACCCATTTTAAAATCACATCATGTCACATGCACAAACTACAAAATATATTGGAACAGGTTTATCAGTTGAAATATCATTTTGACGATATCTCTTGCCATCATATATACAGGGAAAGGAAACAAATTTCTGATTCACTTTCCAAAGAGGTAGCGCACTTATTAAAGGATCAACAGGAGATACAGGAAAAAAATGAACATCAATTCTATAATTTATTCCACAGTCCATTTGAATAATCACTTGCATAGGGGGCGGCTACGCCCTAATATCTGAAGTTTGCTATCATGTTTTTTATTATTTTGGGACATCTACATATTTATCTTTTGCTAATTTACATCTCTATTTACTGCATATTTACTCAATTCTATAATTTTTGGAACAATTTCTGATATTTATTTTTTGAATGCAGCTTATGATTCCATATTTGCATATGCTACATAGCATCTACAACATGTAATTTTCATCCTATTAATGAAAGTTATGAGTTTTCCTAGGGAAAAAAAAATTCCACTTTTTATTTATTTTTAAGGATCCAGACAAGGAGAAAGAACCCTTGAATTTCAAAGGACTAAAGAAAAAACAAAAAAAAGACTAATAATGACAGTTATTTCATGAAAATTTGATTGACACTTAAAATAACTAGTAACATAGCTTCATTGTAATATCCCAAAATGGGAAAGACAATAATATAGAACATATGCATAATTCCAAATAAGAATAAAACATATAAAACTGCAAAAATTCTTGAATACATTAAGAAATCATACTTAGGAGAAAAAATAGCTGAGCCATATCATTATAATCACAACAAATGAATGTACACAATGCTCTAAAAAGAATGCACTCAATCCATCCAAAGATGGTAGAAACAACTCCAGATCCTGGCACTGGAAATGTATAAACTATTGTTGCTGGAAATTGATGTTACTAGGAAGAAGATATATGTGCGAGAGGTTACTGGAATGCTCAGAAATATTCAGGATTTTAACCACAGATTCTACTCAAAAAACCCAAAAAAACACAGAAGCGGTTTGGCCAGATTTTGAGTTTGGAATTTTGACCCTTTTTGGGTTGCACATTGCACCCTTATTGGCTGAGTTACACACTCCCTTGAGAAAAATATTGATCTGGGACTGAAATAATGATCTATCTGCTGCAATAGCACCCACTCATCTCACTCACTAAAGGAATAGTCCCTTCTCCCAATCCCAAGATCGAAAACTCAAGATCTAACTCCTCCACTGAATATGCAGTTGTTGCATGCACAACTGTTGGGTAATATTGCATTGTCTAGGAGGGATAATGATGTATCCTGCTGATATATAACACAATGCTGATCCTAGGCTGTTGAAGTGATCCCCATAGTGAAGCATTAATCCCCCATAGGATTCCAAGCTGAGTTGCTTGGAACTCCCGCTTCTCCTTAAACCCTCATTGCAGAATTACGCAATTCCTGTAGGAAATGTTGCTGCATAGGAGAATAGATGGATGGCCTGATGCCAGATATGAAAATGAAACTCTCGGAAGACTGCAATGGATCCACAGTGTGAAGGGTTGATCCCTCCAAAGGTTTCTCAGCTGAAGTATTACGAACAACCTTCCAACTCTCAAGCCCTAGTTCGGGAATGCTTAATTCTTGTAGCTAGAAGTGCAGATGAGAGTGGTTGAATGTGGCACTGATTTTCGGATGATGAATGCTACCCAAGAAAACCTTCCTAGAGTAGGAACTCAAGGTCCCCCATGGGTAAGGGTGGTATTTCCACTCGGGAACACTTGGTGCTAAACAGAACAGCATACTTAGCTAAACAGCTAAAGCATGCAAAGAAACGTCTTACGACACTCAAAAATAAAAATCCAGACTCCCTTCCTTTGTTGCCCTCATCTTCCTTTTATGGTTGTGAGCCTTCCCTAGCCTTGGCCCACCTCAGAACTACGCTGCACATGTGGCCACTAGTCTCCATAAAGAATGTGTTATCCTCCATGATCTCCATCATTGTTTCAATTAATCTCCACTTCCTCCATCATGTGTGCGTTTAATGCACCACTTCCTCCATCATCTTTGCAATTGCTTCTCCACTATCTCCATCATCTTGCATTTATTCCTCCACTATCTCCATCACCTTCCTGTCCATCACCTTCCTGATTAATTCTATATGACCTCTGTTAGCCACCTATAAATTCTGATATGCTAAAGGGTGGCTAAATTTGTGTTGAAGCCTCCAAGAGATTTATTTCCTTTGAAAATATATCATCCTTGAAGTCTTATGTTTGTCCTATTCTGGAGGTCCGTCTTCACTTCTATTTCCATCTTAAATCCATGCTGATTCACTAAAGAAATTTGTTCCAGAGGCCACTGAAACTGCCCATGTCCACTTATTTCCCCTTCATTTTCATAAATCATTATTTCCATCTTTTAACCCTCCATTCAGCCCCCAAAGGCCTCAAATCCCCTTCAATCCTTGTGAAATCCCTTTATGAGGTTTAAAACCCCATCTTTACCCCTATCGGAACGTCCATTTTCCTCAAAAAACCCTTAAAAATCCTTGAAAAACTTCATTTTTCACTAATGCCTTAAGCCCCTTTCGGCCTTGGCCCTAGCCCCTGTGCTTCATAAAACCCGCGCTATGACCAAGCGCTAAGGCCTAATTTCAATCACAAAAACTCATGCCTCTATTCGTTTTCCCCAAAGTTCTCGATGCGATGAGATTTTCTCCTCCAACTGCCGATTCGATCTGGACCGTTGAATCCACAAGAACTAATGGCCAGGATTCAATCGCACTCCGCTTATGAGCCCATCACCCGCGCTTTTCGATTCAATCCTGACCGTCGATCTCTCCCGATCCAGTGGCCAGCGCTTAATCGCACATCGCAAATCCAAATTCTCGATCGCTTTTCCTCCTCTGATGTTGATCCTCTAATTTAATCTCGACCGTTGAATCCACAAGAACCAACGGCCAGGATCTCGTCGAGCTCCGCCCATGACCCTTCACCATCCCAACCTCCAATTAAACCTCCATTTTTGATCAAGTTAGATCAAATGGTCCACATCACTTCTGATCGTCAAACCCCACCCATCTCATTTCTCTCCCATCGACCGATCTCGACCATCCGTTCCCAAGATCCAATGGTCATGACTTAAACCTCCATTGACCCTACCCATATGTTCCACCCGCGCATGCTACCTTCTATCGCATTTATTATGCACCATACGATCAACACATCATGATTCGATGGCTGACATTCCTTTTCACAAAACTTTTATGCCCGAGAGTTAATACCCAAAAATTTTGCGAAATGGGCGGTTTTAGGAGGGACAGGTGTCAAAATTTGTATCATATCGCATTTTATTTGGCAATACCACCCCCCCCTCATTTTATTTTGCGAAAACCGCTGTCGGTTTTCCGCCTTACCACCTACCCTCCACAAAATCATTTCCACTTTTAATCTTAGCTGTCGATCTCTGAGATCGAACGGCCCACATTTACATCACGACCTCTCTCATTCACTTTTGATCTGACCTCCCAATGGTTCCATCGGGCGATCCCCACCATCGATTGTCCTAATCAGGTGGTTGTGATTTAATCTCGCCCTGTCTGCTCTCCATTCATCTGATCTTTCAAATAATCCCATCGAAAGACCTCCAGCGTTATTTGTTCTAATCTAACGGCCCACATTATATCGCATTTTCATTTCATTCTCCATTCATCTAACCTACCCAACGACTTCATTAACCAAGCTCCACCGTTGATCATCCTAATCTAATGGTCCACGTTCATCCTCGCGTCCAAAACTCCAAAGCACCTGGTTAGCTACTCTGCTAGGTTTTTCATCCATTTTCTGTTGCAATCACATTCTTCCTCACTACTCCTCCACCACCCCAGAGCCTCTACAAGCAGTCTAACCAAGCCCGCATGGATTTCTTAACATGTTTATCGTATGTTTGTAGGTTTTTTTTAATGGCCGATGAAGGAATTAATGTTTTACAGTCATAGAGGTGACACAAAAGATCAAATGGAAACCTCAGGGCCACAGAACAACTTCCAAGGGTATCAGTACAGAAGCAGATCAAGCAATCAAGCAAAGTTAAAACATAAACAGAGTTAAAATAAGTTGAAGTACAAAGAGACAGAGCAGTTATTAGTGCAGAATGTTGACTAACACAGATGTAACCCATCTCCACGCTCAAAGGCCTGCCAAGCAGTTATTTCACCAGGGAAGCTACTACAAACTATCAGAAGTAGTAATTTAGAAGTATGGGCATCCTCATATCCCATTCTTCACTCAACTCAAATCAAGAAGATAACAGTACCACTCTAGACGGTTTTCCCTCTCAAGGACACCCTGCAGGTGATTTCTATCATATCAAAATGGTCTCAACAAGCTACAAAGTTATTGATTTTGTCTAAATTTAATGTTATGTTTATGACATAGCATGGATCATTCGAATGTTTTCTCCTATCTATGAATGATCATTTAAAACTTTCCTCAACTTCTTTTCCTCATTTTCCCTATAAATACTCTTCGAAGTCTCATTGTAAAAGGTTAGCATTTTGTGAATTCTAAAGTAATACATATTGTTGCTTTGAAGAAGCTTTGGTGTTCTGAAAAAGTGTGGAAGTCTCTATGTTTTTTGTTGATGAAGGAGGCTAGACCATTGGATCCCTGAGCCTGGTTATGGTGAAGTA
This sequence comes from Pinus albicaulis, assembly GCA_034641835.2. NCBI lineage: Eukaryota > Viridiplantae > Streptophyta > Pinopsida > Pinales > Pinaceae > Pinus > Pinus albicaulis. The sequence continues at coordinate 96,235,000 of CM076576.1, read as the reverse complement.
ATCTCTATTGTTAATGTTATTTCCCGTTTATCACTCTGTTCCGTTATGCTTTGACTTACAGTAGTATAAAAAGTTTAGGCAGAGAAATGTATCTTAGAAGCACCTCTGACTTGTTTATCCTTCATTGTTTATATGTTTTCTGCTACTGAATATGACAGGGTAGTCTAATAGCTCTCTCGAATATTCAGTTTGTTTTATTTCAGAAATGGTTAATTTGGTTGTGCTAAAGAATGTTTAGGCGTTCCCTCTTTCTTTACCACTGAATATTGTAGCTGAAATATTCCTTTAATTATTAATGCTTGCAGTGCGACAGAGGAACTTGTTTCAATCGTACCCTTTGTTCGTTATTGTAATTGTTGTGTTAAAGGTCCCTATAATTGCAATCCTATTTTTCTAAGGCATTCCCTCTTCTTTGAATGCAATTGTATGTCTCTGTTGATTGAGCCTCCAACAGTGAAATTGTAGGAGGAAATAGGGTGTTCCCCGAATCCTATAATTTGTTAACGAAGGTTTAGTCTGCATTTCTCTTTCCTTTGAGTGTTTATATTGATTAAGTCTAAAGCAGTGAGCTTACTGGAGGAAATAGAGCATTCCCCGAATCTTTTAAGCCATTGTGAAAGTGTTTAGCTTGTTTTCACTCTTAGTCCTTAATGTTCATCCCATTTCACCTATATTATTCAACAGATCCTTGACCAAGTTAGATTTTCCCTCTGGTTTCCCTTCCTTCTCAGTCAGAACTATTCGGACTTTCACAGGACTTCATTTCCCAATGGCTTGTAGATTCTCATGCTCTATCTATACCACATGAAACTCATTTTTCCAACCAAACAAACAAAACAAACAACCCTGCACATCATAACTAGCCTAAAATCAACTACTAAAGCTTTCAAGACATATCATTATAACAACATAGAGAGATCCCTCTCTGGATCCAGGAGCGCTAGATCCTGAGATCCCAAAGCGGTTTTGATGTTGTCTTGTCTTTTGGTTAGCCAATCTACCAAAACACAGGAACCCCAACATAATGGCGATCACGATGGGACCCATTGAATTTATGATAGCCTAGCAAACTATTATAAACTCTTCAGTCCTACAAATCTCTAAGAAAATCATTTAGTAAGCCATAGAGGAGACTCTGTTTATTTGAGCACCTTAGCTAAGTGTAAGATCAGACATAGGACACTCTCATAACCATAAAATGTTCAAAATCCAAAAATATTTCGGATTGGCTTCATAATAAACATGGTGGCGGAACCATAAAGCAACTTTACCTTCACAAAAGCTAAATATTTTCCACCTGGCAACTCCACAGTTCCTAAATGACCCAAAAGACTCCACTGGGAGACCAGTTTCATCACAGCATCATCCATACTAAAGGAAACTCTGAGGATTAATCTTCTTTGTTTAAGGATATTTTTCCTCTTAAAGATTGTCATATCTGGCTAGCTTTCCCCTTTTGGATCTAAAACTTAGCATGCTGGCTTCAAGAAGAATTCATACCAGATCTTATCCTGATCCAAATCCTCTTGAAATAGTTGACAATCTCGAAAGCATTCTTTGGAGATCTCTCACATCTAGGGATCCAACTTTTGTCAAACCCATTCATAGAGCTAACTCAGCACCTGAAAATCTTGTAGCTCTATCAGATAATCAAGCTGACTTAGATTTACCAAGTAATTTACCAAGAACTAAGTCATTTAGTGGTATAGATCAGACAGACTTTGAGCCTCCAAGTTCACTACCACATAGTGGTCAACATATTGGTGACAGAGAAACCCCTCCATCAACACCTCCTGATATCCACTTCATTCATAATTTGGGTCTCTCCCACCCTAAATCTGCTCAATAGTTTGTTTCTGGTCCAAGCAATTCTACTATCCATATACCAGTCGCTCAAGCTAATCCTTTACCTCCACGAAACACTATCGTGGCAGCATGGTATGCTCCCCTAGTATTGCCACGGCCTCTAGCTCCCTTTCCAAATGACTATCAGTCTAAAATTCCCCATTTCACTGGAGAAGACTCTACCACAGCTCAACAATATGTAACTAGGATGGAAGATGCATTTGATTATATGGAAATAGAAGATGAGACCATAAAGATGAGAATCTTTGCTCAAAGTTTAGGAGGAGAAGTAAAGAATTGGTTTAAAGGCTTAACTCCTAATAGCATCAATGACCTCCCCTGTTTACATCAAGCTTTCATAAACAAATGGGAATTCAAAAGCAACCCTCTACAAATATTAGCAGAGTATCAGAATCTTAAAAGAAATCAGGGAGAGAGTGTTCATGATTACTCCACCAGGTTTAACAGGGTCTACAATGCCCTTCCACCTCACATGAAACCTCCCCAAGGCATGGCCTTAGTGAAATATCCTGAAGGTTTCGATGCTGATATGGCTTATCAACTAAGGGAGAGAGATTATTTAACTCTAGAGGACATGCAGAAGGGAGCTGTGAGTGTAGAAGCAAACTTAATTGAGAAAAGAGTTAGGCTAAGATCAGAAAAGAAGGTAACTTATAAAGACGATACTGAACCCTCCAAATCTAGCTCAAAAATGGAAAGGATGTTGGAAGAAATGATGAAAAGGATGAGCATACTTGAGAGAGTGCCACCAAGAGAACCCCAAAACAACTTCCAAAGTAGAAATAGAAACCAGAACTTTAGAAGAGAAAACAATCAAGATAGGCAAAGAGATAATGACCACCAAATTAAACCTCCCTTCCAACAAAACTACGTAGATCAAGAGGAAGAAAGGGAGATTGAAAGTTTGGAAGAAAACCATATAAACTTGATTGGATCAGACAGTGGGGGTGATGTTTTCCTCACTGAAGAAGAACAAGGTTTCTTCTCCTCTGAACCAAAAAAGGATACATATGAGGAGTCTGATGATTATAGATTGGGGTTTGAGAATGAAATCATGGAAATGCACAAACACTATGATCTAAGAAGCAAAGGGAACGTAGATAATCCAAATGACAAAAACACTAGCTCTTCTGTTAGGAAAAACACAGAAAATCAGCCTAAGAAAACAGCAGAAAAAACCTACATTTTGACTAAGAAGACAGAGTTAAACAAAGAGAAAAGAAGCCAGCCAAATGTTGAAGAAAGTTTCCCTAGTACCTCTGCTATTGGCCCGGTTAAAACAGCTCAGGTAGATAGTCCTAATAAAACTCAGCAAGTCAAAATTGCTGAAAGAAACATAAACGAGAAAACAAATGTAAATACAACAAAATCAATAGTCCCTTTCATCCTTGAGGGGGATATTGCAAAGATTAAAATTAACATACCTCTGACTGAATTAGTAGCCCAAGAAGTGTACAGAGACCAGGTCCTGAAAGCTCTGAATATACATGTTGATACGACTACTTTTAACTTGGCAGATGACAAGCCAGAGCTGTTGTTTGGTCCTAAAGTTGAAGGAAAATATCAAGAAGGGGATGTGCCTCCCTTCTATGTCAGTCTAAACATACACGACAAAATTTTACACAATGCCATGTTGGATTCAGGAGCATCACACAACCTTATGCCTAAAGCAGTAATGGAAAGCTTAGGCTTAGAGATTACTAGACCCTACAAAGACCTATACTCCTTTGATTCCAAAAAGGTCAAATGCTTGGGATTAATTAAAGATTTGTGCGTTAACCTATCTCAAATTCCTGCTAAGAATCTTGTAATGGATGTGGTAGTAGCTGACATTCCCCCGAAATACGGTATGCTCTTGTCTAGATCATGGGGAGCTAAGATTCAGGGCACCCTTCAAATGGATATGTCTTATGCCACCATACCAGTGTTTGGTCAAACCAGAAGATTGTATACGGAAACCCTCATGAAATACATGGTGAGCAGCAAAGACAAACCTCACAACACTCTTGTTTATTCCACCCATTCAGATCTAGATTCCTTCATTTTATACAATGAAGATGAAGTCACCCAAACAAAGGAAGAAAACAAGCAGAACATTATTGAACCAGAGCATTCAGAATTGTCTTCCTCTCAACCTCTAGATATCTCAACTTCCAGCAGCCTAGTGCAACGCAAAATAGATGAGAATGAAACAGAAACACTCTGGAGAATGAGCTTTGATGGCTCTTGCAGCAAAAATAGTGCAGGGGTTGGTGTATGGATACACAACACAAACAAAGGACATGCCTACAAATTAGATTTTTTATGCACTAACAACATTACAGAATATGAAGCCCTTCTCCTTGGCCTGCACATACTCAAATATTTAAAGGCCAAAAAGATATCAGTACAGGGATATTCTGAGTTAATTATCAGAAAAATCAAAGGGGAATATTCAACCAAAAACCCAAAACTCAGAGAATATATAAATATTGTGTTAGAACTCCTGAAAAATTTCGAAAATATGAGCTTATGTTCATACCAAGAGCCCAAAATCACCTAGCGAACGAACTAGCTTTTACTGCTAGTAATTTCCAAATACCACAAACCAATGAACAGCTCATTATAAAGATAGAATACAGACTGGAAGTGCCTGATAACAAATATCATTGGCAGGTTTTTAACAATGATAAACATATAGAGGATTTCCTGTTGTCAAAAAATGAGTTTTCCACAGCATCACCAAGTTTCAGTCGTGAGAAAGAACGTTTAGATGGGGAAAAAATTCCTTAAACAGATTCCCTTTCTCCTGCTGATGTAAATCAATTTGATCAGCTTTTCAAAGAAAAATTACCTGATGATCCAAGTCAAAAGGACCTCAAAGTTCTGGAATGTAAAGGTGATACCATACCCAAAGGCCTTGCTCCTTTGGAACAACTCTTTGATTTCAACGATGTGGCTAAGGAACCCAAGACATAACCCATGGAAACTAATGTGGAAGAGCACAACATAGGTAGCCCAACTAAGCCTAAAATGATTAATTTATCTAGCACCCTTCCTGGCCACATCAAACAACAATACATAGCACTCTTCAAAGATTTTATAGATGTTTTTGCATGGGATTATAAAGATTTGAAATCATATGACACTAGCATCATTCAACACAAGATCCCTCTTAAGGAAAATCAGAAACCTTTCAGACAGAAATTAAGGAGGATAAACCCTATTTTACCGCCTGCAGTAGAAAAGGAAATTAGGAAGATATATGAGGCAAGGATCATTGTTCCTCTTAGATACTCAGACTGGGTCTCCAATCTAGTATCTGTCAGGAAGAAGACAGGGGAGATCAGGCTGTGTATTGACTTCAGAAACCTGAATAGGTCCTCTCTAAAAGATAACTACCCCTTGCCAAAAATGGACCACATTCTTCAAAGGGTAGTTGGGTCAAAAAGAATATCATTATTAGATGGGTTCTCAGGTTATAACCAAGTGTTAGTCCTCCCAAGTGATCAGCATAAAACAACCTTTACCATACCTTAGGGGACATTCATGTATGTCAAAATTCCATTCGGTTTGATGAATGCAAGGGCCACTTTTCAGAGGGCCATGGACATAGCCTTTTCAGAGTACATAGGCTATTTTATAATCATTTACCTTGATGACATTACTGTTTTCTCCAAAACTGATGAAGAACATTTGGAACATTTAAGGAAGGTTTTTGAGAAATGCAGAAGGTTTGGCCTGTCTTTAAATCCCAAAAAGACACTCTTCAGCCTCCAAGAAGGAAATCTTCTTGGTCATATAATCTCTGAAGAAGCGATCAAGATAGATCCTAAAAGAATTGATAGCATACTCAATATCAGCCACCCTAGAAATCTCAAAGAATTACAGTCTTTCATTGGAAAGATTAATTTTTTGAGGAGGTTCATCCCCAACCTTGCTGAGCTATTAAAAAACATCACTAACATGCTCAGGAAAGAAGTAGGTGTTAAATGGACAATGCACGCAAAACAATCATTCGAACTAGTAAAGCAAGCCCTTACTCAAGCACCAGTCCTCATCAGCCCTGATTTCACCAAAGACTTCTATATTTTTTCCTTTGCATCTGAACATACAATAGCTGCAGTATTGTTGCAGAAGAATAACTTGGGGCAAAAGCAACCTATATCCTTCTTCAGTAAAGCCTTAAGAGATGCCCCACTCAAATACAACATCATGGAGAAGCAAGCCTTAACACTGGTAAAAGCGTTAAAATATTTCAGGGTGTACATTCTACATTCACATATCATTGCCTTTGTGCCACACACCGTAGTTAAAGATATTCTAAGTCGGGACCTCGATGGTAAAGGGGGAAAGTGGAATGCCACTATCCTTGAATATGACTTAGAAATCGGGCCTAACAAACTCACCAAGGGACAAGGATTAGCAAAACTCATGGTTGAGTCTAATTTCAAAGCTCTAGATATGAATATGGTTGATGCTTTAGAAGAGATAGAAGAGTTCCCAGCACCATTTACTGCAGAGACCTACATGAAATCTCCATGGTATGCTGATATCATTTATGTGTTGCTTTATTTAAATGCTCCTCCTTCTTTGCCAAAAACAAAAGCTATATTTGTAAAACATAAGGCTTTAAAATATTGCATGATAGATGGAGTTTTATATTGGAAAAATGTTTTGGGATACTACTAAAATGTTTACTTGAGAATGATGCAGGAAAAATCATGCGTGAAATGCATGAAAGAGAATGTGGAGGGCACTTAAATTGGAAGACCACAGCAAACAAAATCCTTAGATATGGTCACTATTGGCCCATCCTTTTCCCGGACACCCACAAACTAGTAATTTCTTTCCATAAATGCCACATTTTTTATGGAAGAAGAAAACTCTTGCCCCTGCCCTTGAAACCCATTAGTTTTGAAGCACCCTTCCAACGGTGGGGTTTAGACTTTATAGGGGAAATCCATCCACCCTCCTCATCCCAGCATAAATGGATCCTCACAGCCACAGATTATTTTACCAAATGGATAGAGGCCATACCCACTAGGAATGCTACTGATTATGTCATCATTAAATTCCTCGAGACCAACATATTGTCCAGATTTGGCTGTCCTAGGAAAATAATCACAGATAATGTTGTCGCCTTTAAATCCAAGAAGATGGTTGATTTCTGCCATAAATACCAGATCACCTTGGGCCACTCCACTGCCTATTACCCCCAAGGAAATGGACTTGTTGAATCCTCAAATAAGAGCTTGATCAACATCATCAAAAAGATGTTGGAGTAGAACCAGAAAGCATGGCACAGTAAGCTTGTTCATGCCTTGTGGGCTAACAGGTTAACTACCAAAAATTCAATCAACATGTCCCCTTATCAGCTGGTCTATGGAATGGATGCTATTTTCCCAACATCTTTGGGAGTTCCAGCCATGAAACTCCTTCAGGAAATCCAAGTTGAAGAAAATGACATGCATAGAAGGATAAATCAAACCATCCACTTGCAGTAGACCATAGAGGAAGTTTACTAGAGAACTCAAGCGGTCCAAGAAAGCATCAAAAGAAAATTTAACAAAAGGACTAAATCAAATGACTTTCAAGTTGGGAATGTGGTTCTCAAATGGGATTCAAGGCTGGAAGAGAAGGGAAAACATGGTAAGTTTGAAAATATGTGGAAAGGTCCCTACATTATTCATTCCTTAAGAGGGCATAATGCATTTTTACTGCAAGAACTAAATGGTGAAGAAGTGTTGGGAGGTCCTGTCAATGGCAGGATGCTTAAACACTATTTCTGTCAAGAGTCTTAAGTTTCAGAGTTTTTCATCCATTGTACATACCATTTTCATCAAGAAAAAGAAAGAAAAATACAAAAACAATAAAAAATAGAAAAGAGGGCAGAAATAAAACAAGAAAGGTATAGCCCCATACCAAAAAGAAAGAAAACCTGAAAGTGTGCAAGCTCAAATGCCACTACTTTAAGAAGCACTATTGTCCAATCATACAGCCTAATCATGATTGGGAAGATTTCAATTTACTGATGATAGGATAGTGAAGAAGATCTGCCAAACTGTTTAATATTGGCTTATCAGTAGAATAGATTAGGATAGAAGAAAGATAATTGGTTCTAACATGCTCAAAACTTGAACCAGCAAAGAATAAAAGAGAAAAGCTCTAACAAGATCCAAACTAGAGCTGAAATGAAGAAAGAAAGGTGACTCTAAAAAGCTCAAAATCTGAGTCACAGCACAAAGGAAGAATGTGTTTGAATTCCAGATCTTTAATCCTTCCAAGTTTTGTTTTAATTTCTGCTATTTTCAGTTCATGTACAACTTGTCTTCATGGCATGGACCCATAGCAAGCCAGGCATTCTAATCTTGGTTTGAATGTGTTTTTCAATTTCTGTCTTAGAATATAGAGAATGAAAATCTGTCAGACTATTTAATCCTGACAGACATTAGATTAGGTAGAGAAACTTATGAGTTCAACCGCTTAATCTGAACACATGGAGAAATAAGGGTAGCATTAGATAGGTTTATTTTTTTATTTGAAAAATAAAATGTTGAAATATTCTTCCAGTCTAAGTGCACTCAAAGGAAGAAAAAGTGCTAGGACAGTAGAAATGGGTAGGTAGAGATGTTCTTTTAAAAAATGACAATTTTTTCAAGTTGTTGCAAAGGTTATCAGATCAAAGGAAGACCAATCAAGGAAAGAAAAACTGCTGCCCAATGGAAAGGCACTGATCTACTTAATTCAGAGATTACTAAGGTTCTGGACACCTAAAGGGCAAGCTGTCCTCCCCAAGTGGAGCCACTGTTAGCCACCTATAAATTCTGATATGCTAAAGGGTGGCTAAATTTGTGTTGAAGCCTTCAAGTGATTTATTTCTTATGAAATCCTATCATCCTTGAAGTCTTATGTTTTTCCTATTCTGGAGGTTCATCTTCACTACTGTTTCCGTCTTAAAGCCATGCTGATTCACTAAAGAAAGTTGTTCCAGAGGCCACTGAAACTGCCCATGTCCACTTATTTCCCCTTCATTTTCATAAAGCCTTCTTTCCATATTTTAACCCTCCATTCAGCCCCCAAATGCCTCGAATCCCCTTCAAGCCTTGTGAAATCCCTTTATGAGGTTTAAAACACCATCTTTACCCCTATCGGAACCTCCATTTTCCTCAAAAAACCCTTAAAAATCCTTGAAAATTTTCATTTTTCACTAAGGCCTTGAGCCCCTTTTGGCCTTGGCCCTAGCCGTTGTGCTCCATAAAACCCACGCTATGACCAAGCGCTAAGGCCTAATTGCAATGGAAAAAACTCATGCCTCTGTTCGTTTTCCCCAAAGTTCCCGATGCGATGAGCTTTTCTTCTCCAACCACCAATTCGATCTGGACTGTTGAATCCACAAGAACCAACGGCCAAGATTCAATCACGCTCTTCTTATGAGCCCATCACCTGCGCTCTCTAATTCAATCTTGACCGTTGATCTCTCCCGATCCAATGGCCAGCGCTTAATCACACATCGCAAATCCAAAGTCCCGATCGCTTTTCCTCCTCCGATTTAATCTCGGCCATTGAATCCACAAGAAACAACGGCTAGGATTCAATCGCGCTTCGTTCGCAACCCCCATCATCACATCCTCCGATTTAATATCGGTCGTTGAATCCACAAGAACAAACGGCCAGGATCTTGCCGCGCTCCTTCCATGACCCTTCACCATCCCAACCTCCAATTAAATCTCCACCGTTGATCAAGTTCGATTGGACGGTCCACATCACTTCTGATCGTCAAACCCCTCCAGTCTCATTTCTCTCCCATCGACCGATCTCGACCATCTGTTCCCAAGATCCAATGGTCAGGACTTAAACCGCCATTGACCCTACCCATATGTTCCACTCGCGCACATTACCTACTGTCGCATTTATTCCGCACCATCTGATCAACACATCACGATCCAACGGCTGACATTCCTTTTCGCAAAACTTTTATGCCCGAGAGTTAATACCCAAAAATTTTATGAAATGGTCGGTTTTAGGAGGGACAGGTGTCAAAATTTGTATCGTATCGCATTTTATTTGGCAATATCTCGCTAGCCCCCCCCCCCCCTCATTTTATTTTGTGAAAATCGCTGCCGATTTTCCGCCTTACCACCTACCCTCCGCAACATCATTTCCACTTTTAATCTTAGTTGTCGATCTCTGAGATCGAATGGCCCACATCTACATCACGAACTCTCTCATTCGCTTTTCATCTGACCTCCCAATGGTTCCATCAGGTGATCCCCGTCGTCGATTGTCCTAATCAGACGGTTCTGATTTAATCTCACCTCGTCCGCTCTCCATTCATCCGATCTTTCAAATAAGCCCATCGAAAGACCTCCACCGTTATTTATTCTAATCTAACGGCCCACATTATATTGCATTTTCATTTCATTCTCTATTCATATAACCTCCCCAATGAGTTCATTAACCAAGCTCCACCGTTGATCATCCTAATCTAACGGTCCACGTTCATCCTCAGGTCCAATACTCCAAAGCACCTGGTTAGCTGCTCTGTCAGGTTTTTCATCCATTTTCTGCTGCAATCACATTCTTCCTCACTGCTCCTCCGCCACCCCAGAGCCTCTGTAAGTAGTCTAACCAAGCCCACATGGATTTCTTAACATGTTTATTGTATTTTTGCAGGTTTTTTTTTAATGGCTGATGAAGGAATTAATGTTTTACAGTCACAGAGGTGACACAAAAGATCAGATGGCAACCTCAGGGCCACAGAACAACGTCTAAGGGTATCAGTACAGAAGAATATCAAGCAATCAAGCAAAGTTAAAACATAAACAGAGTTAAAACAGGTTGAAGTACAAAGAGACAGAGCAGTTATTAGTGTAGAATGTTGACTGACACAGACGTAGCCCATCTCCACGCTCAAAGGCCTGCCAAGCAGTTATTTCACTAGGGAAGCTACTACAAATTGTCAGAAGCAGTTATTTAGAAGTATGGCATCCTCATAGCCTATTCTTCACTCAACTCACATCAAGAAGATAACAGTACCACTCCAGACGGTTTTTCCTCTCAAGGACACCCTACGGGTGATTTCTATCATATCTAAATGGTCTCAACAAGCTACAAAGTTATTGATCCTGTCTAAATTTAATGTTATGTTTATGACACAGCATGGAGCATTCGAATGTTTTCTCCTATCTATGAATGATCATTTAAAACTTTCCTCACTTACTTTTCCTCATTTTCCCTATAAATACTCTTCGAAGTCTCATTGTAAAAGGCTGGCATTTTGTGAATTCTAAAGTAATACATATTGTTGCTTTGAAGAAGCTTTGGTGTTCTGAAAGAGTGTGGAAGTCTCTATGTTTTCTGTTGATGAAGGAGGTTGGACCATTGGATCCCTGAGCCTGGTTATGGTGAATTAATCTCTATTTTTAATGTTATTTCCCATTTATCACTCTGTTCCGTTATGCTTTGACTTACAGTAGGATAAAAAGTTTAGGCAAAGAAATGTATCTTAGAAGCACCTCTGACTTGTTTATCCTTCACTGTTTATATTTTTTCTGCTACTAAATATGATAGGGTAGTCTAATAGCTCTCTCGAATATTCAGTTTGTTTTATTTCAGAAATGGTTAATTCGGTTGTGCTAAATAATGTTTAGGCGTTCCCTCTTTCTTTACCACTGAATATTGTAGCTGAAATCTCCCTTTGATTATTAATGCTTGCAGTGCGACATAGGAACTTGTTTCAATCATACCCTTTGTTCGTTATTGTAACTGTTGTGTTAAAGGTCCCTATAATTGCAGTCCTAGTTTTCTAAGGCATTCCCTCTTCTTTGAATGCAATTGTATGTCTCTGTTGATTGAGCCTCCAGCAGTGAAATTGTAGGAGGAAATAGGGCGTTCCCCGAATCCCATAATTTGTTAACGAAGGTTTAGTCTGCATTTCTCTTTCCTTTGAGTGTTTATATTGATTAAGTCTAAAGCAGTGAGCTTACTGGAGGAAATAGGGCATTCCCCGAATATTTTAAGCCATTGTGAAAGGGTTTAACTTGTTTTCACTCTTAGTCCTTAATGTTCATCCCATTTCACCTATATTATTCAACAGATCCTTGACCAAGTTATATTTTCCCTCTGGTTTCCCTTCCTTCTCAGTCAGAACTATTTGGAATTTCACATGATTCCATTGCCCAATGGCTTGTAGATTCTCATGCTATATCTATACCACATGAAACACATTTGTCCAACCAAACAAAAAAACAAAACAACCATGCACATCATAACTAGCCTAAAATCAACTACTAAAGCTTTTAATACATATCATTATAAAAACAAAGAGAGATCCCTCTCTGGATCCAGGAGGGCTAGATCTTGAGATCCCAAAGTGGTTTTGATGATGTCTTGTCTTTTGGTTAGCCAATCTACCAAAACACAAGAACCCCAACAACCTCCACTCTTTCTTCATTATTATGTTTCTCCACTACTCCATAATGCTACTCCACTACTCAATTAACCCACATTCACACTATAGAAGTGGATTTTATTCATCTATTGGGTTTATGGGTCCCTCCACCCTTTAATTTATTTAACTAAATAAGAAAAATATGAACTCTTATATTCCAATTAGCTAATGGAAAATTTGGAATATTACAGTCCTCCCCGCCAAAATGTTTCTTGTCCTCAAGCATCTGCAAAAGTGGATGCTACAGAAATCCATATCCCTCCTAAGTGGCGTCCTCATATGGAAGGTTTCCCCATATGCTACGATGTCTTATGAATGCCCAGCTCCATATTTGTCTCTCTAGAATGTCTAGAATGGCCTCTAGATGTGTAGCTAGATGCCTCTCCTCATCAATGAGTCCCCAAGTGGCAACCATCTGCTATCCAAGAGCCTATTCTTTGCATGAGATATGTGAAGTGTAGTGGTTCCTTCCCCAACTAGAAATTCTCAACTCATAAACTATCTCTCCAACCCATGCTACATGGAGTAGGTTGTGTCTCTCCATGCTCAAATCCTTGGCCCTAGTACCCTTGCTTGCTCTAAGCATCATCTCAACAGTGTGAAAAGTAGGAAATAGACACATATGGATTGACATGTGAAATGTCGAACCACACTCTCCCATTAGAATCCACCGCAGCAATGCTTCTTGCTACCATACCACATCATCATCATACAAAGTATGGTAGCCATACTCTCTCAAGAGAAGCCACCACAACAATGCCTCTTACTGCCACATCACATCATCATCATACCAAGTATGGTAGCCATACTCCCTCAAGAGAATCCAACGCAGCAAGGCCTCCTACTACCACAACACATCATAATGCCAAGTATAAAATAGTGGCATCCCAATTGACATGTGGAATGTCATATGGTGGCCATACTCTCCCAAGAGTAACCAGCGCAGCCATGCCTTCAGCTGTTGAATCTCATCACTATTGTGCAAGGTAGGAAATAGTGATATGCCAATGGACATATAAAATGCAATGTCTTGTCCATACTCTCCCAAGAGTAGCCAACGCAACCATGCCTCCTATTGTTGCATTGCCTCAGTACTATGCAAGGCATGGAACATCCCAATCCGAAATGTCGGGTGGTAACCATACTCACCCAAGAGAAGCTAGCGCAGCCATGCTTCCTGTTGCCCCATGTCATAGATCTGTAAGTATCTTTTCAGCCACTTGTTCATCATCTCCATCCATCCATCCAACTGTAGATGATGACTCATATCATGCACCTACTCAGTACCCACCCAATGGAGAAGCTCCCGCTAAAAAATGCTCATACAATAATTGTCCCCATCACTATATATGGCCTTGGGAAGACCATGAAGCATGAAGACATCCCAAAAAGATAATTTGGTCACAGGTGAAGAGGTGTGCTAAGTGAAAATGTCGAAGCAACATGCATACCTCGACAACAGATCAATGTCAACAATACCATCCTCCATAATCTCATGATAATATTTTCACTCCATGATCTGTCGAAGTGCATCCTCCTTGAGGCCTCTTCATGAGAACCTCTCACTGATGACCCGACAAAACCTAGGAGGTTATGAATATGTTGCATGCAGAAACTTCTCTTTGAGATCTGAGGTGCTCATCAAGAAGGCTTTGTCCTGATAATGGAATATATTATCCATTACATGATGTATACCATCTACCATATGCCAATCCAATGTTCCATAAGTGAAGCGGTCATCGGGATGCTCAAATAATAATTGGACCCTCAAATCAGTGACTGCTCCTCAGTGACAGCGTTGATGATCTCTATGATAGTGCATTTGTTGTCTCATGGCCCTCTCCATAAACAATGTTGAACTCATAGACCTGCATTGTATTTATTCACCTTTGTTGCCTCTTCTGCAGCTACTTCTCTTCCTAAAAAAGATGTCGGAGACTATGGTGGTTGGTCTTCACCCAAAATCTACTGCCAATCAAAAACTGCCGGAATTTGACCAATGCATGCATAATAGCCAATATTTCTTTGTCGTAAGTAGAATACTATAGCTCATGCGATAGTAAATTCTAGTTCTCGAAAGCTATTTTATAGATTCCCTGCATTAGGATTATGCTAATCCCATCCTCAGAAACTCCATACTCCAACACAAAGTGTTAAGTGCAGCTCAACAATGTCAAATTGGGATAGCTATACATCTTCTCCTTGAACCAGTCAAGGGTCCTCTGCGCAGTGATAGTCAGCTACTCCAAATCAACAATGTGCTCTAACCCTTGGTCATGCAATTCCCCTGATGGCATGACCCCACAAATCTCAATATGAGGTGCTGAAACAACCTCGGGTGGAAATTTTTTCATACCTTGGATCAGTTGATGCTTTGGAACATCTTGCAAAGCCACAAGATTTCCTCCAACCGGTGTAATTTCTTCTCCAATTGATGGTGATGGTGATGGCTGCTCCTATACTGTTGCACCAGCACTGGTATCTACTTCCTCTTCCTCATGTACCTCCTTAATCATGCCTTGGAATCTCAATGGAAAAGTCTTGGGAACATATTGCCAACATGCAAGTGCTCCTCCCACTGATGCAAGTACCTCTACTGCAGCTGGTGGTGGTGGTAGTTGCTCTTCTCCCGGAGTATCAGTGCTGACATCTTCTTTTTTCCCATCATATACTTCCTCATCAATGTTGGAAAATGTCTCAATGGAAAGTGCCTCTGGTTTTCTTCTTTCAAACCTCTTTACCAATATTTGAGTGAACTTTGCATACACAATCACTCTTGCATGTTTCAATCTTCCGAACCACCAATCATTTTCTTCACCCTCAAGGTGCAGCGTTGCAATCTCAATGGCTTTCTTTTCTGCTACTGGATGTAGCTAGAAGAAATCATCTAACTCTTCCATCCAAGCCTTTTCCGTGATTTTGGATGACTCGTCGAATGTAGGTAGAAAGAATCTATTATGCATATGCCCTCTTCTTCTATTGTTGATGCGGGGTCTATGGTTCTCTTTAATCTGGAAAAAATCCTGCAAATTCAGATTCTCTTTGAATGCTCTAGATTGAGATTTTTACTCTACAAGATAATCACTCAGAGTCTCATGCTCCAAATATCCTCCATCTATATGCCATTCATTTCCTTCTACAAGGAAAGTGGGTATAGTAGGGCATTGTGGAACTTTCTGCACCATCGGTTATTTATACTGCTGATAGGAAGTGCTCGGACCTTCTCCATTCTGAAACCCTCTTGAGGTTTCCTTTTGCCTTTCCCTTCTCATTTTTTTGACCTCCATGGTGAGATCCTGCATAGATATCAAGCGAAGTGTGGCAAAACTCCATCCTTCCGCCATTGTATACTTCTTCTTCTTTTTTTCTTCTTCTTCTTATTCCTTTCATGTCATGAAATGCCCACAAGCTGAGCCAAATATTATGCTATGATTCCACTGTAATATCCCAAAATGGGAAAGATAAGAATATAGAACATATGCATAATTCCAAATAAGAATAAAACATATAAAACTGGAAAATTTTGGAATACAATAAGACATCATACATAGGAGCAAAAATAGCTAAGCCATATCATTATAATTACAGAAAATGAATGTACGCTATGCTCTAAAAAGAATGCACTCAAGCCATCAAAATATGGTTGAAACAACTCTAGATCCTAGCACTCGAAATGTATAAACTATTGCTTCTGGGAAGAATATTTATGTGTGAGAGGTTGCTGGAGTGCTCAGAAAGATATGGGATTTTAACCACGAATTCTACTCGAACAACCCAAAAAAACCTAGAAATGGTTTGGCAATATTTTGAATTTGGAATTTCGGCACTTTTTGGGTTGCACACTGCACCCCTGTTGGTTGAGTTACGCACTCCCTAGAGAAAACTACTGATATGGGGCTAAAAGAATGATATATCTTCTACAATAGCACCCACTCACCTCACTAACTGAAGGGTTGGTCCCTTCTCCCGATGCCAAGCTGAGAAACTCAAGATCTAGCTCCTCCACTGAATATGCAGCTGCTGCATGCACAACTGCTGGGTAATAATGCGCTATCTAGGAGGGTTGATGATGTAGCATGTTGATAGATAATACAATGCTGATCCTAGACTACTGAAGTGATCCCCGAAGTGAAGGATTAATCCCTCACAGGATTCCAAGTTGAGTTGCTTGGAAATTCCTCTTCTCCTCAAACCCTCACAGTAGAATTATGCAATTCCTGTAGGAAATGTTGCTACATAGGAGAATAGATGGATGGCCTAATGACAAATATGACAATGAAACTCCCAGAAGACTGCAATGGATCCACAGTGTGAAGGGTTTATCCCTCCACAGGTTTCTCAGCTAAAGTAATAAGAGCAACTTTCCAACTCTCAAGCCCTAGTTCGGGATGTGTAATTCTTGTAGCTGGAAGTGCAGATGAGAGTGGATGAATGTGGGATTGATTGCCGGATGATGAATGATTCCCAAGAAAACCTTCCCAAAGTAGGCACTCGAGGTCCCCTGTGGGTTAGTGTTACACCATTTTTTGGTCATCTAACCTATTATCATTAGATGAACCCAAGTACACCATGTAAGACCAATTTTACCCTAAGTAAAATTGATTTCACTATGTGAAATAACTTAGTAAAACCCTTTTATTAAGTTTTTTATGGTCTAAACAAGAAATCCCAAAAGGAAATAATAAACAAATCTATATTTTTTTATATTTCCCGGTCATATTTAACCCAAAACAAGGAAATCAATTTAATAAATCCTTATTTATTTGATTATTTCCTATGAATAAGTTATTTAAATCCTATTTAAATAATATTCCTAGTTAAATTTGACTAAATCATTTATAAATAATTAAATAAATCATTATTTATTTAATTATATTCCCACCATTTCCTTAAAATATTAAATAAATCATTTATTTATTTATTATTTATAAATAAAGGAATTGACCCAATTCAAAAATCCTTTTCCCTCCAACAAATATAATAAAATATTCCTAAAGGGTGGTTCTAGAATTTGATTAATAATATTTTATTCATGCACCAAGTTCTAGATCGCCCTAATATTTTGTTATAAATAGAAGGGTTTTCCCCATTCATTAGTCACCTTTTGTTGCCTAAAGATCACTCTGGATCTATACACTTGGTCACATTTTCTCCATTTTTTTTCTTATAAACTCCCATTGAGTTCTATGTTTGTCTGGGTTTTCTACACCAACAAGAGAGAGAAATTCTAGATCTGAAGTGCTGAGGACTGTCAAGAACCCATCCCATTGAGGAGAACCGGTAAACACCTTTCTTGTTTTCCTCCCAGGTGCCCCCTTTCAATATAATATAAATTTTTTTTTCAAATACATCGTTCTTGTCTTGTCTATTGGATGCATGGAGCCACATTTTACTTTATCTGCTTAATGTCTTTTATGCTTAGATCTGGATTTGTGCAGCATTATTTGGATCACCTGATTGCATATTTAAAGATATTTGGCAGCCATAATTGATGTTAGGGCTATTTGTTATGCGTAGCTAAAGTGGTCTTTTACGACGAAAGATTCATACTAACAATTGGAAACTCCACACGGGTTTTCTTTTGCGACCGCTGTCGTTTTATATATTCCTGCATATCCAGCTATTTCAGACCTTAGGGTTTCTCTTCAGTTTTCTTTTTTTCCTATTTTTATGGTGCCTTTCACCTCTAAAACCCTCAAACATTAAAATTTTTAACTTCCGTGTGTTTCTGGCCCTATTGCGCAGGTGACAGACATCAGCCGCAGCTGAGACGACAATTTTTTCTGAAATCTACCACCGAGAGTGCCGGAAGTGCAGGTCTCACTTTTTGGCCCAAAAACTGCGTCCTGGAGCTTCAGGTCGCGGAAAGCAGCCCAAAAACTGCGACCTGAGCGAAAAACAGGTCAAAAACTGCGACCTGGACTTTTTTCTGGAATTTTTCTGAAATTTTTCTGGGTTTTGTCTGAACCTCTGTCAGGGTTGTCTAACCTCTGTCTTCGCCCGTTTAGACCTATTCTTGCTCTGTTTTACTCAACTAAGTGGGAATCTAGCCCCCTAGGGCTTCAGTAGCCTCCACTTTTTGTGGAAGAGTTTTAGCTGCTGTAAGTGTCTAAATTTTCAAAGTTTCAGCCATTTCTGATACCTCATCTCCAGATCCCTTTAAGATCAGCTACTTTTCCTTTGAAATCACCTCATATAGTTTTTTTTGGGTTTGCCTCTAGGGTCACCTCCTTTTCCCTTCTACCTTTAGCTGATTTCCCCCTTTGTTGCAGCAACCTTGCCTCTGCCTCTTTGCTGTTTTCTGCACCTCTTTTCAGCAGATTTCTCCTTTAGATCCCTGTCCCTCCTAACCTTAGATCTATTGGCCTGTTTTTAGTGTGTTTTGATTAGATTTTTTCCCTCTTTTAGACTAGTTTTGAGAGACCCGCCTTCTTGGGTTAGATTGATGCATTGTTAGCTATCAATTTTCTGTTATTTCAGCATTATATATTGTTCTCTGCAGATTTATTTTCAGTTACGTAGCACACTTTTTCTTTTACTCTCAAAACGTCTGGGTTTAAAAATTAAAATTAACACACACCACACACTGACCCTAAGTGAAGAAGAGCCTGGTTAACACCGCCTGGCAAAGACTTTAAAATCAATTGACACTGCACCTCTATGCCCTTGTTTCGACATTGACCTCACTTGATCTTGCACCTCCCTGCCTTTGTCAGTTTTTCTTCTTCCCGTCATCATTGCGCCTCCAAGGCGTTTATCCTGGAGACTTCTTGGCCTTCACCCACAATTTCTGGTTGGTCGACTTGCTCCTTCCCGTCATCGTCGAGTTAGTCCTCCCCCGAGTCCGCACTCTGACTCATCTTATGATTCTTTGGTTTCTCCCCCTACTTCTGGTTCTCCCCCTGTTACCTTCACCATGTTTGTTCTAGGGCCTAACGCTAGTGGTAACCTCGGCCCTAATGCTGGGACTGTTACTAGCAGAACCGCCACAGGAACTACCTCAACTGCTCCCTTGCTCCCCTTCATGGCAGGCCTCAGTCTCCCCGATTTCAATCAGTTGATCAATGATCCTATCTGCCACAATGTTAGTTGGTTTTCTATGCCAACCAAGCTCCCCTCCAACATTCCCAAGTTCGAAGGCCTTGCTGGAGAGGATCCCTCCAACCATATCTGATCTTTCCACATGTGGTGTTCATCCCATTCCATTATTGATGATTCCATCCATCTTATATTGTTCCAACGCACGCTTACAAGTGAAGCTTCTAAGTGGTATTTTGATCAGCCCACTTCTTCTCATACCACCTTTGCGACTCTTGCCCAGGCTTTTTTATCTTACTTCCAGCTTCCCCTTCGTTATGACACTGGTATCGAACTTTTGACTTCTTTCCGTCAATCATCTGCGACCCGCCTATCCGATCATGTCTAGGAATGGCAGAGAAGAAAGATCCTATGCCAATCTCCTACCTTCGAAGACCGTGTCTACATGGACTGGTTCCTTAGATCTCTCTTGCCGCCTATCGGGAAAGATGTCGCATCGCATTTTCCTCAAACCGAAGAAGCTGCCCTCCAAATGGCATTAAAATATGACCTAATCTATGCTCAGACGGGTTATGTTTATATTGTTCTACCTGATCTCCCCAAACCCGGTGATGCCAATGCACCGGGGGCACCTCATGCTGCCAACGGTCACGTTGGAGCTATCTCTCATACATACGCCCAACCTCCCATGGGTTATGGTTTTCCTGGGGGGGGAGGCAGCACCTCCCGCACTTTTTCCCCTCCCAGTAGCACATCTCTAGGATATGGCATGCCCCCTCTTTTGGCCCAACCTCCTACTTACCACACTGTTTCCCAACCCCCTTATTATCCGTCTCCACAGCTTGGTGCTCCAGCTCCTCCAACATCAGCACCTCTGCCTCCCTTGACTTCTCAACCCCCGCAATAGCATTCACCCCCCCCCCTCAAGAGCAGGTGGATGCACAGCAGGGATTTGTGGCTACCCAACCACCTGACGGACAGGCGACCATTCAACCTTCCCCTTCTGGTTCCTTCGATTACCAGATTCTCATGATGAACTCTGATCAACCTTTACCTATCGACCTTAACCTTCAAACTCGATCTTGTCAGTACCCCAAGCCTCCTGCTCCGTCTATCCCCGAGTCACCTTCATCAGGTTCTACAGAGCCTCTTTTGACATCTAATGGTCCCCTGCATATCCCTCAGCCCAAAGTTGAGGTTCATACCAAGATTCCTAAGGGCCCATTATGCCGAAATGCTGCTTCTAGTTGAGTTGCTCATTCGTATAGCATAGTAGATGAATTGGCGCAGTATCCTGCTGCCATTTCAACACTTGAACTCCTCCAGTCGTGTCCTTCTCAAAAGAAGGCTCTACTATCCGCCATGGGTGTTGTAGATCCTGCTGATGACCAATTGATTGTTTTCGACGCCCATCAATCGAAACCTCCTCCCCTTCCTGCTTCCGTAGCTTTCCAAATCCCAGTCAAAATCCGGAACGCTCATGTTTCTAGGTGTATTATTGATGAGGGGGCATCCACCTGTGTGATGTCTACTTCGGTTTGGAAACAACTCGGATCTCCTGAGCTGGCCCCTTCCACAATCACCCTTCATGCTATGTTTTTTCCTATTTAAATAATATTCCTAGTTAAATTTGACTAAATCATTTATAAATAATTAAATAAATCATTATTTATTTAATTATATTCCCACCATTTCCTTAAAATAGTAAATAAATCATTTATTTATTTATTATTTATAAATAAAGGAATTAACCCAAGTCAAAAATCATTTTCCCTCCAACAAATGTAATAAAATATTCCTAAAGGGTGGTTCTAGAATCTGATTAATAATATTTTATTCATGCACCAAGTTTCTAGATCACCCTAATATTTTGTTATAAATAGAAGGGTTTTCCCCATTCATTAGTCACCTTTTGTTGCCTAAAGATCACTCTGGATCTATACACTTGGTCACATTTTCTCCATTTTTTGTCTTGTGAACTCCCATTGAGTTCTATGTTTGTCTAGGTTCTCTACACCAACAAGAGAGAGAAATTCTAGATCTGAAGTGCTGAGGACTGTCAAGAACCCATCCCATTGAGGAGAACCGGAAAACACCTTTCTTGTTTTCCTCCCAGGTGCCCCCTTTCAATATAATATAAAAAATTCTTTCAAATACATCGTTCTCGTCTTGTCTATTGGATGCATGGAGCCACATTTTACTTTATCTGCTTAATGTCTTTTATGCTTAGATCTGGATTTGTGTAGCATTATTTGGATCACCTGATTGCAGATTTAAAGATATTTGGTAGCCATAATTGATGTTAGGGCTATTTTTATGCGTATCTAAAGTGGTATTTTACGACGAAAGATTAATACTAACAGTTAGGGTGGGATTTCCTCTCGGGAACACTCAGTGCTAAACAACATAGCAGACTTCGGTCATACGATTTG
Source organism: Pinus albicaulis (assembly GCA_034641835.2). Classification (NCBI taxonomy): domain Eukaryota; kingdom Viridiplantae; phylum Streptophyta; class Pinopsida; order Pinales; family Pinaceae; genus Pinus; species Pinus albicaulis. Next base: position 96,213,232 of record CM076576.1, on the reverse strand, counting down.
CTCCTAACACTCGTACGTTGGGGGGAAATCTGTTACACCATTTTTTTTTCATCTAACCTATTATCATTAAATGAACCCAAGTACACCATGTAAGACCAATTTTACCCTAAGTAAAATTGCTTTCACTATGTGAAATAACTTAGTAAAACACCTTTATTAAGTTGTTTATGGTCTAAACAGGAAACCCCAAAAGAAAATAATAAACAAATCTATATTTGTTTATATTTCCTGGTCATATTTAACCCAAAACAAGGAAATCAATTAAATAAATCTTTATTTATTTGATTATTTCCTAGGAATAAGTTATTTAAATCCTTATTTAAATAATATTCCTAGTTAAATTTGACTAAATCATTTATAAATAATTAAATAAATCATTATTTATTTAATTATATTCCCACCATTTCCTTAAAATAATAAATAAATCATTTATTTATTTATTATTTATAAATAAAGGAATTGGCCCAAGTCAAAAATCCTTTTCCCTCCAACAAATATAATAAAATATTCCTAAAGGGTGTTTCTAGAATTTGATTAATAATATTTTATTCATGCACCAAGTTCTAGATAACTCTAATATTTTGTTATAAATAGAAGGGTTTTCCCCATTCATTAGTGACCTTCCATTGCATTAGATCACTCTGGATCTATACTTGGTCACATTTTCCATTTTTGCCTTGTGAGCTCTCTTTGAGTTCTATGTTTGTCTGGGTTTTCTACACCAACAAGAGAGAGAAATTTTAGATCTGAAATGCTGAGGACTGTCAAGAACCCATCCCATTGAGGAGAACTGAAAAACACCTATCTTGTTTTCCTCTCAGGTGCCCCCTTTTAATATAATATAAAAAAAAAATTCTTTCAAATACATCGTTCTTGTCTTGTCTATTGGATGCATGGAGCCACATTTTACTTTATCTGCTTAATGTCTTTTATGCTTAGATCTGGATTTGTGCAGCATTATTTGGATCACCTGATTGTAGATTTAAAGATATTTGGCAGCCATAATTGATGTTAGGGCTATTTTTTATGCGTAGCTAAAGTGGTCTTTTACGACGAAATATTCATACTAATCGTTAGGGTGGGATTTCCTCTCAGGAACACCCAGCGCTAAACAACATAGCAGACTTAGCTAAACAGCTGAAGCATGCAAATAAACGTCTTACGACACTCAACAATAAAAATCCAGACTCCCTTCCCTTGTTTCCCTCGTCTTCCTTTTATGGTTGTGAGCCTTCCCTAGCCTTGGGCAACCTCATAACTGTGCTGCACATGTGACCACTAGCCTCCATAAAGACTATGTTGTCCTCAATGATCTCCATCACTGCTGCAATTAATCTCCACTTCCTCCATCATGTGTGCATTTAATGCACCACTTCCTCCATCATCTCTGCAATTACTTCTCCAATATCTCAATCATCTTACATTTATTCCTCCACTATCTCTGTCATATTCCTCATTAATTCTCTATGACCTCCACTCTTTCTTCATTATTATGCTACTCCACTACTCCATAATGCTACTCCACTACTCAATTAACCCACATTCACACTATAGAAGTGGATTTTATTCATCTATTGGGTTTATGGGTCTCTCCAAACTTTTATTTACTTAACTAAATAACAAAAGTAAGAACTCTAATATTCCAATTAGCTGATGGAAAATTTGGAATATTAAATTCATAACTTGATTCTTTCTCAATGAAAAGTATTTGTGTGATGTATGTATTCAAGGTGAGATCAATCACAGACATGATGGGAATTAGAAATAAAACCTACCAAAACCACACAAAAACTAAGTTGTAAAGATAAACCAAAAATCTAGATGCGTAAAATTTAATACTAAGTTTTGTTTGGCAGCCTCATGTCTAGCTGCAATGATCAAATAAAATTTACATTGTGGAATCAAGGAACATCATGTTGATTATGGTAGCCAAAGCAAACTTTATCAAACAATTAACTTGTCAAAGAAATTTTATGGGGGCAGTATGCAACAACCCTTTTGATGTATGTACACAATACACATGGAATTTGTTAACAATAATTCATAATGTTGAGGTCTTTGACACCATTATAAAAAATAATACATGGAACCTTCAAAATGCCAAAACATAAATAGAAGTTGAATATTGAAGTAGGGGACTCAATTGCAGAAAAGGATTGATTTCACATAGTTCCTTCATGTGAATAAATGGAAAAACAACTGTAGGCCGATGGTATCAATAACAACATAACACCAAAAGAAGTCATATTGGAGATGAAACAAACCAATCCAAAATAGTGATAACTTAACAAGGAAAAAATGAGTTTTCTTTGGTTGCAAGACAAGGTCATTTTGTACATTCTCATAGACTTAACAATATAATTCAAAATAGTGAAGGATACAAGTATTTGCACAAACATGCCATGTTACCACTTGGACTATTCAATGCCAATTTACCATCCATCCATCTATCTACATATGCTTGAGTGCGTGTTATCGTTCTGTAATTTACAAGATTGTGAGAATAAACACAGAAGACAATATCAAAACCGCTTTGGAAGCTAGGATCTAGCCCTGCCAGCTTCAGAGAGGGATCTCTCTATAAAATTAAACTTTGTTTTTAATGAATTTTAAGCTAGTTATGACTATACTTGATTTTTTGCTTGGTTTTGATTGTTTGGTCGATTATATGGCTATACTACCCTTAGGTTATGGAGTCAAAATAATTAGCTGGTATTGCATCAATATGTTAAAGAGTTATCACAAAGCAAGCTAGGTTGCATTAACTGGGTCTTTTAAGATTTTATGTCAATTATGAAAGTGGAAGAAATGTGAAATTCAGTGGAGATTGAAATGCAATTAAGTATTCTTAAATCTGACTTCTGTGGAAAACATGTAAGTTGAAAACAGCCAGAATAAGGTGTTCTAATTAACATATCCTATTCATCACATTTTATGTTATACAATTAAGATTTATAGATTTACAGAGAAAGGAAAAACAATGAAATAACACATTTACAGAAGAAAAACATCACTAGTGAATACACCACATGAATCATGTAATAAGTCCTTGTATTATTGATGCTCCAGCAAACTTGGAAATAACAATGCTTAGTAGGAAAAATATACTTAGTAATCAACCCATAATACTTCGAACAACGAAGTATTTAAACTAATTTTACAAAAAGTATTTACATCAATGATGCCTCAATCAACAGTGTATTATTAATGAAAAATTGAACAATAAACTCTAGTCGTTACAAAATAATAGGCTAGGTGGAGATGATCTGGAATGCTGGCACTTTTTTAGAGGAAACAGTTCCTGAATGGACCTATTTATGGGTTGCGCTAGCTGGTGTGTTGGCTGATGCGCTGGCTGAAGCTGACTGTCTCTCAATTACTATCTAATCTTGTAACTCACATAGTTTATCCCATCGATCTTAATTTGGGATAGTCAACTTGATTACCTTTCGGTAAATCTCATCGACTTGACTATATCTAGAAAAAGTGGGATTTACCATGAAGATGTGATTTTCCTCGTGTTGGATGAAAATTTCATTAGTCATTGCTTCCAAGAATGATCTACATGTCATGATGCCCTTGATGCTGGAGAATTTGGTGTTTCCCTTGGAAATTTCCTTTAACTTCTTTACATAGTATTCATGACTTATCAATTTATCATAATCACAAAAAAAGAAGGCAGACCCTTCTGTTTTAAAGGCTCTATCCCTTTGAAAAACCTATTGAATGTTATCTCTAAGTCGTGGCACTTTTCTTCCAGTTGAACAACCAGATTCTTCTTAGTAAGAATCCTATTCACTTCTAGGATGGTTTCTATTCTTTCATCTACTCCCAAGTCATATAACTCGTATCTGTTCTTAGAGGTTAGGAACTTGATAATGTTGTCTTTTGTAGTAGGCATCTCTCCAAGCTCATGTTTGATGTCTGTGATAGCATCATTTGCATTTTTAATCAACTTCTTTTGTTCAAAAATAATTTGGATGCAGGGCCAAATCTCATTAATGGAGTTTATGATATCTGCCTAGATGATCTTCTTGGCTTGGGCAAAGGTCTATCCTATTTCTGATTCTCTCTCTGACTTCTGCAATCTCTATATTAATTTTTGAGCTCTTTGTGCTTCTGTTGAATGAGAAGCTTTACTTCTTGTCCCCTGGTCTTGCAACACTTTGACTTGATCTTGTAGTTTCTTTATTTCCCCTTTCTAAATAGATAGATTTGCTCTGCACCATCTGTTGTCTGTGTAGTAGAGGTTGTAGCTGTAGGAATGGTGGTAAGAGGTACAACATCCAAAGGAACCATGGATAATTTTGCAGTCTTCTCATTTTCTTTAATCAAATTTTCCATTTTTGTCTCCATTTTTTATTTTAGTGCATTTTGCTCCATGATGAGCTTCATCATATCATCCTTTTGGATCTTTGTCTCCTCAATGTCTTTGGTGAGAGGATCTTCTGTAGCTGACGGCTTCAATTGTTTTCTTAATGCTGCTATGTTATCATTCTTGTTTTTTATTATCTCCATTGCATCCTTCATATTAGAGGGATCATATCCTATCTTAACTACCAAGTCTTCTAAGGATTTAATTCTTGTATCCTTAGCAAGAGAAGATATTTTCTCCATTTTTAACTGTGACTGAATATTGGCCAAAGAAACTTGCAACTTAGAAAGACTCATTGTTGTCTTAGTCAAAGTAGAAGAGATCATTTCACCTATCTTCTTGTGCATATTCATTTGATCAATGGGATGAATTTCCTTTATGTCGAATTCGAAGGTTGTCTTCTTGTAATCAGTTGTTGACTTTGGTTGTGAAATCTAAGCCTCAAGGAAGGCCATTTGCATCTTATCTTCCTCATAATCAAAAGCTAACAACAACCTCCTTTGAGAACTGGAATTATGCTTCCAAAATTGACTATAGGTGTTGTTCTTCAAGATTTCATTTTTCAATTCAATCTCTCTGAATTTTTCAAAGAGTGTCTTCTCTTTCTCACCTTGGACAACCTTAGTTGTCTGGATAGCCTGCTACTGATCATGTGATACTAAAGAATTTGTAGGACAAAGAGTGGATTGGCCACCAACTTGAGAAGATGAAGGTGTTTCCTTAGTGATCACAACAACTTCGTGTTCTGAATCTTTGTCTGTATTAGTTTTAGGATTCATCTTGGTTCTTTTTATGTACATTATTTTCAATTCCTTTCTTGTAGTTTCAGTAACTGAAGGTGACTCTTCTTCTCTTTGCCTTTTACCTACTTTTTCCTGTGGGACAGGAGTATGTGATGTTGATGTCGATACTAGATGCTCCTTAGCTTCCTGCAATGTGTTCTCAGCCTATTCTAACTGTTTCATATACTTTTCTATCTCTGGCTTATGGGTGTGTATGTAAGGAGTAGTTTTTTTTTCCTACCCTTAGCTTTGAAATGCTTCTCAGAGGATCATATGACCAAACAAAGCTTAGTTTTAAGTTCATTTCTTTCATTATATTATCTACTTCCTCACCTGTTGACCTGATATTACAAATGAAGGGCCCAATCTGTGTCTTAATCCTAAACTGTGAATTCTTCTTTTCTAATAAAAAGTGAATTTCATCGGCATTCAACATCTGCCTAATATAATCCAAAGAAAAAATCCTCATTAGGAGGAATTTTGGGAGCTTGTAAGGAGCAATCTTACAACCATATACTCTCAGCTCTGTGTAATTCTAGTACCAATACCAGTCTCCTGTCTTAGCTTGATCTGATAAGTGCAAAATCTTTTTTATGTCTTCATTTATTCTTGGTTCAACTGTACTGCTCAGAATGCTCATGGATGGATGTACAAACAGTTCAATGATTGTTTGTATGAATATTATTTCTTCTCTTTCATTACGAATGTTTTCCAGAATATGACTAATTGTTGGTTTCCATCTTCAACAAGTTTCTGCATGGAAAACTTAAATCTATCTACCTGATAATATACAAACATGTACACTAGAACAGAGGAGTATTTAAATACTTCCTTACTCTAAAATCTAACAAACTGATCATGAATGTTGTCTGCCAGGAATTGGATGAAATTTAAGATGATGTATGGTTTAAAGTCTGTGGAAAAGATGGAGAGGAATCCTATAATGGGTTCATCTATCCACTGATCAGAATAATAGCTAAGGAGGTATGAAATGAATGTTATAATCTGTTTTTCTCTATCACGGAAGATTGAGGAAGGGTATGGAGGGTTTTTCTTTGGTAGCTGAGTGTCCTCATGTAGGAAAAGGTCAAAGGTTTTGGCTCTTTTGGAAAAATTGAGCTTCTAGTATAACTCATTGAGGCCTTCTAGGGAGAAAGGGGTGTTATTTTCCACAAAGTGAGCTTGCATCATCTAATCAATAGATTGTGCAGTGATGGTGAAAAGGATTTCACCTATAGGGGCAATGATGGCTTTTTGACTGGGTATATAGTAGGCTTGACACTTTTGAATAAAATCAGGGGCACTGTAAGTGTGGGGGAAGATGTAATGAGGAAAATTTGATGTTGTGTAACCAACTCCAAAAAGAGAAGAAAAGAGATATCAATGCCTTAGAAATAAGCCACTTCGAGGGGGCAACCTCCAATACATTACATGAATGAACAATTCTTGGATGATACACATGAACAAAACCTCCTTCTATATATAGGAGTCCATGGGGCCACAATATAATCCTAGTGGGGCCACAATGTAATCCTAGCCGACCTAACAAGAATAATGTAAGGGCACAATAATAACAATATGGGGGTTACAGGGGTACAAAAATAACAATAAGTGGGGCTACACTAACATAATAAGGGATTACACTATTAATATAGGGACTTAACATGCCCCTCTCCTTCAAACAAGTGTTGTCCTCAGCGCTTGATTATTTCTTAATGCTTCTGTATAAAATTCTCATCCTCCCATGTGGAATCTTCTACAGGAAAGTTCTTCCACTTGCTGAGATACTCTGAAATTGATCGTACTTGTCGAGTTCTTGTTTTTGTGACTGCTTCAGAACTTCTTTCGATGTGATGTTGATATTCTTGTTGTTTCATTAGATTCTGCACCAAAGTTAGGTTATCCTTTGAGAGTTGGAGAACTTGTTGTTGATGCTCGATGTCATATTCCACTAATTTATCATCCATATTAGCTATTATTTTATCCTTCAAACCATCCAAGTTAGCCTCCATTTCTTCTTTTAAACCATCTATGTCATCTTCGGTTGCTCTTCGTAAGATCGAAATTTGTTGCACTTGGTACCGTAATTTTGATATCTCATACTGCAATTCTTCCACTTCATGCATCATAGTATAGATTTATGAGGGCTTAATTGGTGTTGAATTCTTTTTAGGAGGCATTTCAGAACGAAATACTGAAATATATGCTCAATAGGCCCTTGGAATCACTTCAAATTGATTTTTCAAACAAGATTTATGCAATTCGGGAAAAACAATACACACCTTTTACTTGCTTTTGAGGAGCTCGATATTGGAATTGGATTATCTATGTGATTGTGAATCTTCAATATCTGAAATTCAGAAATGAAATAGCCCTCTGAATTCTCTTTTGAATGCCACAGGTCTGACCTGATTTGGATTCTCCAAGAAAAAGTTGTGTCCAATCTCCCACAATGACCTAATTATGGACTGGTTCAGTAGAGCGAACTTGTACGACTTTCCACGTGTCATTGTTTCGCCTTTTGTCTCTGAAATTGATAGCCAAGAAACCAAATTCCGTGTACTTGCGACCAATTTTTACGGCACTCCAATCCGATGCCCAGAGAGAGAGTTATTGAAATTTTTCCACGATCACCTCTTTGAGATGAAATTCAGGAGCCTGAAAAAGCACTACCTTCCAGAGATCATATCTCCAAAAATATTGCGAACCAAGATCTGAAATATTTTGACGAATTTCCTCAGGATTTTAGCTTCGCACCATATGAATTTCAGATTCTGAACCTTCGTAGAAAAACAGTTATAGCGCAAATGCCACGATGACCTGTTTAGGAGCCTGAAAAAAGACCTAACTTCCACAGATCATATCTCCGAAAATATTGCGAACCAAGATCTAAAATTTTTAGAAACTCTTCCTCAGGCTTTCAGCTTCGCACCCTAAAAATTTCATCTTCTGAAACTTCGTAGAAAAAAATTTATAGCGAAAATTCCACGATGACCTGTTTGGAGCAGCGAAACCCTAGAATCCAAAGCTCTTATACCAAATGTTGTGTAACCAGCTCCAAAAATAGAAGAAAAGAGATATCAACGCCTTAGAAATAAGCCACTTCAAGGGGGAAACCTCCAATACATTACATGAATGAACAATTCTTGGATTATACAAATGAACAAAACCTCCTTCTATATATAGGAGTCCATGGGGCACCAATATAATCCTAGTGGGGCCACAATGTAATCCTAGCCGACCTAACAATAATAATGTAAGGGCACAATAATAACAATATGGGGGTTACAGGGGTACAACAATAACAATAAGTGGGGCTACACTAACATAATAAGGGACTACACTATTAATATAGGGACTTAACATTTGACTCCTAGAGTCCAATATCATCAGATATATCTATGTAATTATCTTCTAACCAACAATACATTTCAAATCATTCAGATTCACATGGGGTTTCATTGATTTTGTAATCTCTGTTAGATAGGGGGACATGATCTAAATCTATGGAAGGGTGGATCAAGAGATTGAATGGATCCTCCTGGTTTTTCTTTGTAGGAGGAATTTTTAATTGTTTTCAGAGGAATTCAAAAGGAATTGGAATTGAACAGGTTTACCGAGAATGCACAGAGCTCTGGAATTGGTTGAAGGAGGCAATGTAGTCGCAATTTATTTGGTGGAGACAAGTTAATGAATAAAACAAGCGCACTGTAAACCTGTTAAACAATAGAACTTGCAGAGAATAGAGCACAGTAAAGGTCGATATGGTCAGGTTTCATGATTTTATAAACAAATATGGTTTTCTGTTGAACCTGGCATGGATCTGTTACTTTAACAATCATTAGTTTAGTTAAATGTGCTAATGGATCCATTACCGCGGGAATGGATTTGGTTGGTAACAGATAGATGAGCTGGCGCGATGGGAGTGGTGGAGGTAACAGATAGGGAAGCGATTTTTATGATGCAGGGAACGGTGGTTTTTTGGGGGGGGGGGTACCAAGTAGTATGTGGTTTGAGCAGAGGGGGGTGTGAACAAAGGAGAGGTGGCCACGTGTTCATGGGCCCAAATAGGAAACAACTTTCTTCAGACACCCCCGCCCTCAGTGGTAAAGCTAGGATGGAGAGGGGGGGTCGAAGGTTAATAAGAGTCGTCGGTTGGGAGGTGTGTAATATGGATGGAGGATAGATGCGAAGGGTTTAAATGTATTTTTATGTGACATATTTTTGGGTAACGGTGCTTTTGATTGAAACGAAAACTTAGGGTATATAGCAAATTTCCAAAATATTTCGTTTATGCACCCAATGTTTGAAAATTAGGTTATAGTGATTTTGTCATTTTTCCTTCTTTATGTGCCAAATACATTTTGAAACAAAACTTAGGATAAAGCAATTAAATCCTTTTTCAAAGCCCCAAAATACTTCTACCTACCCTTTAAATTTTCATTCTTTTGCTAGACTAACATTTTTTACTTCTTTCTTCTAGGGGTGCATTTAGACTAGCAAACCCATATCTCTTTTTTTATGAAAAATATAATCTACTCTATCACTTATTTCTCCTATTGATTCAGATTAAGTAGTTGAATCAATCTCATTTTTTACCTAGCTATTGATTTACAAACATTAAATTGTTTGGAAAATCTTTATTCTCTAACCAAATTTACAAAAATTCACAATTGTTCAATCATTATTAATTTGTATGATTTGAACAAATATCTAGTCATTGTGGCATTTTTAAATAAGTTTCACACAATCTTATTTGATATTGACATAAGGAAAAGTAATCTATCAGTAGTGGAATTTGAAATGGCAGCACACTCAGTGTTATTCTTCTAGTTTTCTTTTATGGGGTTCTTATTTCCTTTTTTTCTTTTTCAACATTTCTTTTCTTTTTAGCTTTTTCTCTTTATTCATTTTTTTGATATACCCTCTTTTCATTTTCGTTTATATATATTTTCTGGAAATCATTTGCATATTCAAAATTATTTACAATGTAATATTACTGAGACAAAATACTCAATCACCTTGAGATCCAATAAATTATAGGACCCTAATAGTGTGTATACATAAAGACAGGGAAAGGGCCTTAAAAAAAGGATTTGTACCTGACATCGTCGGATTCTCCTGTGATAGAAGTGACACCTTGTCTATCTTGTTAGTCATCCATAATTTTCACTATCTAAAGATGACTAAGTATCGGTTCTAGATTTCTAGAAACAAAGTTCATGAACATTGTGAGTTCTAGAAATCTCACGGCCTTCATTATCCTTAGGATAAATTTTCACTATTTCACCATTCCATCATGCCAAGCTCATCTCACCCATCCCAGAAGACCCATCATGGGCTCATGTCACTCATTATCACTATGTTTCGCCACCTTTGGCCTCAGCCCTCTATTTTTGTTTTGCCTAAACTCCTCCATTGTCTATCTAGGGTTTTAAAGAGCATTTCTCTTGGTTTCGTGAACTCCATGATTAAATCATCCACAAGGATTATATTATGATGCTATTACACCTCCTCCTATCCTTAATATACCTTAATAAACACTTCCCATCACTCCTATCCCTCAAAATCATCATTTTCCTACAAAACCTAGCCTATTGCCACAACTTGACACTTTTTGAGACTAGGCCTGTGTTTTGACCTTTTTAACCCCTTCCCCTCACTCAATTCCTAAAATTCCACTTTCCCCTACTCCCTAACATCTATCCCTATCCCCAAAAATTTCCCCCAGAATTTAGACAACCCTTAATCCCTTCATTCCCCTCCCTCTGCAAGGCAATCCTAAATCCTCACACCAAACCCTGATTTCCTCTTCCAAATAAGCTAGGGTTTGATATGAAAAGGAGGCACAAGAGTAAAGGATTCATTTGATAGATCATGTCAGCAAGAATAATTCTATACCAGCTCATAAACATCATTCCTCCATCATTTTCCAAGAATTCATTCCAAGAAACAAGCCATGTGTCACACCAAGGGCTAGTTTTGCTTCAAATTGTGTTTCTGACCAAACAGAGATGAATTTGGCGAAAGTGAGAGAGGTTTTTGTCCATAATAGGGCCAAGAAGAAAAAAATCCTTTATTTTTTACACAGGTATGATGGTTTGGGATAAATATTAAAAAATACATTTGTCACGAGAGAAATTCTGCACTGCTGGAGTGACCTTGGGAAAATCAAGTTTTCTCACAGCTGGATTCTCCAAATGACTTTCTTAATGAATAAAAAGACAACTAGACTTAAATATATTTCCAATGAGCTATCATGAGCTCAATTTGGAATTGAGGAATGCATCCAAAAGTGGTCTGCACCAGCACTCTGCATTTCTACACCAACACTCTACATTTATGCACCATCATTCAACACTTTTTGACCAGTGTTGGGAGAATAAGTTTTCGAATAAATAAATGGCCACAAAATACAAAACCAAAAGAATTTTTGGAATTATAATCCACAATATTTCCAATGATCTATCACGGATCTCATTCCGACACCAGGAAGGCCTTCAAATGCCCTCTGCAAATTGGCGCTGCGCACTGGCAGAGGCACTACGCACCTGGAGCTCGGCGCTGCGCTCAGAGGAAGCAGGAGCAGTGTTAAATAACACTGCGCTATGCCCCTGGAGCTAGGAACTATGCCCCTAGGCAGGCGCTGCATGTTTAGATTGCAACAAGATGATGAGCTTAGTGAAAAGAGTCGCCTTCACTAAGTGGGCCCGCAGGCTATTTTTGGCGCAAGTCTATTTTTAGACATGTCAATCATATTCTATGAGTTGCAGGATGCCATTTGTGGATGGTTGGTCAAGTTGGAAAAATAGATGGACTTCTATTTTTATACATATTGGGCGGAATCTATTTTTAGATTTCCAGTCTAAAAATAGATATGTTGAATATTATTAGCTCTTAATAATATTTGGACTCTAAACATTATCTTATTCTCTTGGAGCACTTCAGTTAAGTGCACAGATGTGGCACAGGAGCTGACAGAAGGAATTATGCTATTCTTGAGGGTTAAGTGGAGCTATTGCATGGATACTTTAGTTAGAACTCATGTGACAGAGTTTGGTGGAGTTATTGAGGTAGTTGGTGGAGTTGTGTTTAGTTTAACTGAGTTAAACATAGTTGAGCTAGTTGTATCTAGTCTAACTAATTGATACACTAGTGAGAGTGGTGTGAATTAATTATTAATTAATTCAATAATTATTAACTCATTAATCAAATAAATAATATATCAATTAACTACAGTGCATGGACAGTTTCAGTGTAGACCAGTGAAGAGGTAGGTGAAAGAGCAGTGTGACTATCAGTTGTGACTATAGTGTTGCATGATTTGCAACACACAATAGTTGGAGATGCCAATGAGGATTGCATGAGCAAGGCTGTACCAATTCGAGTTCATTCAGAGCCATTCTTCAGCAGTGATTGCGCAGTAGAGGCAGGCTAGCAGGTGGCAGAGATTGGAGCATGAGATTTGCTAGATCGGACCTGATTAGTGTGTAACAATTGGAGATTGTACTGAGAGCTTGTGAGGAGCTTTGTATGATGATTTTTACATGATCTCTATGACATATAATATACAGATAGTTGGGGGTTTTCAAATTTAATCTTTCCCATAAATTACTGTGCTCATATGTATGAATTTTTATGGTTTTAATGTGTGCATGCAATTGATTTTATTTCCGCAAGTAATGATCAATGGTAGAAGAGATTTTGTATTGTGCATGAAGTCAAATAGTGTGTGATCAGGAGAATCTCGGATGTATAACACATCAGTTATATAATTTCTACACTGCGCATAGAGAATAATTGGTCAAATTTTCTCAAAAAGTGGCCAAAATCCAATTTTTTGCCTCCAAGATCTTGCAAAGGGTTAAAACAAGGTTAGTGGCCCCCCTTCTCACCTTTCCAAGTTTTTCTCTTACATGCATAAAAGATAAGTTCGAAAACCTAAAGGCTTGGTCAAACCCTAATCTTCATGCCAATCAAGCATTTGACCTTCTAGGGTAAGAAATATCATTTTGAAGTTGTCATTAGCTTAAAGACACTCAGTACCAATAGCCCTCCTTCTAAAAGCACTGAAACTATCCTAAGCCTACTTCATCTTGCCCTCATTTTCTAAAAATCTGCCCTCACATCACACATTTGTCCTCCCTAAACCTAAATCTCTCACCAAGTCAAAAAACCATTTTGTTCTAAGATATACAAAACAGTAAGCACTTGGGTGAAGACAGGGAGGGTGATGATACACACGAATCACTCCCAAGTACAAAAAGAGGTATTGCTGATGAGAAAAGGTGAAAGCCAAGAAGATAGTGAAGACAATGATGGAGGAGGACAGCCATCAAAGCACATCAGGCAGTCAAGGAAAGATTCATGACTATCTTGACAAAAATCAGTCCAAGCATGACAAAGAAATTCAGAGTGAGGCAAGTGCAGAAGACATCAAGCAAGCCCTCATGGAGCTAGAGGAGCTAAAAAAGACCAAAGTCCATGACATCCTTGGAATATTGTCTGATGATTCTTAGAAAATTTCTAAAACCCCTTAAGGGGTCTACATGCCAATTTTGAGGCAAATTCGGAAACTTTTTGTTTTTTTCCAAATTTTGGCCCCCAGGAGTGCAACACCCTAGGTGCTAAGCTCTTTTTTGGGGCATCCTAAGCTGCTAAAGTTTACATTTTTTGGTTTTTCATGTCTCTAGAAGTATGCCCAAAACATTTCAGATCATTTGGAGTATTTTTTCCCCCTCAAAAGGTCAAAAAACACCTCAAAAATGACCTTTCTGCCTCCTTTTCAGGCCTGGCGTCGCGCATTGAGCAGTCATGGGATATTGGATTTTTGAGCAAGTAAATGGCATCCATTCAACACAAATCAAGTATTTCTGGAAATTATACTCTTCAATATTTCCAACAAGCCATCACGGGGCCAAATATGATGCCGGGAAGGGCTCCAAAACTCAGCTGCAACAAACCCCATTTTCTGCTGATATGGTGCTGCGCCCCTAGACTGTCTTTTGCCAAAAAGTCAACAAAAGACACTGGTTAATGGAAAATTGGTTTTTTAATATTTTCTTGGTAAAATCACTCCTGATTTGATTTGGGAGTTATGATTTGATGTTATTCATTTATTATCTTATCTCTTATGTGTCTTGGGCCTTGCATGGTCATTAAGCACATTTATGACATTTATGGCTGAATTAGGGTTTCTGGAAGCCTCTTAGGGTTTCCACTCCTCATTTGATCCATAAATATAGCATGAGGCTCTTGTATATTTTGTTGGATGTTGATGACTTATGCTGAAGTAATACATAGTCCCTTGAAGCCTTTGATGAGAAATTGATGTCTTTGAGCTTATGCATGATCTGATTCACTTGTTGATGGAGAAGGACTATTTGCAGGATCCATATGCCTGGTTGATGGTGAATTTTTCTCTTGTTAATGTTTTCTAAGTTTCTCATATGTTTTCCATCCGTCTATGTTGCAGTAGGACAAAAAATTTAGACTAAGATATGCTTGTTGATGGCACCTTAGATCTGTTTGTTTCCTTCACTGCCTAAATGTTTTCTTCTGCTTAAGATATGTTAGGGAATTCATCACTTGCTCTCTAATAAGTTTTTGGCTTGTCTATTTTATTGAATTATTTAGTGTAGAAATTATATAACTGATATTTTATACATTCGAGATTCTCTTGATCACACACTATTTTACTTCATGCACAATACGGAAACTCTTCTACTATTGATCATTACTTGCAGAAATAAAATCAATTGCATGCACACATTAAAACCATAAAAATTCACACATATGAACACAGTAATTTATGGGAAAGCTTAAAGCTGAAAACCCCCAAAAATCTGTATATTATATGTCATAGAGATCATGTAACAATCATCATACAAAGCTCCTCACAAGCTCTCAGTACAAAATCCAATTGCTACACACTAATCAGGTCTGATCTAGCAAATCCCATGCACCGATCTCTGCCACCTGCTAGCCTACCTCTACTGCGCAATCCCTGCTAAATATGGGCTCTGAATGAATTCAAATTGGTCCAGCCTTTCTCACGCAATCCTCATTGGCATCTCCAACCACTGTGTGTTGCAAATCATGCAACACTATAGTCACAACTGATAGTCACACTGCTCTTTCACCTACCTCTCCACTAGTCTCCATTGAAACTGTCCATGCACTGTAGTTAACTGATGTATTCTTCAGTTGATTAGTGAGTTATTAATTAGTGAATTAATTAATAATTAATTCACACCACTCTCACTAGTGTATCAATCAGTTAGACTAGATACAACTAGCTCATTGTCACCTATTTGTAGTTAATTGTGTTAATGGCTTAAACTCCATTAACTACATCACCAACTCCACCAAACTACTGTCACATGAGTTCTAAGCGAAGCTTGAAAGTCACTCTTGTGCTCCACTTAACCCTCGGGAATAAGCGTAATTCCTTACATCGGCTCTTGTACCCATACATGCACTTAAGCGGGGGTGCTCCGAAGAATAAGATAATGTTTATAGTCAAATATTATTAAGAGCTAATAATATTAGGCATATCTATTTTTAGACTGGCAATCTAAAAATAGATTCCTCCCAATATGTCTAAAAATAGAAGTCCATCTATTTTTCCAACTTGACCAACCATCCACAAATAGAATCCTGCAACTCATAGAATATGATCGACATGTCTAAAAATAGACATGGTCTAAAAATAGACTGTGCGCCAAAAATAGCCTGCGGGCCCACTTAGTGAAGGCGACTTCTTTCCACTAAGCTCATCATCTTGTTGCAATCTCAAAATTTAGATCAGTTAGTATCAATTATGATTTATGGCTAGCCCTGCATATTGTTACCTTTGAAGTACTCTGTTCTTGAAATCATCTTTTGAAGCAGCTTTGCCTATAGTTTGTCAAAGAAGTTTGTCTTAACCATGCTCTTTGCCTTTACTTAGCTAAAATTGTCTCAAGTAACTTTCATAGCTGTCACTGTGGATGCTAGTTACTTATGCAACTTAAATTTTTTTCCTGCTGTTGATGATAAAACCCATGAAAGATTAAATAAGTTTTTGCCTTTCTATGTTTTATCTGAATGTTGTCTTGGTTGATTATCTGCTTTCAATCTGAAATCAAATGGATTAGGTTTTGCTTAATCCTTTGACTCTCTTGCTATGCTTATAAATTTTCTAACTCCCTCAGTTTACAAGTATATAAAGGATTTAGTTTCTGCTCTTTATTAGCTTGTTGTTCTCAATTTTAATGTCCATCTCACGATCCTTCACAACCTTAAAGATCCACCAACCAAGTTAAATTTCCCTGCAAATGCTCTTGACACCATTGATGAACTCATTCATGACCTTGTTTGACTCCATTTCCCAATGACTTAACAATATTCCTTGTTTTCTATCTAAATCTATCTGAGCATCATACCCAACAAAAAACAATCAAAATACCCTGCACTTAACATCTAGCCTAAAATCAACCCTAATCAGCAAACAAGTTCCATCTTTGCACCTACTTGAGAGATCCCACCTTGAATCCAGGAAGGCTAGGTCCTTGGATTCCAAAGCTTGGTTTGATGTTACCCTGTACCTTTGTATCTCAATCAATCTAGCAAAATACGGGGAGCTAACATATCCAATAGAGTTGAAGGGTAAGTCACATGGAAAACTCAAACCCAAGTACAGACACTTTTAGCATAATGCATTGCTTGTTTAAAGTTATATAGATGAAACAGCTGAAAATGAAACCCGCCAATTTTTTCAAACTAAAAGGGAGTTGTGGTGAATTTGAAGAAGATGAATAATTTTAAGTCCTATGAGATCAACCTCTTATGGGTTTTTGCAAGTCTGTTTGTTTCTTGCAGTGATATTGTTTTGGGGATTTCCGAGGGCCGATGGTTAGCCCTATGAAGAAATTTTCACGCCATTATGATTGAAATATGTGGCACAAAATTCAAATGATAATAATCCTTATAGAAGTAAAACGATGACGACATTGAAGTTAAATTTAAGAGTGTATAGTTTCTAACTTGAAATTAGCAGGAAGACAACCTTTGAAATAATTTTTTTTAAACTAGTAGGTTGAGGGTAAATTGAATATAAAGGATTTTTTTTTTTTTTTTTTAATGAGGGGGGAAGATTTTATGGTTTCTAGGTTTTCGCACTCTATGCATTGGGATGATTAATGGCAACAGTCACTATAGCTTTGATGGTTTATAGGAACCACCTCACCACCTGTAAGCACATGCAGGGTCTTCATTAAACGCTCCTTGAAATTGTAACCGGTCTCCCTTCAAACTCCTGTTTAACACTCCCAGTTTTTGGTTTACGCATTTTTTAGTTATCTATCACATCGTTGTTCCATTTTTGCATCCTCCCAGTGTGGAAGCCAATCCAGTGTTTGAGACTCTCCCTCACAGTGTAGATTTTGTAACAGTTTTGTGATTCATCTCTCTATGGTCTCAATATGGTTAGCCCTAAAGAGCATGTCGACTTAGAATTGGAACCAGAGAACATTATGTCATTATGGGGGTTGGAACCAACCCAATAGAACCTGGAGAAGGTCAAAATTCCAGCAAGGTATCCACTTGGAAAGCGAGGTGTTTTTGAGCTAGACTGGGAAGTCGGTGGCAGTTTAGGATTTTTGGAATAGTCAAGAAGCCTCTCATTAAAGGCGGTATCCTGGCTGCAGGCAACGGAGTCTTCAGTCGGTCTGGAGAATGCAATTTTACAATGAGCTGAAGGTTGTGTTTCCTCGATGAATTTTTGGGTAAGATCTTTATGTCGCTCTTATTCCTTAATCAGTGGTCTCGAAGATGTGGTAAAGGGTAGTAGTCTGCTAAGGCATGAAGGGTTAAAATATTGTTTAATCGAGGAGGTAAAGGCAGAGTCTCTGGGAGTGGGCCAGTGTTTAATAAGACTCAGGGATGCAAAATCCCACTAGCTTTTTGCCCTGGTATGGTCTTTGAGTAGGCTTTGTTTTCAGAGAGTTCTGGTGATAATGAAGGGTTGTTTAGGGAGAATCTGTTTAAAGGATTCCCAATTATAGAGGAGTCATATAGAAATTTTTGACATGTAGAAGAAAGTAGGTAGGAAGGTAATATCTTCTCTCAAAAAATCCAAGGAATAGTTAATGACATCTCTCTGGGGCTGAAGGACAGCTACCTTCTTCTTGACCCCGAGACTCGGTCTCCTAGAATCGAGGCACCTCCTCATAGCGTCGGGTCGCTAGTTTCTTTGTTAGAACAACCCCCTTCTGAAGAACCACAGAATGATGAATATCTCAACACTTCTTTTGGTATTGGGTAGACCTTTGGCTCCAATAGAAAGAAGGGGAAAGTAATCAGGAAGAAGGAGGTTAGGCAAAACTTGGTATTGGGAGTGCACATTCCGATGGACGAGGCCTTGGCAACCTCAAAACTTATCCTGGTGGGGCATGTAAAAGGTCGTCAATATTCCACAAATTATATCACAGAGTGGATACATGAGTCTTGGAGTGGAGGTCTAACCACTCAAATAGAGGTTATCATTGTAATGTTCCAAATTTTTAGCTTCCAAGCTAAATGGAACATTAGAGTTAGTAATAGCTATAGTCGGCAAATAGATAGGTAGAAAAGCCCATAAGTCTCCTAAGGAGGATAAAAACACTCCAAGTGTGAAAGGAGACATTCTTTCAAGCTCAATAAATCACCTCTATGTGTGAACAAGGATAAAATGCAGCTGCTTTGACTTGGTCAACTGCGCAGTCTTGGAGGAGAAGAAACCCTAGGAAGAATAACGCAATTTTGGAGGGAAGTGCATCTTTAAATAGAGGAGACCTAATTGGGTGGGCCCAAGGAGAAGAAAAATTGTATTAAATATGAGGAAGAGGATGGGAGCATTTTTCTTAATGTTTGAGATCATTATTCATGTCTCTCTTGACATTTGCTTACTCTTGTTGTTTAGCAGAGTAGCAGTGTTGTTTAGCACTTGGGTGTTCCCGAGCGGGAATCCCACCTCTTCCTTTGAGGAGCCTCATTGGGAGAGCTTGCATTCATCATTCCACATCAGGTTTTCAGGCCAGTATTCAGCCCTCTCTCATCAGCGCAGTTTCTTGGGGATATTGTCCAGTGTTGCTAGGTGCAGCAGTGGAAGGGATTGAAATCCCACTTTCTGAGCTAATATTTTGTTGGAGGGAGATTTCCTTTCATCCATAGATCTGTTTGGAGGGTCTTGGAGCATATTTCAGATCAGTGGTATCATACCACACACTTCTCAGAGTTTCTAGCGCAGTTGTAGCTGGGAACTGCGTTATTTTGGGAGGCAGATTTCATTGCAGGGTTTGGTGGCTTCTTTGTGGTTTTTCCTTGTGATTCTGAGGTTCATTCTCTCATGGGAGGAAGCCTTTGAAGGATCTGCATCATATCATATTTATATCAGCCTCTTACACTCTCATGCTTCATGTTGCAGTGAGTATTCATAAATTTCTGAATATTACATTTTGTATTCAAAGTGTTTGACAAGAAACCCTTGCCGAGTTGTCTTGCTTTTTGTATAAGGATACTAGATCTCATTCTTTAAGAATTTTTTATTAATATATGAGTAGATCTATTGTTTCCTTCATTTTATAATTATTAACCCTTTCATAGACTGTGCATTCCATCAAGCAGCAACTCCGGTCTTTTGCAGTCTTGGGGTTTTAGCACTTTCTGGAAATACTAGTAGTGGGAGATCTGTTTAACCCACCTAGTTTGCTTTGTTTCAGCTCTATTCTTGGATTTAGATTTTTTATTGCTGTATATATGGGATCCAAGAGTTCATTTCAGTATTTTATTGCATGCATGGCTGGAAATGCGTTTTTACTTCTTGCTTCCTGAGTTTTCCCAAAGAGGAATGTTTACATAGCTATAGACAGAGCCTGAGAAGGGGCCAGCTAGCTTCCAGATCTCATCCTCTTTTTATAGGTGACATATCCGGTAAATTCCCACTCATTCCATCTCTGAAATAGCCTTGTTCATATTTCCAACAAAGGAACATTTCAGTGGAGAAAAATCTGTTGATTTCCATTTCGGAACATTCCAGTGGTATCAGAGCTTCGAACTTGGCTCAGCCTGTGAAGTTCAAAATTTAGAATCAGAGGGCTCAAGGATGAAGAATATGAGTTTACTCTCATCCATATTCAAATCTCAAGAAAAAGAGGGAAGATGCATTGAGATTCCAAGGGGGTCTCAAAGAAGAAGAGGTTGCAATGAGATCTCAAGCCATTTCATTTTAGAGAAAGAAGAGGTGGAAAGAAACCAAAAAGCTTCAGTATGTGCAGAAGGAAGGGAAGATAAGCTGACAAAGCTTCTTCCACAATTTATACAGAGCTTTCAAGGAGAGCTAAAGAACACAAGATTGGAGATGGGATCTCCAAAGGAGGATGAATCTAAAGCAAAATCTATATTTGCACATGGTGAGGAGGAGCATGCAACTGCACACCATAGTGCACAGTGCAGTCAAGAGCCCAGATCTATCTTTAGATGGAGGAATGGAGCTGACATCTTGCATTTCACATTGCCGAAGGCAAGACCTTCAGTTCATATTCTTGAACAAGAGGACATGGGGGTCTCTTTTTCACAAAGGGATCAAGTTGTTGGAAGGTTTCCCACACACATTACTGAAGAAGAGGGCAACAGCGTTGTCATATCTAGAGCACATCCAGTGCCTCATGCAGAGGAGGGAGGATAACATTCTCCCACAGGAGGGATTATTGCTTCTTTGCAAGGAAGTCCCCAGGATCTCATACATAGAGGTTCGAGCACAATCAGTGAACAACATGATTGTGCAGCATTGCAGCTGGAAGGAGGAGGAAAGGAGGAAGAGCAGCATAATTTGATGAGAGGCGTACACCCTTCTCTGTTTCAGAAAGCTAATGTAAGGAAGAGGCAGGCTGATTTGCGCAGTGAGGGCAAGGGCAAGGTTGCCCAATCATCTATACAGTCTACTCTTGACATTGATGTCTCACTATATAGAGGCATTCCACCTGGGAGGCCAACTGATCTTCAGTTGATGAGAGATGTCTTATCTTTGGGTTCACCACTCTTGGATTTTGGAGAGGTGAAGAGTTTTGAGGAAAAATTTGGCATGGGGTATGTCAAAGTAGCAAGCAGCAGCATGAGTGGAGCTTCACATGCCAGATCACCAGCGTTATCATTGAGGAGGATTGATCCTTATTGGAGGTCTGAGCTTTTTGTAGAGTACTCCAAGGATCTTGGTGCATGCATGATTCTTGATGACCCGGATGGAGATGACAGATACATGGTGGATGATGTGGTCATCTATTCCTATGGCAGGATCTTCTTGACTAGACCCTCTAGTCTCAAGGAGAAGCTGTTACATGCAGCACATGAGGACTTCTCTTCTATGCACCTTGATGCATATTTCTAGTTGATGGAGGAGTTCACTTGGGAGGGAATCCAGCATGACATATATCAGCATATGGAGAGATGCATATCCTGGATGGTGATAAAGAGGATGTCACAGCCACCTTCCTACTCATTGAGAGTGAGGGAGAATTTTCAGTTGAGCCGTTGCAGCTCAAGACCTCAAGTACATGATGGAGGAGGTATAATTTCACATTTTGTATTGTACTTCTTTTCATTATTTGAGCAGCATGATGTATCAAGAATAGTTGCTTCTTCTTGCGTATTATATGATGATGTACTTGCAGCTACTTGTAGCATTGATTTTGGTTACCTTTTTGATGAGCTGTGGGGGAAGCCATATGTCTCTTGGTGTGCACCAATGACACCATATTGTAACTTCATGTTCTTATCTTATGATATGACTATGGCAGTAAACAAGTGGCTAGCAAAGCACTTGTTATTTCTTGTTTTGAGGCATGCCAAGGAGGCACTGCACTGGTTCCATGAGAAGGACCCAGATTCACTCTCTGGTTTCCATTTGGAAACTTGTTCTTATTGTATCTTGCTTCCATGTATTGCTGTTGTATCTTTGTTTAAAGGAAGCTTGTATGAGGGAGAGATGAGGCAGCAAAAAAAGTTGTTGTTGTTATGGTTGCACTTGGGAGAGTATGGGAAATGTTCCTCCCATACTTTTCATGATATTTCTGAAGAGAAGAAAGGCACATTCATGGAGCAAGGAGGCTACCCTTCATCATTGAGGGATCATGAGGGATTTCCATGTTGGAAGCAGATCTTCTCACATATCAGCATCATGGTGGATGGCTTTGGCATGTGGAATGTTAAAGGGAGAATTCATGGAGCCTTATTATAAAGGCCTACAGTGTTGACGCATAGGAGCATGTTCTTAAGGATGAGATATTCAAAAGGGAGGAGGTATCCCTTCTTCTTGCAGACTCTTATGAGCATATTCTCATGGGATGACTTATTGGAGGAACTCACTTTCATCCCACTCACTATGTATGGTAGAGAATGAATTTATGTACTTGTTTATTACTCTATTGAGCATTTGTACTTTCTCACCATGTTTGCACAGTGCATTGCTCCTCAAAAGAGCAAGAGTATTTTTGAGTTTCATGGTCACTTTAGGGCCAACATTTATGATGATAGTAGCCCATATATACATGACTTTGGGCAAGTGTATTTTTATTCTATCTATGTACAGCTGATAGACATTGATGCTTACTTTCCCATGTTGGGAGGACATACATATTCAACTTGTAACTTATTGCAGGAGCACTTTCCATATGGCATTCTCAAGCAGCGGTTAGGAGAACTGCGCTGTATCCACCAGAGAGACCATATGTATCATCCAAACTTGCACATAACCTTCAGCCATTTTCTGATTTGGATGCCATGTAGTGATGATGTGCCATTCATCTTGAATGGAATGGTTTGGGTTGGAATGACTCATGATCTTGGAGGAAGAGTCTTTGGAGGCTCAATCTTCTTCTTGCCATTGAAGGGCAATCATGTTTCAACCCAATATCAACATACCCTCTACACTTATCATGAGTGGAAAGGAGGAAAGCGTGGGATATGCCCTCTTGCCTATCATGTTCACTTATTCAGCCCACCTTCATTTCAGGAGCACAAGGTGGAAGAGACTTTTCATGAGTTACCATATTGGAGGGTGACTCACTTCATTTGGATGATTGCATGGATGAGGGAGGCACCCATTCACCATGTTTATCATCACTCCTACTTGTGGAGGCCATGAGACAGCTAGCATGTTTCCATTCACACTTTCCACCGTTGATTGATGCAGGCACTTTGGTTTTGCACTCTTGGGAGGAAGCATTGGATGAAAGTTTATTGGAAGATTCTCTTGATACAATGATGGAGGCTATTGATGGAGGCCACATGAGGAGGAGGGGAGATATTTTGGTCTCCTTATGCATTTTTTTTAGGACAAGCAAAGATTTTTGAGGGGAGGACTGTAATGTTCCAAATTTTTAGCTTCCAAGCTAAATGGAACATTAGAGTTAGCAGCAGCTATAGTCGGCAAATAGATGGGTAGAAAAGCCCATAAGTCTCCTAAGGAGGATAAAAACACTCAAAGTGCAAAAGGATACATTCTTTCAAGCTCAATAAAACACCTCTATGTGTGAACAAGGATAAAATGCAGCTGCTTTGATTTGGTCAACTGCGCAGTCTTGGAGGAGAAGAAACCCTAGGAAGAATAACGCAATTTTGGAGGGAAGTGCGTCTTTGGATAGAGGAGACCTAATTGGGTGGGCCCAAGAAGAAGAAAACTTGTATTATATATGAGGAAGAGGATGGGAGCATTTTTCTTAATGTTTGAGATCATTAATCATGTCTCTCTTGACATTTGCCTACTCTTGTTGTTTAGCAGATTAGCAGTGTTGTTTAGCACTTGGGTGTTCCCGAGCGGGAATCCCACCTCTTCCTTTGAGGAGCCTCAATGGGAGAGCTTGCATTCATCATTCCACATTAGGTTTTCAGGCCAAGATTCAGCCATCTTCATCAACGCAGTTTCTTGGGGATATTGTGCAGTGTTGTTGGGTGCAGCAGTGGAAGGGATTGAAATCCCACTTTCTGAGCTAATCTTTTGTTGGAGGGAGATTTCCTTTCATCCAGAGATATATTTGGAGGGTCTTGGAGCAGATTATAGATCAGTGGTATCAGACAACACACTTCTCAGAGTTTCCAGTGCAGTTGTAGCTGGGAACTGTGTTATTTTGGAAGGTAGATTTCATTGCAGGGTTTGGTGGCTTCTTTGTGGTTTTTCTTTGTGATTGAGAGGTTCATTATCTCATGGGAGGAAGCCTTTGAAGTATCTGCATCAGATCAGATTTATATCAGCCTATTAAACTCTCATGCTTCATTTTGTAGTGAGTATTCAGAAATTTCTAAATATTACATTTTGTATTCAGAGTGTTTGACAAGAAACCCTTGCCGGGTTGTCTTGCTTTTTGTATAAGGAGACTAGATCTCATTCCTTGAGAATTTTTTATTAATATATTAGTAGATATATTGTTTCTTTAATTTTCTAAGTATTTACCCTTTCATATATTGCGCAGTCCATCAAGCAGCAACTCCGGTATTTTGCAGTCTTGGGTTTTTAGCACTTTCTAGAAATACTAGTAGTGGGATATCTGTTTAACCCACCTAGTTTACTTTGTTTCAGCTCTATTCTCGGATTTATATTTTTTATTTCTGTATCTATGGGATCCAAGATTTCATTTCAGTATTTTATTGTATGCATGGCTGGAAATGAGTTTTTACTTCTTTCTTCCTGAGTTTTCCCAAAGAGGAATATTTACATAGCTATAGACAGAGCCTGAGAAGGGGCCAGCTAGCCTTCGGATCTCATCCTCTTTTTAGAGGTGACATATCTAGTAAATTCCCACTCATTCCATCTCTAAAATAGCCTTGTTCATATTTCCGATAAAGGAACATTTCAGTGGAGAAAAATCTGTTGATTTCCATTTCGGAACATTACAATCATCTTGACGAGAGGATGGTTTATGGTCAAGTTCACAAATGAAAAAGAAGTGGAATGGGTTCTGGAAAGGAATTGGAGCTTTGGAAATTCCCCAATATTCTTCAAAAAATGGATGCCATTATTCGACGCACAAAGAGAAATGCTCGAAGAAATTCTGGTTTAGGTGCGTCTATAGGCCCTCCTGCCCCAACTCTGGTTTATGGGAGTGTTCAAAGCCATTGGAAATATGTTGGGCACATTTCTTTAAGTGGATATGTCATTCATGGTGACAAAAGAGAGGAAGGTGGCTCAAATATTGGTTCGGTTGGACCCGAGATAAGGGCTAGCATATATGATGCAGATTCAAGTGCATGGCCACTCTTTCTCTCAGATTCTAGATTATGAGCAGTTAGCATTTTTTTCCATCATTGTCATAAGTATGGTCATATGACAAGGGATTGTCCTTTAGGCTTCCGTAGACGCAAGAGACATCGGGAAGAGCCTGAACTTGAGGGAAGTATTAGGGAAGAGGTGGAGGTCGAGGTACAATAGGCAGAGTTGGACACTCAGCACGATGACTTCATTGAGCCCATGGAAATTTAGCTTCCACCATAGGCAGTAGACACAGCTCGGGAATTTTAGGGTGAAGTGGAACTCACGGGACAGGTGCCTCTTCTCGTGGGTATTAATACTCACCCTACAACTCCTATGTCCGTTAATTTATTTCCTCAATCTATTTGTCTCAAGCTTAGTCCCTCCAACCACAAACCTGTTGAGCCTTGTTCTCCTGTTTCTGATCTTATAGCTCTTGAAAGCATCATCTCTGCCATTCCTGAGTTATCTTTATCGGACATTACCCTATTACCTGAAGAGCATCCCTCGGGACCTGTGTGCCCTACTGAAATTTCTCACTATAACATTAGGCTGAGAGACAGAAAATATGGTATTGGTATCCCTATTGGAGGTCTTGGGATCCAATTGGAACCCTTTGTTCCTAATAAAACGAGAGGCATAAAATTGAACATCTCCAAAGCAAAGCTGAAAGAAAAACTCGATATTGATGATGGCAAGCAATTATCCCTTAAAGGGGCGCTTAGAGCAGTGATGTCCCCTGTCATGGTTTCTCGATGATTGTGATGTCCAACAATTGTAGAGGTTTGGCTAGTTCCCACAAAAACTAGCTCTAAAAATTCTCTTCAATTCAGTGCATTGTGATATTATCTTGCTTTAAGAAACCATGGGTGAAGGGGACATGGTGATGAATTTTTTTACCCAAATTCTTCCTGGGTGGTCTTTTTTGGCCCTTGATGTATATGGGAAATCGGGAGGATTGGATTTGGGATTCAAATATTGGAGCATCAAACTTATGAATTCATGGGGGTCTGATCTGGCTCTCGGGGACAAGGTCTTTTCTTCTGATCTATGGTTACAATTCTCCATTATCAATATCTATGACCCCCTCCAAGATAGAGTAAGCTTCTTGAACTCTTTCTTCTCAAAGTCTCTCCTAAACAACTTTAGGATAATCCTGGGAAGGAATTTAGTGTCTCTTTGGGTTTGTTTGAGTCTTGGGGACCTCACGCCCAAGTAAATCCCCTGGCGGAATTTTTTCTAAATAAATTCAGGAGGGTTACCCTCATTGATATAGATCCAATCAAGCATAGTTGGGTTTACCACTATATGTATCAATACATAAGGTATTATATTTGAGTTTAGAGTGATTTATTTATTTTTTTATGCACCTATATCAGTTATCCAGGTATCTTTTCTTTCTCCACTCTCTTCCTCTCCTACAATGTTGTGAAACCAGCTCCAAAAATAGAAGAAAAGAGATATCAATGCCTTAGAAATAAGCCACTTCGAGGGGGCAACCTTTAATACATTACATTAATGAACAATTCTTGGATGATACAAATTACAAAACCTCCTTTCTATATATAGGAGTCCATGGGGCCACATTGTAATCCTAGTGGGGCCACAATGTAATCCTAGCCAACCTAACAATAATAATTTAAGGGCACAATAATAACAATATGGGGGTTACAGGGGTACAATAATAACAATAAGGGGGTTACACTAACAACAATAAGGGACTATACTAGTAATATAGGGACTTACCATGCCCCTCTCCTTCAAAAAAGTGTTGTCCTCAACGCTTGAGTAGCTCTGGGTGCTTCTGTATAAAATTCTCATCCTCCCATGTAGAATATTTAGTAGGTAAGCTCTTCCACTTGATGAGATACTCTGGAATTGATTGATTTCATAGCTTTCGAGTTCTTGTTTCCGTGACCGCTTCAGGTTCCAATATGATTTTTCCTTCCTCATCAAGTTCTGACAATATTGTTTGAACAGGAATATTTTCACCTGTAACCTTCTTTAAGCATGAAACATGGAAAACTAGATGCACTCATGAAGATGCAGGAAGCTCCAATTTGTATGCCATAGTACCAATCTTTTGCAACACCTTGTAAGGACCATAGTACTTTGGCAAAAATTTATTATCCTTCTTAGCTTGCTTGAGGGACATTTGTTTGTATGGTTGTATCCGTAAAAATACCCAGTCTCCTACATCAAAACTTCTCTCGCTACGATGTTGATCTGCCTATTGTTTCATTCGATTTTGTGCCAAATTCAGGTTATCCTTTAAGAGTTGCAGAACTTCTTTTTGATGCTCAATGCGATATTCCACTGCTTGAACCTTCGAATTTTCTCTTAAAGATGATGTGATGGACGGTGGATGTTATCCATAAAGTGTCATAAATGGGGTCATTTTTGCTGCATTATGAAAGGAAGTGTTATACCACCATTCAGTAAGAGGTAACCACTTGACCCATTGTTTTTGTTTATCAGATACAAAACAACAAATATATCCTTCCAAACATTTATTTACTATCTCAGTATGACCATCAGATTGAGGATGATAATATGAGCTACGAGCTAATTGAGTACCCAAACAAGAAAATAACTCCATCCAAAAATTTCCAGTAAAAATGGGATCTCTATCGCTCAAAATAACCCTTGGGTTTCCATGTAGCTTTTGAATTGTGTCCATAAATGTAGTAGCAATTGTACTTGCTTTAAATGGATGAGATAATGCACAAAAGTGTGCATACTTGGTAAGTCTATCAACTATCACCATGATGACACTCTTTCCTTCGGACTTAGGTAAACCTGTGATAAAATTCATTGAAATCTCCTCCCAACGTTGACTTGGAATGGATAAAGATTGTAGAAGACTCGGGGTCTTAATTGTCTCAACTTTATTATGATGGCAAACCAAACATTCTGCTACAAACTTTTGAATATCAGATTTAAGGCCATCCCAAAAAAAATATTTCTTCACCTTGTGGTAAGTTTTTAAAAATCCTGAGTGTCCTCCTAAAGGAGAAGTGTGCAATTCCAAAAGAATATTTTGTTTTAGTTGGGAATTCTTACAAAGATATAAGCGATCTTTGTACCATAAGGAATCATTTTTCCAACTAAATGTATCAGATGTACTATGATCTTGCTGCAACTTTTGAATGAGTGTCCATACATCTTTGTCCTTCTTCCATTCATCTCTTGCTTCAGTTATCCAATCTGGTTGGATAATAGAAATGGCACAAAGCAATGCTTCCACCTCTTCATTCTTTCTTGAGAGTGCATCTGCAACAACATTAAGCTTTCCTTTTTTGTAGATTATTTCAAACTCATAACCCAACATCTTTGTGACCCATTTTTGCTGCTCTTCTGAAGATAGTCTTTGTTCCAAAAAGTGTTTAAGACTATCATGATCAATTTTTACCTTGAAGTGTCTTCCCATTAGGTAAGTTCGCCATTTATTTAGTGCATGCGGTATTGCTAACATTTCCTTCTCATAAATAGGTTTCTGTAAATACTTTCCTTTGATTGGACGACTTTCAAAAGCAATGGGTCTTCCTTCCTGCATTAAAACTGCACCAATTCCATTTCCTGAGGCATCACATTCCACAATAAAGGTTTTTGTGAAGTCTGGCGTAGCTAGGACCGGTGCTAGGCACATTTCTTCTTTAAGATGTTCAAAGGCCTTAGTTGCTTCAGGAGTCCATGAAAATGCATCTTTCTTCAATAATGTTGTTAGAGGTGCTGCTATTCTCCCATAATTCTTAGCAAACTTGCGATAATACCCTGTTAACCTGAGAAATCCTCGCAACTGCTTTATGGTTGTGGGGACTTTCCATTCCTTAATGGATTTAATTTTGTTAGGGTCTACCTTAAAACCCTCGTGAGATACAATATGACCTAGATATTCCACCTCTTGTACTCCAAAGAAACATTTGGATGTTTTTGCATATAATTGTTTCTCCTGCAATAGTTTGAGCACCCTGTCAACATGTTGAACATGATCCTTCCAAGACCTGTTGTAAATTAGTATATCATCAAAAAATACTAGCACAAATTTTCTAAGGAAGGGTTTGAAAATGGAATTCATCAACCCTTGAAATGTAGAATGTGCATTGGTAAGGCCAAAAGGCATGACCAAAAATTCATAATGACCCTCATGAGTTCGAAATGTTGTTTTTGGAATATCTTCAGTCTTCATTCTAATTCGATGATATCCTGAACGAAGATCCAACTTGGTAAAATAAATTGCTCCATGTAATTCATCCAATAATTCATCAATCATAGGAATGGGAAATTTATCTTTAATGGTGAGCTTATTGATCTCCCTATAATCTAGACACATTCGCCATGATCCATCCTTCTTGTGTACCAATACTACAGGAGCAGAGAAAGAACTTTGACTAGGTTGAATTATACCCGCCTCTAACATTTCTGCAATCATACGTTCAATTTCACTCTTTTGGAAGTAAGGATATATATAAGGCCTAATGTTTGGAGGAACACTTCCTGGAATCAAATGAATAGCATGATCATGATCACGAATAGGTGGGAGTCCTTTGGGAGTTTCAAACACCTTGAAATGATTGTCCAAGACTTGTTGGAGATATGCAGAAATAGATGATTTTGATGTCAGAACTTCTAGAGAGCATAATTGTGAAATTACGCCTCGTTGTTCTTTCTTTAGAAGCTTTTTCCTGACATTAGAGCTTATTATCCTTCTTGGCTTCCCTTCAATACCCCGTAATTTGACTTCCTTTCCTTCTGAAAAAAAATTCAAGAAAAGTTCTTGAAAATTAAAAGCTACCGTCCCCAAAGATTGTAACCATTGTACTCCTAGTACAACATCACCACCTCCCATAGGAATGGAAAGCATTGGACTAGTCAATACATATTCCCCCATGGTTAGCTTGATATTATGGAATTTTCCAGAGCAATTTATAGTTCCTCCATTTGCAACCATCACTTGACATTCTGGTGCTGGGTATAGGAAACAATTCAATTCCTCGGCTACCTTACAATGAATAAAATTATGGGTACTACCTGAATCAATCAACACTATTACCTTTTTCTTCTTGATATGTCCTTCTATCTTGAGAGTTTGAGGAGTGGTAATTCCTACCAATGCATTACACGATATGGTCGGACTCATTTCTTCATCTTCTAGGGTTGGTTGGTGGTGTATATCCTCTTCTTTTGAAGATTCTTGTTCATTTTCTTCTTCCTCTTCACAATCTATGTAAAATAATTTCTTCTCAACACACTTATGACCTTTAGTGTATTTGCTATCACAACTGTAGCAAAGCCCTTTTGCTCTTTTTTCTTCCAATTGTTGTGGTGTCAACCTTGTAGGTTGTGAAAATCTAGGATTAGCAACACTTACCTCTTTATAGAAGTGAGTGGTAGGCTTCCTTGTCGCCATAATTTTACATTCAATTTTTCTAGCCAACCTGGATGCCTTCTCTAATGAATCAGGTTCCAAAACACGAACTTCATGTTGGATGTTATCCTTTAAAGTACCTATGAAGAGATCAATCATGTGTTCCTTTGAAATATCAGTTACCCTTATATTCAGTTTTTGGAAGTCCTTAATGTGCTCCCCCACTAAACCCTTTTGTTTGAGATTTATCAATTGGCTAAAGAAGGTGTTGCTCTTCGTATCCTCATAATGTGCTATCATTTCCTCCGTAAAAATTGACCAAGTGACAATTTTTTTACGGGAACAAAGCCATTGATACCATACAAATGTATTTTGTTCTAAATGTAAAGTTGCAATGCGTACCTTTTGTGTGTTTTGCAAATTATTGAGATCAAAATATTGCTCCATCTATAGTATCCATGTTACAGGATCATTTCCATCAAACTTCCTCATATCCATTTTTGGAATATGGTGGTTCATACCTCCAACAGTAGAGTTTATCAAATCACAATTAACATTTATTTTTTTCTCATCATGAGTTTCCTCTACTATCTTTTCACCATTAGGAAAGATTTATTGTATCAACTTTGCCAAACCTTCGATGTCTACTTTTATATCCTTCTTCATGTTTTCCATGTTGTCTTTCATTTTTTTATCGATCTTAGCTTCCATGTCATCCATCTTAGCTTCCATGCCCACTTACATGCCATCCATCTTATCTTCCAAACCATTCATCTTAGCTTCCACGCCTTTCTTCAAACCATCCATCTTAGTTTCTACGCCTTTCTTCAAAACTTCCATTTCATTTTTTGTTGTTCTTTGCGAGAGTAAAATTTGTTGCACTTGCTCTTGTAATTTTGATATGTCATGTTGCCATTCTTCGTCTTCATGAGTCATAGTAGAGCCTTCTAAAGGCTTATATGTTAATGGGTGTCAATCTTTTCTATGGGTAATTTGTAATCAATACTGATATCTATTCTACAATATGCCCTTGGAATCAATTCAACTTGATTCTTCAAACAAGACTTATGCAAATCGGAAAAAATAAAAATAAAAAATAAAATAAAAATAAAAATAAATTAAATAAAATAAAAATTAAAAATAAATAAATAAAATAAAAATAAAAAATTACACACCTTTTACTTGTTTTTGAGGAGCTTGATATTGAAATTGAATTATCTCTATAATTGTGGATCCTCAATATCTGACATTCAGCCTTGTAGTAGCCCTCTGAAGCTTCTATCAAATGCCACAGGTCTGATCTGATTTGGATTCTTCAAGGCAAAGTTATGTCCAATCTCCCACAATGACCCAATTTTGGACTGGTTCAGTAGAGCGAACTTGTATGACTTGCCACGTGTCACTTTTTCCTCCTTTGGCTCTGAAATTGATAGACCAAAAACTACAGTCTATGTACTTGCAATCACTTTTTACAGCATTCCAATCCGATGCTCAAAGAGAGAGCTATGAAGATTTTCCCACGATCACCTCTTTGAGATGAAATTGAAAAGCCTCAAAAAGCCCTAACTTCCACAGATCATATCTCCAAAAATATTGTGAACCAATATCTGAAATTTTGCGACGATGTTCCTCAGGATTTCGACTTCGCACTCTAAAAATTTCAGCTTCTGAACCTTTGTAGAAAAAATTTATTACGCAAATACCACGATGACTTGTTTAGGTTAAATTCGAGAGCCTGCAAAATGACCTAACTTGCGCAAATCATATCTCTGAAAATATTGCGAAACAAGGTCTGAAATTTTTCGACGATGTTCCTCAGGATTTTGGCTTCGTACTCTAAAAATTTCAAATTTTGAACCTTCGTAGAAAAAATTTATAGCGAATATGCCACGCTAACCTATTTGGAGCATTGAAACCCTAGAATCTCAAGCCTATGATACCAAATGTTGTGAAACCAGCTCCAAAAAATAGAAGAAAAGAGATATTAATGCCTTAGAAATAAGCCACTTTGAGGGGGCAACCTCCAATACATTACATTAATGAACAATTCTTGGATGATACAAATTACAAAACCTCCTTTCTATATATAGGATTCCATGGGGCCACATTGTAATCCTAGTGGGGCCACAATGTAATCCTAGCCGACCTATTAATAATAATTTAAGGGCACAATAATAACAATATGGGGGTTACAGGGGTACAATAAAAACAATAAGGGGGTTACACTAACAACAATAGGGACTATACTAGTAATATAGGGACTTAACATACAAATGGAATCCTTAGATTTAAATTAATATATGTACAGTTCAGCCTATTGTGAATGACTACAAGGTTGTTTGTGGGAAGCAGGATGGCCTACCAAGTATTGAGAGTAGATCACTATTCAAGGGAGCCTCTAACGTCATCTCTTGGAAATGGAGGATCATGATAGTATTGGAGGTTAATGAGGTGGGAGATTTTATCAAAAACACAATTCTACCACTGAAAGATCCCCAACAGTTGGCCCAACCTAATAATAATGAAATCAAGAAAAATTTGATACAAATTTGATAAAATTAAATTTTGATAAATATCGCTTTGTAATTTTATCAGACAAAAAGTTTTGTATTCACCTAAAAATCTGCACTTGTTATGTGTATTGCAGATGTGGATTTCAAAATTATAATATGATGAGTGTGGCCCCTCAATTGTTCACAGGAAGTGCTTCAAGAATTTTGGATGTTCGTTACTTCTATCTAGGAGGAGAAATAGATGCATATGCCTTGGTAGTTTTAGGTTCGATGGAGGAATAGCATTGTAAAGAGATTATTTTTGTATTTATTTATGCACTAACTTTCTTGAGTCGGTTTTTAGGTTTCGGTTGTTCATTGTGTTGGATTCATGAAATAAGTTGAACCTGTGCTAAAGGATTGCATTGAAATCCTTACATTGGCCAAATTCAAGTTGTGCTAGTATTTTCCACCCTATTTTTCTTGATTCATTATATTTTCTTCCATATATTCATACGGATTGGGAAATCTTTAGCATGTGTGAAATGTCTTTGCACGAATGTGATCATTGTAAGAGGATGAGCTCTTACCATGTTGTTGAAAACTTGTTACATGTTTTATTTTGAATTTCTTTGCACGGTTGTAGATTTGAACATAGTATTTAATTATAACATCCTAATATTCCTAAAAATGACTTCTCAAACTCTATTTAATCAAATAAATGCATCCCAACTAAATGGGTGCATAGTCATTATCACGAATTCATTTATTATCACTTTGAAAGACTGGCACAAAAAAATTAATGAACAAATGGGTCATTTTAGATACATCTTAAGAGAAGAATCAATGGATTCAAAAACCATAAGATAAAATCAAAATAAACAAGATCTTGTGAATCGTTGAAAGGATAGACACACCTATACTAAATCTAACAAACTGCCTTATGATAAAGATCAGTGATAAGTACCTTGTTCCAGTATATTTTCTATTTCATTTGGTATCCCATGGCCATTAATGTGAAAAACATTAGGATTACCAATATATCTGCCCACATCAAGTGTTCATCTAAGGATCTGCCCAAAGATAGAATATAGTCAGATATTGATACATTGCAAGAGAGCATTATGGTGGATAGGCTGAAGGTTAACATGGTCGGTCTCTTTAATTTCAGGAGATGTACATGTTTCAGGGATGGATTAATAACTTACTGAAACGTTGGTTTTGCACCAATCACCTATAAGCAGAGTTATATCACCATCAGACGGAGGGAATAAAACAAGGATCAGGGCCCTGCTAGCTACATTTAGCCCCTCAAAGCCCCCTGCATATTTCTGAAGATACAATGATGGAAATTAATATTAGCCTACCTATCTGATCCTTCACTTGGAACTTGTACATAAAGTTATTTCCTGGTGGTATGGGGCAGTTTGTGCTAGGTAATCCATCTTGCCATGAATTTCTCCATTATCTGGTGGTTTGTGATCTTCTATAATAGTTCGGGCCTCACTAGGAATGTGGATGTATTGTTTGATGTGTTCTATAGAAACAATGTAATTTTTAAGTGTAAATTGGTTTTGTATACTTTTAACAAACGATATGTTCAATGATATACCATAAGAGAAGGTTATCCCAATGAAACCTGCACAAGTTGAAATTTTTAGGAATGGTCATCTTATACATAAAAACATGCAGTAAGAGCAGAAATCACCCACAATTGACATTTAGTTTCATTGTTCATACAAGGATTGAAGTTTCCCTATGGGAGTAGAACTATAGCAAGAGCAAAGGAGCGAAGACCAGTTGCATTTAACACCTCTAGACTCTGAATCAACCATTCAATGGGTCAGAAACTGTGGAAAAAGGGGCTCAATTTTTTTTCAATGAGGTCTAATTTCTTCTTCAAGAACTGATCCTCAACCCTGATACCCCTAATGGTCATTTTTCTTACTATAGACTCCCCAAAATTATTTGCAATGGGTGATTTCGTTGTACCATTTAGTCTCATCATTTCTAGCAGAAGAAAAATAGTCTTCTCAAATACCACTACCTTGTCTCTTGAATTGTGTATCGTCAGCATTCCATTGCCTTCATTATTTTCACCATGATTTGCATCATCGACATGCCATTTCCCTCATGCTTTCCACCATGTTGTGCATCATCGGCATGCCATTACCCTCATTCTTCCCGCCACGCTCCATAGAGGCCTTCCTCCTCAATTTTTTTAATGTGAGTGTTGCTTCCTGCTACGTTGTGCATCGTCAGAATGTCATTTCCCTAATTCTTCCAGCCATGCTCCATAGAGCACTTCCTCCTCAAATTTTTTAATGTGATTTCTATTTCCCGGCACACTCCATAAAGGCCATCCTCCTCAAAAAATTTAATGTCATTGCTGCTTCATAAGGCACGAAGTAGGCGCAATTTTTGAAAGCTATTAAACTCTCTGTGTGGTGGGACTTTCTAGTGGCTTTGACAAATAATGTTCACGTTTTTATTTGTGCTATTTTCAAATATAGTTTTTATTTAGTGATTCTTTTGAACAAAATTTGAATATGTACTTTATTTTTGAGTGAACACAATAAAAATAACACTCCATTAAGGGTTGGAAAAATAAAACTTTTATGTGTAAAGAGAGACAATCATGTTTTTTTTTTTTACTTTAACGGTTAAATTGATTAGAAGCGGCAAAACAGCTTCCGCGTACTTGAACAATACAACTCTGTTTGACCCAGAAATTCCTGTTACACATGTAAAGGTTTCGCCCTTTGTTACAACAAAAGATGTTGCCTATGAGATCGGCCACGAGCTTGCTAGATCTATGAATGGAGGTGCTTTGAAACTGCAGGATTTTTCTGGACAGCCCTTTGATGACTGAGATTCAACCAAATTTCCAGAATAGGAATGGCTCTGTCCATTGTGCTGCTTAGAAAATATACATATCTCTAGGCCCATTGCCTACTCCTCGTCCTTCCACTAAGTCCCTGGTCAATGGCATTACATACCAACTTCTGGTTGATCCAGAGAAGCCAGCAAAGAAAAGGAAAAACATGGCTGATCCTGCTTCGCTGTTTGGAGGTGATATTTTGAGATATAAATGTTAACAACCCTATCAATAGTACATTCAATTCACTAACACTAATATTTGCATTGTCTCTGCTCTGGCATCAAATTCTTGTAATACTGTAGATGTTAACAACGTTGACCAGTGCCCAAACGCACAGCCATAGATGCCACCATTTCGACCGCTGCCCAACTTAGGTTGTATCCTTGAAGAGGTTACAGGATGTCAACCAATATGCTACAACAAAACCCTCGGTGCTCATACCAGCATCATCAGCAACTATAGTGCGCTCAAAGAAATGTACCCTTCATGCAAATAGATCAAACCTGGAACTTGTTGTCAACAAGTCTTCAAACTTTCACTTTCTGCCATATGCATCTAATGAAGTCTGAGCTTCCAATGCACTTCAGATGTACAGTGATGTAAAATATTCATTTCTATTTGGATTTCCTACCAGAGGATCCTGGAGCGTATGCTGGGCAAACTGTGACAGAAGCAGTCGATCAGAGATTTGAGGTGAGGGAAACCTGGGAGAAGCCTGTTTCAGAAGCCCATGGTTACTAGAACAGTTGCGATCCAACAGTGCAGGAGAGTGAACAGAATTGCTGAAAGTGTTGAACTTAGGAAGATTACAGTATGATGCAGAGAGATTCTTCAGAATTAACTGAAAGAGATCTTTGGCTACGGGCTGAGCCAAGATTGGCTTCCAGGTCAGCTTGGGAATTCAGATGCCTCAAAATATGATAAAAGGATATTTTCCGAAATTTGGTCAGAATGAACCTAATTTTCTTGAGAATGAGGACTAAGTGGATCTGCGAAGGGGTCGAGTGGGAATTCAGCGCTTGAATGATAAGTCTGGAGTCACCGAAGACCGTCAGTGAGTGAATGTTCTGATTGAGAGCCAGAGAAAGCCCCTGCCACAGAGCCAGAGCCTCAGCTCTGTTATTTGATTCGGATCCCAGACCCCAGTGATACCTGAGCAAAGTAGAGCCATCGGGATTCAGAAGAACCCCACCCCCACCCACAGCCCCAGGGTTGCCTTTAGATGCCCCGTCGAAGAAGAGACAGTGATCATCCAGAGCAGCACGCCACTTTATAAACTCCTGTTCTTCCAGGCGAATTTCCCAAGAAGTGTGGGAAGAGGCCGGGGAAATAGGATTGATTTGATAATTTGGGACAATATCTTTCAGCCAAAGCTCCTCCTCACTGTCCAGAACCGCTTCATTCCTTAAAGCCGGATTAGCATCCAAAGTCTCTCCCAAGAGTGCTTTAATTTTGGAGATAACGTTGTTTGTAGTGCAGCTTTCACCCCTGAACAATCTGTTGTTCCTTTCCAACCATAACTTCCAGCAGGTGTATTTAGGGATCCACATCCAAGCAGTCTTAAGAAGGTTTTTTTTATTGAGGCTGAACGAAGATAACTTGGTCCACTCGTGGAGGAGATTTGGAATATTTCTTGGTAGCTCTACTTTGTCAGCCCGTGACCTCAGGACCCCCTTCCAAACATCTTTGGCAAAGGGGCACAGTAACATCAGGTGATTGGTTGTTTCTTCCTCTGACTTACACAAAGGGCATGTGGATGGCCCTTCCATTCCACGTTTTCTCAGATTGTCTTGAGTAAGAATGCTGTTGTGAGCCAACGTCCAGCAGAAGAAGTCTACTTTTGGGAGCGAAGGGAAGGCCCAAATAAACTTCCATTGCATTGGGTCAGGAGGGACATTAGGAACAGCAATCA
This sequence comes from Pinus albicaulis, assembly GCA_034641835.2. NCBI lineage: Eukaryota > Viridiplantae > Streptophyta > Pinopsida > Pinales > Pinaceae > Pinus > Pinus albicaulis. The sequence continues at coordinate 96,175,162 of CM076576.1, read as the reverse complement.
AACTTTTGTAACCTTCAGAAACCGAGAAAGAGCCAGAATGGGAGCCCCACCCTCTTTTGTCCTTAGCTGTTGCTGAAGTGGGAGATTTTCCTTGGATCTTGTCTAAAAGTAACGTAGCTTCAATTTGCAATCGATGTGGAACCTCTCCCAGGTTCCAGCTGTCCCACAGTCTACCAGAATCCTCCGTCCAGGTGGATATGTCCCAAAGGGTTTCCAGATTGTTGGACTGTAGCCAAAATTTAATATTTGCAAGGCCTTCAATATGTTTCAATGGTTGATCTCCTAGGATCTGGTCTTCCCAGATTCTGATTTTTTTCCCATTACCTGGGATCCAGTAGAGATTGGATCTGAAATGCTCCAGAGCAGAGAGACAAAGCTTGAAAACTGGGGAACCTTTGGTGGTTTTCGGAGGATGATCCAGACATCTCAAACGCTGGCCTTGAAAATATTTCTTCCACAGGACTTTCTTACTCCAGCTAGCTTTCCCAGCTACAATATTCCACATGATTTTGGAGCCTAGAGCGAGATTTTGTGCAGCCAAATCTCTCATTTGAAGGCCTCCTTCCAGGGTTGGCCTCTTAATGGTGTCCCAATTAACTAAATGAAGTCTTCTTTCATTATTTTTCCCCCTTTCCCAAAGGAATCTCCTCAGAATACTATCCATTTTACTGAGGAAGGTTTTGGGAGCAAGCAGAATGGAGTGCTGAAATAGAGGCATACTTGTGAGAACAGATTTCATTAGAATTATTTTTCCGGCAGTGTTCAGCCAAGAGGCTCCCCAAGCTTGTATTCTGAGCTTAAGCTTGTCTAAGAGGGGCGTCCAGTGGGCAACTTTAGGTATGGATTTGAAGATTGGAATCCCAAGATATTTGAAGGACTCCCAGGTCTGGCAAACTTTCATCTCAAGGAGCCTAGCAATGTCAGCCAGATCTTTGACCGAGCAGTTCCAGCCGTATATTGTACTTTTTAAATAGTTTATCTTGCTGCCCGAGACCTCCTTATAAGTGTCCAACTCCTTCTTAAAAGATCTGGCCGAGTTAATGCTCGCTCCTCCAAGCAGCAGAGTATCATCGGCAAATTGGGCATGGTTTATGTCTTTAACAATGTGCACCATTCTGAGGCCTGGCAGAGTTTGGGCTTGTTGACAAAAGTCTAGCTGGAAACTGAGCACTGAGGCTTGGATAGGATAGAGGAGAGGGGACAGCGGACAACCTTGTCTTAATCCCCTAGATGCATTGAAAAAATCAGTAGATCGGCCATTTACCAGCGGCGCAATGCAAGGAGAGGCAATGCAGGCTTTCACCCAATTTATGAGGGATATTGAGAAGCCCATTTTCTTCATAACAGTGAACAGGAAGTCATGTCTCACCCTGTCAAAGGCATTTTCCAGATCGAGTTTTATCACCATTCCTTTCTCTTTTCGATGGCAACTTGAATGAACTGCCTCTTGAACCAGCACAATATTATCCAGAATCTTTCTCCCTTTGATGAAACTTCCTTGATTCTCCGGGATGATGTCCGGCAGAATATTCTTGAGTCGGATGGATATGATTTTGGTAATCAGTTTATAGCTAGTATTACACAGCGAAATGGGACGGAATCTACTAAAATCTGAAGCACCTTTCTCTTTCGGAAGCAATGCAAGGAAGGCTGAATTGGTACTGCCTCCTATCTTAGAACAAGATTGAGACTTCCTGAAAATTCTCAGGAGGTCTTTATTGATAGAAGACCAGAAAGACTGAAAAAACCTAGCTGTGAACCCATCAGGCCCTGGCGCCTTATCCGGCTCCATGCAATCCAAGGCTTTCTTGAGCTCGTCCATGTTGATCGGTGCAGTCAGCATAGTGTTGATAGAATCTTGGACACAAAGGGGGATTAGATCAATCGGATAGGCATGGGGATCAATAGGAGTATCAGCAGGCGCTGTATAAAGCTCTTTGAAAAAAGAGAAGGCTGCTCTCTTAATGCCTTCAAAATCTTTAACCACAGCATCTTGGGAGCGGATTTCTGAAACATTTTTGAAATGCTTGCGAGCTTCGGCATGCTTATGGAAAAAACTGGTATTTTTGTCTCTAGCCTATAACCATAAGTTTTTGGATTTTTGTCTCCAATACTCCTCTTAGTCCCTACTAGCTTTATGGAGGGCTTTTTGCAGCTCAACTTCTTTTTGGAGCAGACTTTGGGTAACAGCAGAATCCTCCATTGATGTTTGAAGGGCAGCAAGGTTTTCTAAGGACTCTTTTCTCTTGGCAGCTGGAGTTTTCAAAGATTTAGCCCACTCCTTGAGCCTTCTCTTAAGAATCCGCAACTTTTCTTCCCACACAAAGAAAGGGGATCCCAAGACTTGCTGGTTCCAGGCTTCATAAACCACCTCATGGAAACCCTCTTGCTGAAGCCACAAAGGGCTAAATCTAAAGGGAATGGGGCCAAGAAAACCATCCATGGAGAGCTCGAGACTAATGGGTTTATGATCGGAAGTGCAGTTAGGAAGGATTTTGGAAGAGGCCATTAGTCCACTAGTAAGGAAGGAGGTTTGGACGAGGAATATGTCCAAACGAGAAGCTATGTGGTTGGGACCCAACCTTTTGTTATACCAAGTGTATTTCCCAGCTGAAGGCTTGATATCCTCCAGATCCCAGCCGATCATTATGTCTTCTACCCATTCTCTAGCTGGGTCCCTTACAGGAGAACCCCCTTTTTTCTCTTCAGTGGCTATTGTAACGTTCAGATCCCCTGCAATAATGATGTTTTCTGGATTGTGCAATAAAAGAAAGGACTGGAGCGAGTCCCAGAAAGTTTTTTTCTCCGCTGGAGAGACCGGAGCATAAAGGTTGAACATACTTACTTGTTGACCAGAGTCTTTGTGGAGGAGCTGAGTGAAAATCCAGTGATGGCAACTTTCTTCGTGAGTCAAGTCATATTTGGAGCTGTCCCAGAAAGAGGCAATCCCACCAGAGGCGCCCCTAGCACTGACAGCTCTACCGGGGCCTTTGCGCCAGAATATTTTGCTGGATTGGAGGAGAAGAGTGTCCTCCAGCTTTGTCTCCTGGATGAGAAGGATTTCAGGTGTATGCAACCTCACAATGTCTTTCAGGGCATCTTCTTTCAGCCTGCTACCTAATCCTCTGCAATTCCAGGAGACGTACTTCATTATTTACTGGATTGGGAAGGAGCGGCTCCTTTTGGAGCCCTGTTGTGCTTGCACCCGGATCTGGTGTTCATCATTCCTTTGAGGGTTTTCTGGGAGCCTTGGAGAACATCCAGATAGGTTTTCTCCTCTCTCTGTTTCTTCTTGGATTTTTAGCCCCTGGTCGATTTGATAGGAGTAATTTGTGAGCTGTCTGATTCGGAGTCTCTTTCTTCTGATTCTCCCCCTGAGTCATAGGCAAGACTAATGTGCTCATCATTGCCTTCGATTCCCCCTTGACCAGCCTCTGTTAGGGGGACAGTTGTTTCTTCTTCGGTTTCTTTCACTTTCTTCGGCTGATCTTCAGTTTCTTCATGGTTCTCTGAGGCATCCACCTTTTCGCCTGAGGAGGGGCCTTCATTTGAATCTGGTATGGTCTTGGAACTGGTCTGGGGTTTCCCCATTGGTCCTGATTTTTTCTGCTCATTGGGCTTTGAGACTACCTTGCCCTTTTTTATTTCTTTCCATCCTTCTTCTTCCACTTTGTCCCCTGATGGGGCTTTGGGGCAGTTTCGTTGAAAGTGACCGTGCTCATGGCAGATTCTGCACTTAAAGGGAAATTGCTCGTAGTCAAGCTTCTGGAAGTGGTGCCAATCTCCAACTGTAAGTTTGATGGCTTCCGGCAGACCAGCTTCCAAGTCAACTTCCACGCAGATTCTTGCGCAAGTGTATTCGCCCTTGTTATCAACTTTGTCGATGAATCTGCCCAGTCCGTTTCCTATCTTTTGCAAGGATTGGTAGCTCCAGCAGTGTATTGGTAGATTGGGGAGCCAGACCCAAACAGGAACCTCCTTTGGGACATCGACTGAAGGGTCGAAGTCGGGGGTCCATTTATTCAGAAAGAGACCTTGATTTCCCATGAAATATGGACCGCTTCTGAACACCAGATCTCGGTCTTCCTTGGTAGTGAATTCGAAAATGAAAAAACCTCTACCGACAGCATAAATTATCACGTTGTTGGGCAGCAGGGGCCTCCAGTTTCATTGAACCCATTCATCAGTCGCTTTTGATGTTGGCCATCGACCCATAAATTGCCCCACTAGACCTCTGTCAGCCAAAGCAAGAGCGATTTTGATCGGTTGATCTTCCGGCAGAGCGATTTCTGGGATTTCATCAAGCTTTTTGATGAACTTCGGGACGTCGGGATGGGCGCGTTTTTTTCCTTTCTGCGATAGCAGACTACGAAAGGCCTCAGCTGAAGAATATGGAGGGGTGGGAGAGGGCTCCACACCCCCTGGCGCACCCATGGCGGCGGAACAGGCCATGCAGCGATCGCTGACCTAATCGAGAACTCGCAGAGGAGCAGAGCGCGCGTAGTTTTTGGAGACTACTGTTCCTCTAGATAATAGATATTGCTCCTTGTGATATTACTGATGCAAAGGTGTTGATTTAATATCTGACTGATAGTAACTATGGTCTGTCGACTTGCGAATAGATCTGTTATAGCTATGAGAATATCCGTGTTCCTATTAGATGAACCTAAGAGAGACAATCATGTTAGATACAAGGAAGGGGTAATATTTATTTGTGGAGAAATTTTGACAAGAGCGATAATAAATTAGGGTAAAAAGGATTATTAAGAGAAAAAGAGTAATTGTTGGTTTGTTGGTTTAATTAATTATTATCAATGTTGTAGTATTTGTTTAGTTTTTTATTTCCCCTAGCTAGGTTCAAATTCCTGATGAGACATTTGTCCTATATTTATAACACTAGGAAAGTAGAAGCCTCCAAGGAGTAGGACCACTTCGCAAGTGTATCTTCAAATGTCCTAACCCTTCTTACTAAATCACGTGTTATTAGTATATACTAGCAGCATATTGGATATACTTTTGGGTTATAGTGAAAATCATTCCATTTTGTCTCAAGTATAGCTCAAATCACTTTGATTAATTACCAGTGTTGGATTTCTCTATAAACTTTTCCTAGAAGTAAAAAAGAACATGACTTTCAATCTAGAAGGGTAGTTTCCCCAAGGAATGCAACCACCCCACAAGTGTATTAGATGCCTTGACCCTTGCTAGAACATATGTTATTATTATAGACTTGCAACATATTGAATATACTCTTGGGTTCGAGTGGAATTCGTGTCAGTTCATCTCAAATGTATCTCAAGTCACTCTAATGAAATATATATATTATTTTTTCTATTTATGACAAGGATATTGATAATGTTAATATGTGTTGTGGTTAATCATTTTAATAACAACTTCTATGTTGGTTTAGTAGTGATTGTATAAAAGTGTTCTACTTTTAGCATTATAGATGAATTCATGGACCCCTTCAAGGGGATCATTGAATCCATCTACCTAAATTTTAACATTGAAGACAAGGGTCTCTAAATTTTAACACGTCAGATGGACTCAGAGACCCCTTTGTCTCTAAATTTAGCACTGCAGATGGATTCAAAGAAGGGGGTCTCTAAATCCATTTGCAGTATTAAACTTTAGAGACAAAAGAGTATTCAGAATTTTAACACTGTAGGTGGATTCAGAGACCCATTTGTCTCTAAATTTTACAATTGTTGCTCGATTCAGAGACCCTTGTAATGAAATGTAACACTTCAGTATCAAAATTGAAATTTTCCATTTATGGAGTGACACAATTAAAAATTACTAACATAAATGACTAATTCATATACTTCTTGTAATTATTATTTGGTCATATTTTTATTCTTGGACTATAATAGTCATTTATGTTAATCATTATTAATTTTTTCACTTATTATATAGTCATATGTTTTAATCCTAGACTAAATTAGTCATTTATGTTAGTCGCTTTTAGTTTAGTCACTTATTATTTAGTCGTATATTTTATCCCTAGACTAAATTAGTCGTTTAAGTTAGTAATTTTTAGTTTTCTCACTGAAACTTACTCAAATTTAGTAGTAATTCACTTGAAATAATTGCAATGACTAACGTTTTTAGTCACCTAGTCACTAATTTCATCATTTTATACTAGTGAATTCAAAAGGAAAGTCCGACAGGACACAGATCGGTACTTGGAGCAGCTGGAGCGGATGGCCACCCAGGAGGAATTGGAGTTGAATAAACAAAACTTGTAGACTTACATTTGTGGCCTGATTCATATCAAAACAATGTTTCTCATGATTCAAGAATAGGTTAAGACTGGTTCTAAGATATTGTACCCGAATGTTATGGAGGAAAGAGTACACTTCCAACCTGACACTATATGTAAGTTTGGGGAGACCATCAAGCATTATAAAGATTAGTACCATTATGTGACTTAGAGACACCAAGTTGAAGTTTCTCGGCTTAAGTTCACCTCAACTCCAGCATCATAGTGTTTTTTCTTGTTAGGCTGTCAAGTTGTCTCTACCCTATTTTTTCTTATGTGGGTACAAGTGGAAATGTAGTATTATTTGTAATTTTTGTAAAAGTGATATTCCAATTGTCCTTGATGGAATGTGAAGAATCATATGTAATAATTTTAAGAGTCATGGGGGAAATCCAAGAGTCACAAGAGGGGAATTCCAAGGTTCACCCCCCTTTGTTATAAATATATCCTCATAGCTATTATAAGAGGCTTTTGGGAGTGAAGCTTTTTGATAGGCTTAGTCTTAGAGAGAGCTTGGGAGTTTTGTGTGAGCATTGGCTTCTCTGTAGCGTAGAGGGAGTATAATTATTTGGAGGATTAAGTGTTGTATACTTCACATTCCACTATTGGGGCTAGTGGATTGTCAAATGTTATATGTATCATTGGAACTATCACTTTTAATAAAAATCAGAGCCGACACACTTTCATGCATATATTTTGAAAATAGTAGGACTAATATTGTTTTATTTGCGATGTATGTTATTCAACTTATGCATATGCTTATGAACGAATTCATTTCCATTTGTATGTATCTTTTTGGATGTGTTTTGATGTGTTGATCTATCACCTTAACTTGTGGACTATTCCACTTGATAGTTTGTGTGATGTCTTTCCGCTCGTGTGTTACTTCCAAGCTACATACTATTATAGGAATCTAAGGGGCACACTCCCTTTCCCTTTGGGTGTTGTAACCACTCATGCATCGCAACTTTACCATCCACGCGATAACACACTTGTTCGCACCAAAGAAACCATGCACCACTCAATGTGTTATGCAAACCAAGGTAGATAATTAACACCCCGCTGCTGGGACTCATACTCCAAATGGTGTGAGGTCTAGTTGAGACTTCGTATCGGAGAGATCCATTGAATGTTTTCAGTTCCAACACCGTCAAAAAGTCCCAATATCAGTTATCGGGCTCATCTATAATACAAGATAAGTGGTTTACTTAACCTATTGTAATTTCATTTGAATGAGGTATTAGATTATTTTTATAAGGCATGTGTTGCTAACAGGAATGTTTTTATTCATTTTGTAATTCACGTAAATACTTGAATGATAAATATGCATGAATGGGAGGCTTAATTATCCCTTTAACTTTGTCATTATTATGATAATAATCTATGGCTTCCTTAATGGTTTTATGCTCTGTTAATATGGTTGAGGGCATCCCTGTATAAATATTTTTATATACATATTTTTTTTAAATCTCAGAAGAGATAGCCAAAATTCTCTAAGTGTTGAGAGAGGGCATTGTTAAGATCGAGAGAGATAGGAAAATAAGGCCAATAATTGAGTTTCCCTTGTATGTATGTATATGTGTATATATATAGATGAAAATCTCAGGAGGGATAGACCATATTTTTGAGCATCGAGGTCATTCATGTGTAATACATACATGTATGTAAATGAAGCTCACAAGAGATATAGTATAATGGCCGAGTGTTGTGGACGTCCTCGTAGCGTACAACATGTATTTATTTACGTGAGTTAGGGATGGGAGTTAGCACTGGAAATTGATTGGTAATTTTCCTTTGTAAGGGAAATTTAATAGCGGACCCCCCTGTGACATCAGCGAGGGGGAGGGGGGTACACATTTTAGTTTCAACCATTGGATCAACAAGGGAATATGTCGTTGTTGGATGGGGCACATGGAACCGAGAAGAGGAACTGTGATAGCGAACCACTCCCCCCCATGACATCAACAAGGAGTACGGAGTGCCCATGTTTTAATATGGTCTATTGGTTGTCCTAGATCATCGCTACCATTAGATGGAGAGGGCCCTCAAGGTGTTAAAAGGTCATGCTGAGTCAGGGTTACGTGGAGGCCGAAGATAGGGATCCAACATAAAAAGAGCATAAACCTTTGTAATGTGAATGACGTGATTTGTAAAAGGGTTGGGACCCTGGTAGAACCTAGGCCATCGTGACTGAGGTGGAAGTGACGTGGAGCTAGGGTGATGCGGTGTGCCATGTGGCAAGTTCCAATGGCCATGTTGGAGGGAAAAAAGGACTAAAATGGGTGGTATGTGGTACCATTAGAGACGATCACATGGATGATATAACATCATCATGATGTCATCATAGGCTTACATCAACATGACATCATCTCTAGCTGATGTTAGTGTGATGTCATCTCTCATGCCTCGGACCTCGGTGTATCTCACCATGGTAACGTTGAGGAGAGGGCAAGGTGGAAAAGAAGCCCTCTCATCAATTAACGTGGAAACAATTTGTCTCACCTCGGGCCGCTTTTGTTGTGTAACACGTGGAGGTGGAAATAAAATGGTGAGGGTGACATAAATATTCTTGAAAACTAACATCAGAATGATTATGTCTCTAAGCCTCGCCACAATTGCGCACAAAGAAAATGGTTGAGGTTAACTATTGAGGGATATGGGAATATCTAAGACATTTAATGATACGGGAATTTTGTCTCATATCTCGAGGTCTAAGGACCTCAAAGGTTTAACTTTGTGACCATGTATTGAGGAAGTAGGGCTGAGATGACATGGAAAGGTGTGGATATTTGTGGCTGCCATGGTAGAATCCTTGCTAATGGGGAAGGCCATGTGGGCCACCTAGCAAGTTCCACATGGTTACCTTGTGAATATTGGTATAGTAAAAGGGGATCGAGATTCAAATGGCCATAAATTTTAATCCAAGTCAAAAACTGTATCATCGAAAAGCTCTCGATGACTCAGATGCGATGGTGGTATAATATTTAGTTTCGAGACAGTTAAGGATAGAGTAATTTTGTGATCCCATTTTCGTGATAGGATTATGGAGATCGGGTTAAAAGTAAGTAACACATCACACAAATTTGGTTTAGCCTAATTGGTGGAAGGGAGTGTTACCTAGTGGTATGAAAGCATGGTTCAACTTTGGACTTGAAGAGGCTCACATGCGCACATGAAAATAAATGTTTGATCTGTTCAGTTTCCTTTATGTTGAAAGATGTATGTTGATATTTTTTAACAATGAAAAATCGTACAAGAAAAGGACATTATAAAATTTCAAGCAGAAGGTAAAAATAAAAATTTAAAGGGAAGAAATACATTACATAAGCTGAAAATTTTAACTTTCCTAAGGTCAGCAGGAAATTTTTTGGATCGCGCACAGGAAGCACTGACCTTGGGCGATCATTGTAACTTTTTCTTCGATATTCATGAAGAACATCACGACTATCCCTCGAATAGCCGCGTGATCTTGAGGATGTGGAATGTCAACATCCGGGACCACTTGGAACACTTTGAGAAAAAAATTCTCACTTAAGCTAACCAAGTAAAATTTCCTTGGATCCACGTTGAAGCTTTAGTGCAGCACACAAAGGAATCATACCCCCACTCTTGTGTCAACATCCATCATGTACCAAGAGAGGGAGGGAAAATTTGAAATTTGCCTATAAACGCCAGCCATGGGAAGAGAAATGGGAGACACATTGTTATGTTGGCCAAATTGCTCCTCAACAAACCAGCTTGTGTTTTCCAGCAGCAAGAGGATTGGAAGGATTCAGTTGTTGGCCATCCACCACCTCAATCCAAGAGAGGAGAGTTCACCACGTGTCCGTCGATCCACCATCCTTTGAGACAGAAGAGAGGCTCACTGAAAACTTGAAGGGAAGAGACCCCCTTGTCTTGGATATTGGAGCTTCGTAGCTCGAAGGATCCACTACAAGACATTTAGCATTATATCTTCTACTACCACCAACACCTAATAAATGGAGAGAGCTCTCCATTGTTGAGTTATTAGCGTGTTTTCTCTATCGAGTGTGTTTCTTTTGCATGTTGTTTCGTTTTTTGTTTCTTATTTTATGTAGCATGTTATGTTTCCATTCAACTAAGCTTATTACATGTTGAACTTTATCCACTAACATTTGACAAACCACTTTGACTTGTGAATTTCTTGTAGGGAAGCAACCTCCCTATTTAGCATAGTGTATTTCATCCGCCCATGCGTTAAATACACTACAACAAGAATGGCGACTCCACTAGATTCTTTCTTTTGAGATGATGGTTGTTGATGCAGGTCCTCTCTCTTACTCAGACTTGCTGCAAAACCACTCCTCCTTCCTCTCAAAACTTTTCAGTCACCCTTACTGAGAAATTTGGCTCAAAGAAGGTGGATTTTTTTAGTCTTTGCCATCCGCGCACATTTTGTTTAGACAGACGTGCGGTCTTCGCGCCTCTGGTAAGATATGTTGTGCGGAAGGAAGTAAGCCAAATTTTCACTTGTTTTTCTCATTTTTTTTATAGTTGTAAGGTGTTGGAAACCCATAAGAAATTCGCCTCACATAATATGATGAATAGGGTGTCATCATATCACCAACATTAGGGAGGCTTGTACCATCCCTTGTAGGGGACCCAGTACACAGCTAGGAATGTTGATGGAAGAGATCTCCCCCAGCAACCTTACACCAACCAAGGACAAGGAAACTAATATTCCCCTTTCCCCGTGTTGTGGCTCATTTGCATTTACTTTTGAAATATTTCTCAAAACACCAAAAACAAAAAATCATATATGTTAGAAATTGTAAATTTTTTGTATATCGAAAAAGAATTTTTGATTTATATGTTGGTGTATTAACATTATGTGCGGAGATGTGAAGGTGGGTCGAGTCATGATTATTCGCGTGCAGAACAGTTCAAGAGTCAGGTCGATGGATGCATTCAACACATTATATGCCAGGGTGGAGTCAGGTGTCCCCACCTCCACTTGCCACATCATCCATACCTTTATCGCACATCGCAAGCTCAGGAGGAATGGCACTAAGGAATATGTTATAAAGGCCGAAATGTGAAGTGCGACAAGGGTCGAACCTGATGTAGCTCAGAACTATGATTTAATATATTCCAATCGTACATCGCACATCACAAGCTTAGGAGGAATGGCGCTAAGGAATATGTTATAAAGGCTGAAATGCAAAGTGCGAAAAGGTTTCATATCTCTGCTTGCGATTTGCAATCAGCCCCACCTCCACTTGCCATGTCATCCCTACCTTTATCGCACATCGTGCATCGCAAGCTCAGGAGGAATGGCGCTAAGGAATATGCTATAAAGGCTGAAATTCGATTCTCGATAAGTTTTATATCACCAATTACGATTTGTGATCGGCCCTACCTCCACTTTCCACATCTTCCCTACCCTTATCACATATCGCACATTACAATCGCAAAGCTCAGGAGGAATAAGTCACAAAAGAAACGTCGAAGGCATCAGAGGTAAGAGGAGGCTTATAACGGAGCAGCATGGAAAGCCGAAATGCGATGGAAACGCGGACACGATACCATTCAAAAGTTAATTTAAATTGATTTAAAGCCCAGGATTATTTGAAGTTGCATTGTTTTATGAAGTAACGTGAACGTTGTAGGCACGATCAGAAGAGGCAGAGTCGAGAAGAAGGGGACATGATAACAATGTTTGAAACGCAGAGGCATAGGTAGAGTCAGGAAAAAGGAGCATATAAGTGGAACTGTTGGAAACGCAAAAGCTGGGTCAAGTCGGGCAAAGAGGCGTTATTGTAGAACTGTTTGAATACCACAACAGCAAGTAGAAAAGACAAAATATTGAACTCTTGAAGAAATTCCGGGCAAGGATGTCAGATCTGTCAGGGAGACACATCAGCACTTCAGGGAGACGCATGATCAACAAATCAGATTCAGCAAAAAGAATAATATTTCAAGTTTTAATTTGTTTTCTTTGTTTGTTAAGATCAAAGCTATAGTGATTTCCTCAATTGCAATGTAATAAGTAGTTTTAACAGTTTAGGTAGTCGAAGTAGTTTCAAGAAGTTCTAGCAGTTACGAACTATTTTGATGTATTTAAGCAAGATAGAAAGAAGGAAGAAGGGTTCCTAGTTTTGGACCTCTGGAAAACTAAAACTTTGGTACTTACTTTTCTGAGGAATTAATGAAAGAAACATCAAGTTTCCTGCAACTGTTGATGGTGATTCATTTTTCCTGTGCCATTTTGTGTCCCTCCTTCCTAGAATGAAGTGAAGTAAAGTAGTTTTCGGTCTCTTAATTACATCTGTGAGTAAGAGTTAAATAACCTTAATTTGCGCTCCTTCACTCCAACTCCTCTCCCTTCACAAATTCTCTCTGGAACTTAAAAGTGATAGATTCTGTGTTTACAGCATATTATTTTGAGTTTCCTCTCTCTCCATAAATTCATTCTGAAATTTAAAGTGGTAGATTCTGTGTTACAGCATATCATTTTGAGTTTCTTCTACAGTTCTTCTTTTCCATTCAGATATTAGTTGTTAATGGCATTGTAGATTCTTTCATTATACCAGATTATTAAGAGTTTTAAAGAATTAGTTTCCAAAGGGACTGGATGAAGACCACCTGATAAAATTACTTATGTGACACATTATTAAAAAATGTCTTAAGCATTGATTCCTTTTCACAGCCAAGGAACTGTCTCTTAAGATACAACATTTTATAGCGCCGTTGCCGGGGACAAAGATACGAAGTTTATTTTCCCTGAGTTTTTCACATTATTTCCTCTGGTTGTTTAGTGAGGAGGAAATATTTGGCTGTGTTTGTTATTCTCATAATTCTAGCTCAAAAAAGGCCTCACACGAGGTCGGATACCTCACAGCAGAAGGTCCTTGCTTTGTCAAACCCTGAAAGGCTAGTTTCTAAAAGGGTTCGGAAACTTAAAACCCCCTCAACACCTAGTCCTACACTTTCTGCTCCTGGAAGTAGTTCTAGTAGTCCTTTGTTTGAAGATATCTCTAAAGTACTTCCTTTCTTGGAACATGATTCACCTTTCACATTAATTTATTTTCAAGAACCTAAGTTGGAAGAACACTCCTTTGATTCTATTTCTTTTACTTTTACTCAAGCTCAAAAAAATCCAGTTGTTGGTCCCTCTGCCATTGTCCATCAACCCACTCCCATATCATTTTTAGCTCCACCTTCGTTAATTTTCGCAAAAGGTTCATCGACTGCATCTAACCAAGGAACATTCAATCAAGGTGCAAACATGGCAGCACCAGCCTTTTTGTTGAACATATTTGCTCCACTTAACCTTCCACAACCAATGAATGTGATGTCTCAAGAGTATCTTAAATTACTCCCATGTTTTACTGGAGAAGATGAAATAACTGCAGAAAAACACTTGCATGTGTTTTGTAATTTTGTTGAAAATATGAATGTAGAACATCTTGATGTTTTAATGAGGCTTTTTTATCAGCCTCTTGATGGAGGGGCTAGAAAGTGGTTTAAGGGATTGCCAAATGGTTCTATTAATACATGGGAAGAACTGAAAATCAATTCACTCAGAGATGAGGTGAAAAAAGGGATCATGGATATTCACTAACAGAATTCAATGCAATAAAAAAAAAAACAGATGAGAATATATCATATTTTATCAAAAGATTCAATAAATTGTATAATATTTTTCCTGTAGAAATGAATCCCCCTCCTTTAGGAGCAAAGGTGGTTTTTTCTGGGGCTTTTGAAGCCAATTTTAGTTTCACACTTAGAGAAAGCAGATCCCCTACCCTAGAGCAGATACAAACAGATGCTTTAGAAATTGAAGCTAATATGACTGCAACTAGGAAGGCGAAAGGGAAACAGCTAGTCCAAGAGAAGGGGAAATCAAAAGAAGAATCATCACAAGATCAAAGAATTTAAGACATGACGAAGTTGATTAAAAAAAATGTCAAATAAGCTAGTTAAGATGGAATTGGAAAGTAAAATATCCCAAAGACAAGTACAACAAAACCAAGGATGATTTAACCCTCAATTCAAAAGACAACCCCTGCAAATTTTGCAGAGGGAAAGAAAAGATCAAGACCAGGTTCAAGCACCATTGTATATAGAATCAGCACCCGAACAGTCAGTAGAATATGAACAAAAGGAAGTTGAAGATCAAATATCTGCTATATACACAATAGAAGAGAATGAAGAGGAAGATTCTGATGGAGAATATGTTGAAGATGAAGTATATTTTGATCAAGATGAAATGGATGAATATTGTAGGAAATTCACAGATTTCATGCAAGTTGAGTCACATAAAGTATGATTTAAGGTCTAGAAAGAGATAGAGTGCGGGATAATGAAGGTTAACAACAAGATTCTATTCATCCTCCAATGGCGACTCCACAACAAAAGGACTTTGTAAAACAAGTTAGTAATGGCAAGAAACCTCTAAATTCAGTTAATATAACAGATGTGCAGTAGGGTGAACCTTCCCAAAGCAAATCAATTGATACTAATAATTTGGAAAGAGTTGTTCCTGTACCCGAACAAGCAGCAAATTCTAGAAAAAGTGAAGAACCTGAAAAGAATGTTAAACAAACTCATGCTTTCAGTTTGACAAAAGAGTTGGAGAAGGTAAAAATTCAGGTACCTCTTCTAGAATTAGCTAAAATACCAGTCTACAAAAAAGAAATTTCAGAATTTATTAATCTCACGCATATTGAAGATATAAGTGAAATTGTGAACTTACAAGAAGAAAATCCAGTGGTTTCCTTTGGTCCTTATGTAGAAGAAGTAGATCCTTATGTTCCACCATTCTATATTTATTTTTTCCTTCGTGATTTTACTCTCCATGATTGTATGATGAACTCAGGTGCATCTGATAATCTCATGCTATTGTCTCTTATGAAGGAAATCGACTTGTAGATTACCAAACCTTACAGGGATATGTATTCATTTTATTCCAAAAGGGTGAAATGTGTTGGGTTAATTAAAGATGTAGTAGTTTCTTTGGCACAAATTCCAGCAAAGAGTATAGTCATGGATATAGTTGTTGCTAGGATTTCAACCATGTTTGGAATGCTCCTATTGGCATCTTGGGGATCAAAGTTGGGAGGTTTTCTAAAATTAGATTTCACTTATGCTATCATTCCTGTTTTTAATGGGGAATAAAGGAGATTGTACATGGAAACAAGGTTCGTGAAGACCACTACCAATAAAGATGCATGAAACTCCCCTATTTATAGTCAAGAAACAGAAGGTCTTTCATGTTTCATGCTGCATAAAGATGTAGAATTTGCTAAAGACACATGGAAGTAGCTCTCTTCAGTAGTTGTAAATAATGAGTTGCACTCACAAAATATTTGGAAATGTTACTTTGATGGTGCCTACTCCAAGGAAGGTGTAGGAGCTCGATTCTTACTGATATCTCCAGAAGGTAACCTCATGCCTTTTTCTTTTAAGTTAGAGTTTGATTCAACAAACAACGTAGCTGAGTATGAGGCCTTGATCATTAGCCTTAAAGTTTCTAAACAAATGGGAGTTCAGTGTATTTCAATTTTTGGTGCCTCTGAATTGATAATAAGACAAATTAAAAATCATTGTGAAACCAAGAATCTGAGATTAAGATCATATAGGAGTGAAGTTTGGGATCCAATAAAGAACTATTTTGAGGCCTTCAATCTTCATTTTATCCGAAGGAGGAGAATAGATTGGCATACTCTTTAGTAGTTGCAGCTAGCACCTTCAAGCCACCTATGAATCGAAGGTTAAGGTATGAGATTGAAATTAGACATAGAACCTCTATTCCTTATAATGTGAAACATTGGCAAGTGTTTGAATACGTTGAGCAAATAAATAATTTCTTGACAATGATTGTAAAAATTGAAGATGCTGAGATAGATCAAGAAGAACAACAAACAAAGCAATAAACAGAGGTAAGATATTTCAAAAATTCAATAGGTGATCAGAATATTATTCAGTTGAAAGATAATGTACTCCCTAAAGGTTTGATTCCTCTTGAGAGACTATTTGATTCAAATGATGTTGATGTTAATTCAAAGAAAATACATCATGAGGAAGAGATGGAAGATTGTAATTTGGGAACTCAGCAGGAGCCAAAAATGGTGAAGTTATTCAAAGGTGTTCCCAAAAATTATAAATAAATATATATTGGTCTCTTTAAAAAGTATATGGATGTGTTTGATTGGTCATATTAAGACTTGAAAACATATGATAAAATCATAATACAACATAAGATCCCATTGAAAGAATGAATCAAACCACACAGACAAAATCTCAGACAGATTAATCCATTACTGTTAGCTCTAATTGAAAAGGAAGTGAAGAAATTGTTGTAAGAAAAAATTATAGTCCCTCTCAGATATTCGGATTGGGTTTCTAATCTAGTTCCTATGAGGAAGAAAAATGGAGAGACAAGATTGTGTGTGGACTTCAGGAATTTGAACAGAGCATCTCTAAAGGATAATTATCCTTTACCTAAAATGGATTATGTCTTACAGAAGGTGACAGGAGCTTACAGGATGTCTATGGTTGATGGATTCTCTGGATATAATCAAGTGGCAGTGGATCAGGAAGATCAGAAAAAGACAACTTTTAGAACCCCTTGGGGCACCTTCATGTATGCAAGGATGCCATTTGATCTTATGAATGCAGGTGCAACTTTTCAGAGGGCCATGGACATAGCGTTTGTTGGAAATAAGTATGTGGTTATATATTTGGATGATGTAACTATTTTTTTGGGATCAGATGATGAACACCTAGAACATCTGCAATGAACTTTTGAAAAGTGCACGAAATATGGTCTGTCACTAAATTCCAAAAAATATGTGTTTGCCTCGGAGGAAGGTAAATTATTGGGTCACATAGTTTCAAAACAAGGGGTAAAGATTAACCCGGAAAGGGTGGAGGCAATTCATACTATTCCTTTACCCAGAAGCAAGAAATATATTCAAAGATTTTTGGGAAAAATAAACTTTCTGAGAATATTTGTACCAAATTATGCTGAGATTGTGAGAAATATAACTGACATGTTGAAGAAAAATGCAAAAGTGAGGTGGGATAAAGAAGCAAGAGAAGCATTTGCCAGAATAAAAGAAGCACTCCAGGAAGCTCATGTTTTAATAAGTCCTAATTATCAAAAGGTATTTAAAATATTTTCATTTTCTTCCCCCACTACTATTGTTGCAGTGTTATTGCAGAAAAATGAGGATAGTAAGGAACAACCAGTGGCATTCTTCAGCAAATTTCTCAGGGATGTTGAGCTCAAATATAAAATTTTGGAGAAACAAGTGTATGCATTGGTCAAAGCACTCAAAGCCTTTAGTACTTATGTGCTACAATCACAAAAATTGCTTATGTACCTAATTCTATTGTCAAGGACATGCTGGTTCAAAGTGATGTTGAAGGAAAAAGAGGAAAATGGATAGCTAAAATCTAGTAGTGTGATTTGGACATTAAACCCATCAAGTTAATCAAAGGACGCGGTTTAGAAAAGTTGCTAAAAGAAACAAATTTTCAAGCATTGGGAATTAACCTCTTGGCACCAATGGATGGATTTGACAACGAAGAAGGTCAGAATAAGCCCAAAACTCTCAACTCTCAAGCTTAAATCTCAACCATATGTCATAGTAGAAGCAAAGTTGTACTGGAAAGATCCAGCTAGTATTTTGCTGTTGTGTTTAACTAAAGGTGAATCCATTGAGGTTATCAAGGAATATCATGAAATTATATGTGGAGAACATTATAGTTGGAAGGTCACAACCCATAAAATCCTCAAGTCGGGTTTCTATTGGCCCACCCTGTTTGCAGATGTACATAGATTGGTCAGAAGTTGTCAGAAATGCCAATTGTTTGTGGAGAAGAAACGACTTGCTCCATTATCTCTTATCATTGTATTCATAGAAGAGCCCTTCAGGCAATGGGGATGGGGTTTTATTGGAGAGATCAATCCACCATCAAGTGGGCAGTTCAAATGGAGTCTAACTGGCACTGATTACTTCACAAAGTGGGTTGAAGAATCCCCACTAAGAAAGCAAATGACCAAGTAGGTTTGGATATCCAATCAAGATTCTAACTGAATGATAATGCTCAGGCATTTAATTCTTCTCACTTCATTAATTTCTACCAAACATATAATGTAATCTTGTCATATTCCACAGCATATCATCCACAAGGGAATGGGTTGGAAGAATCTTCAAAAAAGACCCTGGTTAGGATTTTAAAGAAGACAATCACTAAAAATCAGAAAATACTAGGATTCAAAGTTGAATTTTTCTCTGTGGGCAGTCCGAGTAACCCTCAGGAGGTCTACTGGCAAGTCACCCTATGAATTGGTTTATGGAACTCATGCACTATTTCCTACTCAGTTGGCCAAACCAGTGATTGCTTTCCTTCAAAAATCTCAAGAAGAACCTAATTCTCTAGTGAGAAGATTGAACAAAGTGATTGAATCAAGTGAAAACAGAAACAAAGTTAGAGATAACTTGATTTCTTATCACGAAAATATGAAGTCCATATTTGACAAAAAAGCAAAATTATTCCTCTTCCAAGCAGGAGATTTAGTATTAAGATGGGACACCAGAAGGGAGGATAAAGGAAAGCATGGTAAGTTTGACCCTCTCTCATATGATCTGTACGGAATTTTTGAAGCCAAATCAAACAATACTTTCATCCTAGAAGATTTATATGGAGAATATTTGCGGCTTCCTGTGAATGGGAAATATTTGAAGCTTTATTTTGAGCATTAAAAGTCAGCATTCCACCATTGTAAATACCATATTTATCATTTTTCATATGTCACCAAGAAATATTTGACTCCATGCCCAATGGATAAGGCACTAATCTGCGGTTCTTACCGCTTTTATGGAAAAAATCACTATCCCCAAGTGGAGCCAGATGTTGTTGCTCATTTGCATTTACTTTTGAAATATTTCTCAAAACACCTAAAAAAAAACATGTATGTTAGAAAATGTAAAATTTTTGTATGCTGAAAAATAATTTTTGATTTATATGTTGGTGTATTAACATTATGTGCGGAGACTCGTGCTTATTCGCGTGCAGAATAGTTCAAGAGTCGGGTCGATGGATGCGTTCATAACATTATATGCCAGGGTGGAGTCGGGTGTCCCCACCTCCACTTGCCATGGCATCCCTACCTTTATCGCACATCGCAAGCTCAAGAGGAATGGTGCTAAGGAATATGTTATAAAGGCCGAAATTCGAAGTGCGACAAGGGTCGTACACGATGCAGCTCAGAACTATGATTTAATATATTCCAATCTCACATCGCACATCACAAGCTCAGGAGGAATGGCGCTAAGGAATATGTTATAAAGGCTGAAATGCGAAGTGCGAAAGGGTTTCATATCGCCGCTTGCGATTTGTGATCGGCCCCACCTCCACTTGCCACGTCATCCCTACCTTTGTCGCACATCGTACATTGCAAGCTCAGGAGGAATGGCGCTAAGGAATATGTTATAAAGGCCGAAATGTGATTCGCGATAAGTTTTATATCGCCGATTGTGATTTGCGATCGGCCCCACCTCCACTTCCATGTCATCCCTACCTTTATCGCATATCACACATTGCAATCAAAAATCTCAGGAGGAATAAGTCACAAAAGAAATGTTGAAGCGAGAAATGCGATAAGGGGCGAATGCGATGTAGTTTCAGAGTTAAATTGCAAAGGATTTCAAACCCAGAAGTAAGGGCCTTTCCTTTGAGAAATCACATCGTAGGTAAGAGGAGGCTTATAACGGAGTAGCATGGAAAGCCAAAATGCGATGGAAAGGCGGACGTGATACCATTCAA
This sequence comes from Pinus albicaulis, assembly GCA_034641835.2. Taxonomy (NCBI): domain Eukaryota; kingdom Viridiplantae; phylum Streptophyta; class Pinopsida; order Pinales; family Pinaceae; genus Pinus; species Pinus albicaulis. The sequence continues at coordinate 96,155,100 of CM076576.1, read as the reverse complement.
AGGTTAATTTAAATTTATTTAAAGTCTAGAATTATTTGTAGTTGCGTTTTTTTATGAAGAAAAACATTTTGGGCACGAGCAGAAGAGGCAGAGTCGGGCATAAGGGGACATGATAACATTGTTTGAAATGCAAAGGCATAGGTAGAGTCATGGAAAATGAGCATATAAGTGGCATTGTTGGAAACACAATAGTTGGGTCAAGTCAAGAAAAGAGGTGTTATTGCAGAACTCTTCGAATACCACAACAGCAAGCAGAAAAGACAAAATATTGAACTCTGGAAGAAATGCAGGGCAAGGATGTGTGATCTGTCAGGGAAAAACATCAGCACTTCAGGAAGACGCATCAACAAAAAATCAGATTCAGCAAAAAGAATAATATTTCATGTTTTAATTTTTTTTCTTTCTTTGTTAAGATCGAAGCTATAGTGATGTCCTCAATTGCAATGTAATAAGTAGTTTTAACAGTTTAGGTAGTCAAAGTAGTTTCAAGAAGTTCTAGTAGTTACGAACTATTTTGATGTATTTAAGAAAGATAGAAAGAAGGAAGAAGGGTTCTGAGTTTTGGACCTCTGGAAAACTAAAACTTTGGTACTTATTTTTATGAGGAATTAATGAAAGAAGCATAAAGTTTCCTGCAGCTGTTGATGGTGATTCGTTTTTCCTGTGCCATTTTGTGTCCCTCCTTCCTAGAATGAAGTGAAGTAAAGTAGATGTCGGTATCTTAAATACATTTGTGAGTAAGAGTTAAATAACTTTAATTTGCGCTCCTTCACTCAAACTCCTCTCCCTTCACAAATTATCTCTGGAACTTAAAGGTAATAGATTTTGTGTTTACAGCATATTATTTTGAGTTTCCTCTCTCTCTATGAATTCATTCTGAAATTTAAAGTGGTAGATTCTGTGTTACAACATATCATTTTGAGTTTCTTCTACAGTTCTTCTTCTCAATTCAGATATCAGCAGTTAATGGCATCGTAGAGTCTTTCATTATACTAGATTATTAAGAGTTTTAAAGAATTAGTTTCCAAAGGGATTGAACGAAGACCACCTGATATAATTACTTCTGTGACACATTGTTAAAAAATGTATTAAGCATTGTTTCATTTTCACAACCAAGGAATTGTCTCTTAAGATACAACATCTCGCACAAAATCCACCACCGCAGAACAACGTGTCGGTGAACTTAGTGCAACCTTCCCAAGCTCAATAGCATCAAGATTATGACGAGGATGACTGTAACAACCCTCTTGACACTGCGAAAAAATAATCTTAGGAATAAAATAAAGGGAGACTCTGGAGAGGGTGGGCAGTAACCAACAATGGCCCCCGCGATCTCAGTATGGGGGAAACTCCAATTGAAATCAAAACTAGGAGCCAAACAACAACTCCCAAGGGAAAAACAAGAGGTCCAGTCTAAGGAAAAACCATTCTTGTGCCATATGTGGTGGAAAAAAAAAAAAAAAAAAACTTAGGGTAACCACACACAAGAAGGACGTACCCAACAACCTGCTGTAATGCAGGAGCCTTTTCCCCACCCAAGAGTGGTTAAAACCCAACAACAACAACAACCCCTAAACGATATCAGGTGCGGTAACCACGAAATTTACATGACTGGTGAAGAAATGTTCTTCTAGACAAGTAATAGGAACTATGACGCCCCCCCCCCCCCCCCCCAATCATGTATGAGCACGAGCGCACCTACTGCATCGTTAACCATATCCAAAGTATCTATAGAGCAC